>VWZG01013691.1:27894-75270 GCA_013396735.1 Grallaria varia | reverse complement strand
ACACCACAATCTTATATTGTTTTTATCTCTTCCTAACTGTTCCCTCAGGAAGTCTTCCTTTTTAAACTTGTTTTAAACAGCCTTCACATGTGTGCCTATTCCTCAGTTGGCTGGCCAGCTCTTTGGGTGCAGTTATCTTGGAGTGGCTGCAGTGCCAAGTGTGATGTTGGTGCTATAGTTTTGTTAGCACAGTTTTGCTTTTTTCAGTTTTCGCTGCCGAATTAATTACCAGTGTAGGGGTTTCTTTCCAGGCTAGCTCCTCAAGTGGGCACTTGGGCCCCTGGCTGACTAGGCCTTTTTTCTCCATACCCCTTTGGGACGTACCTAAATTCAAAAGTCAGTTGTTTCTCAACTTGCTGCTCTGCAGCACTTTGACATAAAGAGCCAGTCACCGTTTATGATTTACTTTTATTGTGATTCTTTCCTCCTCCATCCTCCCTCCTGTTCTTTGGTAAGCCTCGTGACTCCAAGTGGTGTGTGGAAGAAGGTCTCTCTTAGGGTCAAGCATTGAGGCAGTGAAGAAGGAAACAGTGACTGGTGGGCATGAGGAGTCCGCATGAACAGGGTAGAGGGGATGGACAAGAGAGAGGGGAATTAACACTATCACTTTGCAGTGTTTCTGCATATAACTGTGGAGGGGCAATTTCTAGAAGATGTACAGCTGGAGAAAGAAACTATGACTCATTTGCATGGCTTCATAAATCAAAACAAAAGATGCTTGAGATGATGGCGTCCAGTTCTCACTGCTTTTAGCCACACATCTTCCTTTGTACTGAACCTTTTATAAATAGTCCCTCCATCAATATATCGAATCTTTAACATCAAGTAATCATTTCCCAAGTAGCCACAAGGGAAAAATATGCCCAAGCTGGAAATGATGTTGTAGTTGCAGACTGGATGTTGATGTATTTATTTTTATTGGTTTTTTGGTTTTTTTACCTCCACAGTTTCATGGTTGGCATCCAAAGGCTGCATGTAATGTATTTGACATAGCAGCAGCTCAAATGAAACAACCTCAGCAGCTGATTTCTTTAACGTTCAGTAAACCTCAGCCAATTAGATGTTTAGAATCTGAGGAGTTATTTGGGTGCTGATTTAGAAGCCTCCCAGATGACAATATTTGCATTTATTAGTGTAGATAAAGTAATTATTGTCATTAGTTTTTCTAGTAGTTAAGGGAAGGGGGAAAAAAAAAAGTAAGTACAAACCAGTGAGAAAGTTTAAAGTTATTTATGACAGAACAGCGCATAGTAAAACTTGAGTAGTCTTCATTATTTCCTATCGGAGCTGAAGTTGCACATATTTTATGCTTTTATTACTAAATGGAACATAATAACACTTGATCTCTAAGAGTTTTTTTTTTAACTAAAGCAATAATTTGAATTGATTAGTTGTTATTTTTGTATCTTGATCCACTTTTTAAGTTTTTCCTCACAAAATTTTCTGAACCCTCCATTATTGCTATTTAAACCTTGCAATTTATATCTTGCTTTGGAGGTAAGTAATTTATAAGTATAGGCTTCCAGTATTTGGTAATACTCAGATTTATGTATCACTTGAGTGGAGTATTGATTCTTCTATCTCTTTATTTTTATAGCCTACTTGTTTAGAACATAAAAATGGGTGCAACACAATTTTCTGTAAAGTGCAGAATAAATAGGATTTTTTTAGTGGGAAACTATATTTGGATTTTAAGGAATAGATACAGAGAAATACATCTTTTGCACACTGATTTGCCGGCAAATTGAGTCAAGATAGGAAAAAAATCCAAGTTATTATTTTCCACAATGTACTAATATATAAATTCATACTGATGCTTTTGAATTTTTAATAATAATTTAAAAATATATAAATTTGTTAGGGTTGAATAAGTTTTGATAATTTTGAAGATTTATATTCATATTCCAGTCTTATTAAATACTTTATTAAAAATAGTGTCTTTAAATTTGGTTATTTTTCTCAAAAAGTGAAAATATATCTATATTCTTAAGCTAGGTCTTCTGCTACCTTTATGGAGAATATTCATTGAGGGGGAAATAAGACTAATTTTAGCATAATTAAAAATAAAAAGGAATTTAATAATGAGTAAAGTTAAGGAAGGAGAAAGTCATGTTGCCTTTTCTTTGCCAAGAAAATGGAGAGCATGGCAGTGCCTGCACATTTATCAAATCATTCATCTAAATTTGGCTCTTGCTGTGAAGCTGACACCTGCAGCACCGGGAAAGTAAGCAGTGGATGGGCGTATTTGATATAAATTCAGAAAAATGCTATATGGTAGCACAATATATCAAACAAAACAGATAGGAATGAAGGCAAAGGGTGGAACTTTTGAAAACACTTCTGAATAAGCTGATCATATCTTCAAAGATATTTCAACTCAAACCTCTTCCTTTTTGTTCTTTTTTTTCCCCACTCCCAGTATCCCACATTTCTTTTTCTTTGTGTCATTTTGTTAATTACTTTTTAGTATACCTGCCGTGTCTTGGTTTAACTTCTGTTAAAAGCTAGTGGCTTGTAATGACGGTGAGTTTTTAGGTCAAACTCTTCAATCATACCTCTTCAAGAAATGCTGCTTCGTTAAGAGAGTTTTCCATGTAGGTCACTGTAGTGGGCTCAGAGAAGGGCCCTCTCAAATGAAGGTCATCGTTTCCAAGAGAAACTATAGTTTGTAAGGGCCAAAGCTGCAATTCAAATGTTTTTTCATTCTTGTTTTACTTCATGTTTAAACTAACAAAGCAAGCTCCATGTTCTCCCTTGGATCCAGCTGGAGATCCTGACTGGTTATTCTGCACAGGGGCAGAGAACGAAACATTCAGCAGAGCTCTGCAGTTCAGTGGAAACAGAATTAGAGAAAGAAATCACAGCCAGGAGTACTGAGAAACCTCAGTGTTCATGGAAATTCTACATATTAAGGAAAATTAGTCTTTAGCAACACAATATACCCACTGGGTTAAGGGGTTAAGTTATAGAAAGTAAAGAAATCATTGGCAGAACTTTAATTGCTGTTAAAGTAATGGAGCTAAATTGACCAGGATCCTGGAGAATGTACCTCCCTACCTTGTTATGTTCTGCTTTGGGAGGTTCAGCACCTTTTGTGGCATCTGACTGGGCAGAGAAAATTGGAGGCTGACATTCCTGGTATTTCCAGCCCTCATTTACAGAAAGCAGTAAGAGTCCTTGCTCTCGAGTCACCGGTCAATCGTCCCTGACAGGTCTGTTTTCCTCCCCATATAACGATCCATGTCACCAGCCAGTTCATCTCTGCACGCTGACAGACCATAGCACCAAAGCTGGACAGTCAGCCAGGCCTGTTTCTTGCATTTGATCTCTTCCCCGATCATATCACCACAGGACAAGGCAGCACATTGTCACCGAGCTCCACAGAAACTGCCAGACACCAAAAGAGAGACCGTATTTAAATCTGCCTGAAACACTAGCCAGTGAGCTCAAAAATACACTGCAGAGGTGTCATCCTTCGGGAAAGAGTTTTGAATCGTTGACAGCTGCATTTCAGGATGCTGGCTTATGAATATGTAAGGAAAGGGCCAGAATCAGACAGCGTGACTGACCCAAATTCAGTGTCCTGTGTTCCCTGCTGCCCAAAACCAGCTATAGAGCAGGTGAGGTGACAGTCATACTGTATTGTGTATTAAATGCATAATTAATACTGTAAATTAATGCTTAATGTAGATTATGCTACTCCTGCTCACTGGTCACAAGGAAAGGTCAAAATACTTGCATATGTCTTTAAAGAATGTCTCCAAACATTTGAACCTTAAAAATGAGAAGATACTATGGGTGCAGACAAACCAATCACCAACAGTTCGTAAGAACAATCATAGGAATAGCGACTGTCTGCCTTTTGTAAAGATCACACTACCCATGTCCAAATTTAGCTGAGTCCAGGAGGAAGATGTGAAAACAAAGCTCAAGGATGGGGCAAGAGGCTTCCAGTACTTGCATACACGTATGTGAGTGCTCAGCAAGGACACGGTTTGGGCTCCATGGATGTGATGCGTGTGACCCAGGAGTGCGTGCACGGAGGTGTCGCTGACTGTTGGCCTGTGTGCTGATCTTGAGTCTGAGCCTGGTTCCCTGAGGATCCTCTCCAGTGTCCTTTCCTGGGCTGTATTAACACTGGCACTACTCAGTGCTACTCAGCTGTGTTCCAACAACAGACTGAGGAGTTTGTTGGAAGAAAAAATCCATAGTGTAGTCAAAGAAAGATATGAAAGAAAGAGCATGTCATATCAAAAATGAATTGAATACTACTTATGACCAATACATCTTCACTTGAACTTTTATTAGGTTTTGTTTAAATCATTTTTATTGATCCATACATTATTACCACCAGCCTTTATATAACTGACGAGCTTTATAAAGTTTTAATGTTTAAGGTGGCTTGTGTGATCTAACTTTGGAGCAGTATGAGAAATATAACGTATATGCAATTCTTTTTTTTTATTTTCCATAGCAATACAATTTAATTCTTTTGGATGCCTGTGTGACTCTTTACAATATTTTTGAGTACAGCATGACCCAGGATGTTTTTATTATATACAAGAAAGTGAACAGAGTTTTAAAAACTATGAAAGGAAGCCCTTAACAATATATTATTAAGGTAGTACTTCAGTTGTGATGGCCTTGATTTTGAAAGCGAGATACTTAAGGATGTGGCTTTCTATTCTGTTACGTGATTCCTTTTTTTCCTAACAATGCTTTAATTTGGAATTCTTTTCAAAGGCTCACTCTTGCTGTGCATTATTCTTACTCTACCTAAACAGCCTTACCTTGAGACAGTTATTGGCAGCAGTACAAATTTTCTGGCTCCTGTAATGATCCATTAGAAGAAGAGTATGAGAAACCAGTGCAAATTAGCAATAAAAAACGCTAAAGATATAGATCACTGGCAACAATTTAGGAATAATATCTCTGTCTGAAGCAAATTCTGGTGATTCACTGGTAATTTGCTAGAAGCCTTTTAACTTGGTTCTCATTTGTAAAGTTAATGGTAGGTTATTTTGCATTGTGATTGAAAGCCCTGAAATCTGAGTTATTATTTAAGACTATTGATTACTCCAAGTGGAAATTTAGCTATATATTAAAGATCTTCTTGTCATAAATGATAAAGGCAATAATAAGAATATTGTTACCACATAAATTTAAAATGCTTCTCTGGTGAAGGCACTACCTTTGCTTGGGCATGAGTTTCACCTGCTGGTTGGCACACAAAGTAAGTTCTCAGTTTAGTCAGCTGCTTTTATAATAAACATAAGAGCCAGCAAGTTTTGCAGTGAAGAATAAGGGATGCCATTGTGATTCAAAGGGCTTGTGGGATTTCTGCGCTCAGGGCTCACTCAGGGCAATTGCCTACAGTGGCTGCTCGGTGCACAAACATGAGTGCTCTGGTCTGGGGATTCTGTGCTGCTGTTGAAGAGGCCGTTGAGGGTAAGAGAAGGGTTTCCCTGTACAGCCACTGCCTCTTTCACTCTTTGCTGGGCACCCACAGAACCCAAAATTGTAGAGCTGCAATCATGGCTAATTATCCCAGAATGGGGTAGTATCCTTCATTCCCATAGCTGGGCTGGAGCAATGCAGTCCCAGACCCAGGCTTTAGCCTGTGCTGATCAAGCTCCTTGAGCTGACTCTGTGCTGATTGGGCACTGTATCTTTGTGGGGGACACAGGGTGATGCTGGCATCAGTATAGCAAAGCATCCCTTGTCACTGGGAGAACTGGCAGTCAGAGGCTTTTCTCTGATGGGCACATTGCAATTTAATATTAAAATACTAAACTGCACATAAAGGGCACACACATCCTTTTGAATCCTCACACAACTCTTCAAGCTTTATCAGAAGGACCATAGGATATAGATTTTAACATAATTATTTTACAGACTAATGAGATTGCGTTGAATGCCATGCAGCAGGGATATCTCTTTTGTTTTAGACAGGAATTTTTGACTTTGTACTGATTTTCTTTTTTCCACTCACTCTCACAAAGTCATGTCCTGTGTGTGGCTCCTGATGCTTTAGTGCTATGTTGGTGTGTGAAGTTGAAAACATGCAGAGGTGAGATGCCACTTTGAGGAAGGCCAGAGTAAACCTTGGTCTACAGGAGGGGTTGCAAGGGACAGAGGCTTCTTAAGCAAAAGCAGAGATTATGCCAGAGAAAACTGTGCAGCTGGCTGGGTCCTGAGTTTGATTCTTTTCAAAGACTATAGAAATAAAATAAACTGTCAGAGGAAAAATGCAGAGTTCAGTTTTCAGAGGTCAAATCTACTATGCTGGCTGGTTTATTTAATTCTGCCCATTACTCACAGCATAAAAGCAGTCGTAGTTGATTGCAGTGTAGTAGCATAATGAGGTTTATTTGTAGTACAAAAAAAAGGCTCATAATGCTTAACATTTAAAAAACATATCTCCATGACATTTGTCCTTTTCATTTGATTTGCATTTGCTAGAGTTGCACTTGCCTTCAGAGGTCATTGAATAGCCTGTGTGTGTTTTTTTAAATGGCATTAAAGGTACACTGGGAATTTAATCAGCTTCCCACTGAGATTCACTCAGAATTCTTTCTCCACAGGAAGTCATCAAGCTCAGTTCTGTGTGTGCAGTGTAATTCACCTAGAAATACCTCCCTGAACTGAAGCATTCATTTCATAGAAAAGAAGCCTTTCCATAATGAGGCATTTTTGATGAAATAGCGTTTCAGGCTCCATTCCTGGTTGTACACTGCTGTACACTCAGAATAATATTCAGCAGAATTTTGTCTTCGCTTACACAGTGATTACTGACAACAGAATTTCTTGCACTGGCACCAGTCAAGTTGATGGAAAGATGCCAGCTGCTATGAGTTACACTTGTAATTTTTATTCTTGATTTCCTTATTTTGATTCTTGCTAGTAGAGGATTTACAGATGTGTTTGTTAATACTTTGGAGGAAAACCTGGCTTCAGTGAGGCCAAGGTTTTACTCCTTAATGCAAGATGACGTATAAGGAAAATGTTTGTTTGCCTTTGTTTTAATTGTTTTGGCTTTAATAGCTGTGTTTTTATACTGCTTTAATCTCAGTCCATCCCTGTCAACATTATGAATGTAAAAAGTCTATGCAACAGAACACATCAGTATTGACCTTATCTATATTAGGATCAGAAAAATCTATTTCAGTGTTAGTAGATCCTGAGAAACCATCTTCTTATTTGCTCTGAGAAATGAAGTGCTATGTAAGTGTTAAAGCTGAATATGTAGATTGCTATTAATATTAGGAATATAAAATGGAATCAGTGTCTTGAAAGATGCTGCATACACTCTTGACACTTCAGTTCCTATAATATGTTTAGTCTGGGGTCTGTATGGCCCAGGTTTCTGACAAATGTTTTGCTGAATGAGGAAACATGAATGGTGGGCTATTTGATTTTAGTGTTTTTTCAAACTAAAAATATACAATCTTTTAGAGAATAATCATGTGTCTTAAGTCTGCTTAAATGAGCATCTATACTTTTTTCATGGAAAATATAATTAGGAAACATTTAGTATGCAGCTAAAAACGTAGCAGTTTTTCCATCAATGATTTTCAGATTTAAAAAAAAAAAGTTATGTGGGTTTATTTTTTATGCTTCTGTCTTATGCATGGCATTCTTTTCCCCTTTTTCTTAAATAGGAAACTTAGTTGACAGGTAGTTTAAATGTGCAGATTTGTGAGTCACTGCTGTTTAGTGTCTGTGGTTCTTTTTAAGTAAATGTTCCATTTCCAGATGATGTTTCTAAAACGCAAAGGGAAAGTGCCATTTTCCCCCTAGATATCCAAGTTTTAGGAAAATTTATCAAACCTAGGTAAAAGCTAAAACCTCAGTCAGTTTATAACAGCTTACCTTTATTTGTTGTAATGTTTTTCCCAGTGAAAGTGGCATCTTAAGCATTGCAGATGGTATCAGGGAAAAAAGGTATTATAAGGATCTGGTCTGAGACTCAGGAGACCTGGATTTTAACTCTGTTCATCATGTGTTTGCCATAGGCAAGTTACTTTGCCTCCGGCTATGTCACCTGAGACCTCTGGGTCTGACTCTGGCACAGATAACACAGTAATAACTGCTGTATTGATTTAATAGCAATAATGAAATCAGGCTGATCCTTCAGCTCCTTCATCCATGGTGCACATTACTGGTCCTGTTTGCATGTCAAAGCTTCACTGCTAGTGTGAATTAAAAGCACTGTACTTTTCAGTAGAAGATCTGCCACTCCTTACACTTCTTAGCTTGATGGGGTTTTGTTAGGTGATTGTAGGGTTTTATTTGCACTTGAATTTTTGGAGCAGAGTTGCAGCTGGCCCCACTTCAGCAACCTGAAAGCTTTAATCACACCTTTGGAGGGTCTGTGCTCCTAAACAGATGATTTCAGCAGATGTCAGAGAAATAAATCTTTCTGAAATGAAAAGGCATTATTCATTTTGTGCCTCCTTGAGTGGACTTGTTTGTGAACGGTGATGGAAAGGAGTTATAACTGGAGACAGAATTGCTTTGAGGTTTAGACACATAGCAGCTGCTCAGACTGTTTGGTGGCTTCTCCAACACTACCTTGCAGCAGCTCGCAGGGCAGGGCTGGGGATGCCGCTGGTCCTCCTACCTGAGCCTTGGCCTCTGCTTAGCAAAGACACAAGTAAGTAGCAGGAGAGTTGGAGCTTTCACAACAAGAACTATAATAGGCCTGATATATAGCCTGAACAGCTCATACCAACAACTCCTATTTGCTGCCTTCTGACTAAAATTCAGACTGGCATCTGGTGTGAGGGTCTGTGCTCCAGTCTAACAGATGGTGTTGAGTGTTGCTTATACATTACCCTGTAGCTCACATGCATGTAGCTGAGCGAAAAGATGTGCAGATAAAATGAGGCTGTGTAATCTCTTGCCTGTCTGCCAACGTCACTGGGGCAGGCTTGGGTAGACCTTCTACTTTCTGTGCAATCTGAATTAAAAGAAAATCTTCCCTGTCGGTGGCTCTGTAGATGAGCCTGCTCACTGCATTTATTGTGAATGGTCCTTATTTTCATCATTAAAAGATTAGCAAAATATCATCAACAATTTTTAGACATTTTTACAAAATTTGCATACAAAATAGGAGCTTTTCAGTCAGTATTGATCCCTGAAGGAGAATAAGAAAAAACACCAGCATTCTGATTTTTTAGAACACGTCCTGTGTTTCACCTTTGATCTGTACCCTCTGGTGGAGGAAGCACCTGATGAAACCCACCTAACTTCCCCTCTTGCTAGAAAAGCCCTACTATTTCACTGGAGATCAATGCAGCGTTTTGGACGCCCATATTTGCTCAGTGTGGATCCAGGTTTCTCAGAACATGATGGTTGGGAGGACTGTCAAAGGGAAGCAGTCCTCCCTTAATGCGAAAATATTTGGTCTCCCAGCAAAAATACCAGTCTCTGATTCTGTAATGACTTATGCATGTGATTAAACTTAACCATATGAAATATCCTGCTGTATCCTCTTAAGAGTAACCCTTTGCATAATTAAAACTTAGAACAACATCATTTTTTTTATTGGAGAGGACAATTTAAAAGTTGTGTCACTGTGATTAAAATTACTAATTTTGTCTTTTAAATGCAACTGGCGATCGAGATGAAAAAAAATGGTTAGAAAATTATTATTGTTGTCATTTTTCACATTAGAGGTTTCCAGGCACTCAGAATGAAGCCACACACAATTAGTATTCACATAACTGCAGGGTGGAAATGGGTAGCAGAAGATAAAGTGGCAGGGAGAGAGAGAAAGAGAACTTGATGGTGTTTCCAACACTGAAGAAGCAAGTTTTACTTCTGTCTGGATCAGGTTGTCAAGTTTCCCGGCCACATTCCTTACTACTTTTGCCACCAGTAACTTCTTTCTATCACTTGTACAAAAGGTCAAGCAGCTTTTTGTGTGGCTGAGCACCAGTCAAGAAATCAGATGTGGTACATGTAGGGTCAAGAACTAGAGGCTGAAATACGAAGTTCCTTTTAAGAACAAAAAACTAAACTGGTTATTGTTTATGAAAACCAAACTCAGCGAACAGGTGAACATTAGCAGTGATGTGAACTGTGGTCGGGTTATGGTGCTCTCTGCAGCAGAATAGTGACATTTTCATTTTTCCCCTTCAAAATATTGCTGTGAATGTAGCTGCTGAATTCCATCTCCGTCTTTAGTATTTTGCTGGCTTTTGTTTGACTGCAGTGGGCATATTTTAAACAGTCACCTATCTTATATAAAGTAGCCTTTGTTCTGACATTGATGACAATTTATCAATTTTAAGAGAATCCTTAAAAGCAGTGTTCCTTTTCACACAATTTGAGGGATGTTTCTTTTCCAGTGGCTAATTTTCAGTGCCTGCCTCCCAGTTTGCACAAATAATTGACAGCTCATTAACAACTCAGTAGGAGCTCTGAAAACCAACTGAGAAGAACAACTTGAGTACAATAAGGGGAATAAAGTATCTGCTTCTCAGTTGTGCCGATAGTCTCCAACCAGATTTAAAACAAGGCTGGAAAACAACTGAAGTATAAATCATAGAGGAAGAAAAGATTGCACTTGCATAGGCAACTCCTGCAAGCTTTCACCAGGCTCTGTGGGGCAGCTCATTTGAAGTGTATGGATGCTTGGGGATCAATGGATGTGTGCGATGGGAGAGGTTTTGTGGTCCTTCTGTGCTGACACTGCTGTGCAGCCACTGCCAGGGCAGGGCAAAGACCCTTCTTTCCTTTAAATGGTTTCTTGGATTTTACTGTAAATTTTGCCAACTTAGTTAAAACTATTTGCTTTAGCGGCATATTTGAGCTGCAGGCCAATTTTTTTGTTGTTGTTGTTCTTTAATTGATTGCTGGGCTTTGGGAAGTCTTGTAAGTATGGAAAAGGAATGTCCCATTATGAAGACAAAACCCTTATCAACAGATGCTGTGGCCAGTTCTGCTCCCAAATCCACTGGCTTCTCTTCTTAAGTCAAAGTTCTTCTGTGTAAGACAAGAATTCTATCCTTAATTCCTCTGGAAAATGGCCCAGAACTGCATCCCATCCCCTGCAGTGTCCCGCCCTGTGCCAGCACACACTGTATCTTGGCACCCAGGGCAAACAGCGATCTTCTGGCAGCAAAAACTTGTACCAGTCTTGCATGAGGAGAAAGGGAATTGCACCCAGCTTTTGCCTTAGTCTTTCTATCGTGTATGTGCAGTTCTGTTTGGTGATGTTACATGCATGTTGAAGATTGAGACTGATCACTAGAAGTAGAGAAACCATTTTGTCCCGAAAGAAAAGGTACTGGAATAGCTTTCTGAAAACAAATGATGATCTTTGTCTAAATAATCAAATTGATCTCCATATCTGTCCTCATGCCAACATTCCCCCCATTGTCTGAGATGATGAATAGAGTGATGACATCTGAGAACATGAAGAGAAAAATTCAACAGAATGCTTTCTAATACGGTAAAGAGCTGAGGAGCTGCAACTCCAGTCACAGTGTTATTTCAGGAATGCAGCACAGCATGCCTGTAAAATTCTGGGTCTGGGACTTTCAGTTCAGATCACCAGAGTATAGTGGTGAGGCAAATATGTGAACAGAAAATTGGAATTGGAGAAAAGTACTCTTCTTCTTTTTTGCTTTCCTTTCTTTTTTTCTTTTTCTTTTTTTTTTTTTTTTTAAGAGTTCTAGCAATTAAATACTATTCTTGAAATACTTTATTTCCTTGGGAATCAAATTAAGATTGTAGCAGCATGTGGTTTGAGCCATGGTAAACGGATAAAACTGTAGTTAATGATTTTATCAATATTTTATGACCTTGTTCTTTAATGTGTAATTGGTGATCCACCAGGCACTGAGTAAAGCCATTCCCATAAGTAAATATTTTGATAAATCCAAAAGGCTATGCAGAATAAAAAGCACTACTTGGAAACATAACTATTGACAGTATTTTTCCTCTTTGAGGATTAATATTACTTGCTTTCGTGTGGTATTTGTAATGATAAAAATAAATCTGGAAGAAATTGAAGTAAGCAGGAAAAGGCTACTTTACATGTCGAAGTGTTTCTTGAGAGGAAGGCAAAGATGGAAATAAAAAGGCTTGGTTTAGCCATGTGATTCAGGTAGTAATTAAAACAGTGTAATGCTACTGCACTAATAAAACATAAATTGTCCCCAGTATAAATATTTCTCTGTTGTGAGTGGTAGTTGAATATACAAAATTTAGTCTTCAAATTATGCATGTACACACATCCTCTGAAATGACCAACATTGTTTACCACTGTTTGTGTATACGATGTGTACCACTGTCTATGTATGTGACATAGCCACATACATATATACATAGCCATGTTTATGTACCATGTTGAAGGTTGGGCACAAGGTATGCTCAGCTGACTGACAGCTGTTTAGATCCAAACCACACCAGGAGTTAAACATGTCACATTGAGCTCAGAGAAGAAGGTAACTGCTGTCCACAGAGGCGTTCTTCCCCAGCAGGAGGGATGCACCCTCAAGGCCTGGATTTCAGGCAGGCGTTGTAGTGGAGACTTCATGTTGTCTCTCTCTATTTTGATGACTTGGTAAACAAAGAATTTGCTTCTACCAAAGCTGTCACTAAAATAGTTTTGAATTTCTCATTTGCAGATAATTCCTAAATAAAAACCAAACAGATCTTCACACAGTTGTTCTTTTTACAGGGAAGTCTGGGCCTATTTGGTTGCTTTTACTTTGTATTCTGTGCTCTTGTCTCTCCTGTTCACTGAGCAAATAGCAGTTTCTTTCTTATTTTTGGTTTTCAGTCTTGCATTATTCACAAACTTCTGTTTTGAATCCCAAAAGACAGAAAAACTTCATCATGCATTCAAATCCACACATATATTATAGGCACATCCACTGGTGATGAGCGTCATTGGCAGCTTTCACAAGCTAACATTAATTATGCACATAACGAAAAAGCACCATGACTGGGAATCATCATTTCTTATAAAAACACTGACTTCTAGTCATGGATCATTTTATCGCTCCTTGGGGCTATAAATCACTCATGTCACTAAGATATATGCTTTTCCTCTTTTTACTTTATTCTTTGTAGAAAGCTGCTGCTGGTGTGGCGAGGGGAGAAGAGGAAAGTGTCTCGCTTTGTCTTTTTGAATAAACCTCTTGGTCACGTACAGTGAGATGCCAGGGGAGATTACGTGGCTGTGGGCGAGCACGGGAGGGCAAATGCTGAGTCTGAGTGTGAGGAACAAGGCGAAGCCAAGGGGAGATTCTGTGCAGTTGCTATGGTCCACCATCTCAGGGTAAATCTTTACTTAGGGGAGAGTCAGATCTTCAGCACATAAGACTGTGTCATATTCCTTTCTTTCTCCTCTCAGGAACGCAGGACAGAAAAAAGTGTAGAAGGTTTTCCAAAGCAAGGCGTTCTTTTGGTATTTCCAAAAGGTGGCCAGGTGCAGGATTAATCCCCTGGTGACTGAGAGCTGCTCTACTGTGTGAGTCAGCAAAACCTTTCCCTTGGTTCTTGTGATCCTGAACTTTGTAATGTACTTTATTCCATAAGGTGGCCTCGTTTAATTAATCATGTGTGCAGTGAAACAACGATGTGCAATGAGAGAAATAGAATTTCTAAATTCCCTTCAGGCAGCCAGGTTCTTTTTCTTTATGTTTCTTATCTAATATTTGTTTCCTTACTTTACTCTGAATTTTTAGATTAGGCATATGGACAAATTGTTAAAGTATTTCTCAACTTGTCAAAAAAGGGGAATACTATGAATCCTGTTCATTTTTAATTCACAAAGTTTTTGAAAAAAATGTTTCAAAAATACTGTTGCATGCAAATTAAAACCAAAAGCAATACTGGGGTCATTAATATACAAAATGACATAGGTGCTGGTCACAAATACTGCACAGACCTTAACTAAGAGTATGAAATAAGTTAATTAAAACTGTTCGGCAGACGAACTGTTACCTAGAACACCAGGTAAGCTTTCCTGAATTCTGCCTGGTCAGAATTGTGCTGTCTGAATCTCCTTTTATTTGGATTGGTTGCCTTTACATTTAAAACAAAATTATATTTATTTCAATTTCCTTGAAAGATAGACCTTAGACAAAAGGATCATTTCCTTTAAGATGCGTCAAGCTGATACAAAGACTTGTTTGTTTCAGTCACCAGGATGAAAACTTGACAACTTATTTCAGGTTTTCTTTTTTCGGCCTCTCACTGATGGCAAGGTCAGTTCTGTCTACTTTGGTGTTTGCCATCTCTCGTAGTCTGCTTGGCATTTGGATCTGCCAACACCTTGGAATTATAGATGTACATGGACAGAGGAAGCCAGGTAAAGAGAGCGTGTCAAGATTACGTCTCCTGCTTGGAAGCTGTTGTCAATATTAAAGTGAGTTCGAGAGCAGTGAGATTTCCTGTGGAAGCAGCTGCTACTTTTATAAAGAATTTCCAAAATACTGAAGAAATTTCAACTTCTCTTGCAAGATATTTTTAGAATAACTTTTTCAATTCTTCTAGAGAGGCTACACACAAAATGCCAAGGTACATGGATCCAGTACTAAGAGTGGCAGATGACAGAGAACTCATACATACAGATTTGTCTGGTCATGTCTGAAAACAGTGTGGCCACAGTTTTGCGGTGCAGCACCTCCAATGCAAAGATCTCAGGGTTCTATATAGACTTCTTATACGCTGTTCAAAAAGTAAGTTGAGAACTGCTAGTCAGATTCTTAAATAACTTCTTGTTCGTGTAGGGATTGGAATTTGTGGTTTATAATTTTTGTTTAGGCTTGTTTTCCTTTTGTATTTCCCTTCTCTCAGTGCTTGGTGCCTGTTTAGGGTGTCAGTGTGGAAAAAAAAAGAAGTTCCTGGTGAAACATAATGTTTCTAAGACAACAATTTTGCTGTGAATGACAAACAAATATTTTAGGCATATGAAATGGTAGAGTAAAAGGGTTCAAAGTTTATTGTGGGGGAGACTCCAGCTGGCTCTGGGGTCTCTGTGGAATAGCTGGACTATGCTAGGAACCTTCTGCACACGTCAGGGTGATATGCACGGAAGGAAAAGATGTAACACCTGGAACAGATATCCGGTTTCTAAAGTGATGAGTAATGTTTTCTGACATGCGCGGTTTGTGTGTCCAATTAGGAATTATTTATGTATAGAGAAACCAATGGTCCTTGGACATCTGTCCAGACTCAGGTCTATAAGAATCGCAGCCTCTGATACTACATATACTCACTCTCTCACACACACACTCTCTCTCTCTCTTTCACACATTGCATTATTCCACCAATGCAATAAAGTTCCTGTCCTATTTTTGGAACAATACGATGTCGTTTCTTTGACCTGCCTCTAACTTAACAACGACAGTTTATTTTCTAAGGATCAGAGGTAACTAACTTCCTCTTTTAAGGCTGAAAGTTTCCATTTACGATATGAAACTTTTCCCTAAACCAGTTTTATAAGATTCAGAGTCTTCTTATGCAATATGTGTTGTTATGGTGTATGGTTAGAGAAGCTGTCTATTTAAACTTGGCATTCTCCAAGTGTGAAGACACCAGATCAGGTCCACAGTTTTGTTTTAGCTCCCAGAAAGATTAACATAGTTATATTAATATGACTATGCCTTGCATTACAGCACCTTTCAAGCTGTGAACACACATTAATTGATTTTGACTGAAGCAATTGAAAAAGTGGTGCAATGAACAGTTCATTCCACAAATATATTTCTTATTGCAGGCAGAGCTGAAGGTTTATGAGAACACTGCCTGTTTAAACATCAGGCCTTTGAAACAATTTGAATCAGTTTTAATTATTAAAAAAATGAAATGTAGAAACTTTCATAGTTTAAGCCCTAGGGTGGCTTAATTAAAACTGAAGACAAATTAAAATTATCAGAATTTAGACCAACAGGAAAAGAAATGATAGGTAGGAAGTTTCAGGCTATAATAAGAAAAGAAATAGCTTTAAGTCACTTGGGAATTATAAAGTAAAACTTCTCTCATATGCTGGCTCAGGTTATTAACTGACCCAAATCTCTCCAAAGCATCTAGGCCTTAGTCTACAATAAAGCATTTATGTATAGACAGTTCTACACTAAAGTTACTTTATATCAGTTAGTTACCATGTTAATAAAAATAAACTACTGATAATTTATAATAAACTCTTATCACTGTAGTCCTTAAAACTGTAGATTAAACTACTTTCAGATTACAAATGAATCCCTAATTTAAACTCAAACTGTTTTCAGTATGACTGCTACAAATGTGATTTCTATCTGTCTAAAATGTTCTGCCAACATGTGAGACCCATTTCTGAAAGAGTTATTGTCCATTGCAGTCTGTTTGCTCTGGAGGGTGACTTCAGTTTCACCAGCACTGAGAATCAAAGGCTTTTGATTGACATTAGGTGTTCTGTGTATAATCACCTCCTGTGCTAGATGCCTTGTGTTATTGTGCAAAGCTTAATGCATCTTCTCAAAGTGGGAGTTCCCAGTGCTGTTCAGACTTGCTCGTTGGGTTTGTAAATGTGTGTAAGGAGTATTGTGCACACAGTGCCCGCTGTCAGGAGTGACACGGTGAAAAAGGGGACCAAGCACTCTGGGGGAACAGAGGCTCTTGCTGATGAAGTTCTTTGAGGAAATAATTGATCTCTTTTGCTGCTGAGACACCTGCCTTCCCAGACTCCATGGTGTGTCATGGTCTGCGTGAGCGTTTGTCTGGTTTTAGATGCAAGAGTTTAAGCTGACAGTAGAATATTCTTTTATCTACCACAGGTCCACAGTAAACTTCAAGTCCTCCTAGACTTGAATGTTATGGTCTGTTCTTTTGTCATGTCTTTTACACTGTTCCTAGTTAGTTATTATTCTAATACTTAGAGGCTATTAAATATTGATTTTAGTTATTAAGTTTTATTAGCATCAGACTGGAAGAAAAGAAAGAAAACTTTCTTTGTTTTCAAGATGCCATCTTGATTTTTATGATTAGAAAACAAATTCAGTATAGCCATGAATACTCAGTGAAAAGCCAAACAGTAGCAAATCCAGGCACATCATACCATGGCATCAAGCTTCTACTCAGAGTTCGTAATCCAGAGGCCTGGAAAAACATGTGTCAGGGGACAGACTGCAGTTCATTGTTGGATCGCTTTGTCTGAGTTAACACTGTAGTAATGTCATTTTGGTAATAAAACCTTGGCCAATAGACAACATTTGTTTCTGCTGCAGCTGAAATTTCAGTGTACAATAACATCTTAATGTTGCATGAAAAAAATTTCTAATGTAATTTTTAGAAATCAGAACTCTCAGAGAACTTACGGTAGATGGAAACACACTTTTCTCCTCTTTTTATGTAGTTCTCTGCCCCTCTTAAGGCATGGTGAGTTGATTTCTGACCTTTCAGAGTAAGGAAGACTAAAATGCCTAGATAATTAGTTTTCCTACTTATTTTTACAAAATAAAAGGAGCAATGTAGAGAGAACCGTTGATGAAAACTTCACATGTGATTGCTCTGTCTTTTCAAACTCCCTTGTGTTAATTAGATATGATAAAAGATAGTGTATTGCATATCTTTATCCTAAGTTTACAATTATGTTGCATGACAGATGAATGTACACTGCTGTCTCTGTTTCTACACTAAAACATGAGAAGTAGTCAACTTGAAGAAGTAATTCAGGGACAAATTTGGCATAGAAAGAAAAATGAGATTTTTTCTGTGTTGTATTTTCTGGGATTTTCTCTTGTGACAGTATTGCAGAGATACCCTGCAAAATTTCTCATGTTGGTGTTTTTGGTATGTCAGAGATAGGTGGCTGTAGGTGATACCACATAGTTTTAGATTCAGGCCAGCCCTGATGGGAAAGATGGGCAAGAAATGGCAAGTGAGCCTGGCCATTGGCACAAGGGTGGTGAACAGCTCCGTACCACACACACCACATGGTACCTGTAGATGGGACTAAGACCTCAAAAGCTTCCTATATAAGAGTAACTTCCAGACCAGCCTTGATCTTGGAAGAATGCAAAATGTTTTTCAGCCACTCCTTTCCTCTGCACTGTGAATTCTGTCCTTCTCTGGGCACTTCCCCCAGGCTGTGGATCCCTGGGAGGCTGAGCCATGCTCTGCTCCTTCTGGCTTTTGATTCCTAAGAGACCAGTTGGGACTTTTCATTGCTATTTCTTTGAATCTATCGCATTGTTGTTGCCATTATTTATTTGGTTACTTTTGGTTTTCTGTTTTTTAACTTCTTAAAAGGGTTTGTAGGGCAGGCACAGAAGCATTTCATTTATTCACAGCCAAAAAAATGGCTACAGTATTTTTACCTTCTCTTTCAGTAATAGCTCCTCTCTAAGCCGAGGGAAAAGGCAGTTCAGATGCTGTTACCATTTGGCTGAGCCTTCATTAAGGGTGCAGTTCATGATCGGGGTTTTCTTGCCTGTCATGTGTATTCCCTGGTAACCCACTGGTTCTTAATTACCCCAAGGTATTTCAGGCCTATCTTCTTTACACAAGTGCACAGCTGTGTATTTTCCAGGGGATTACCATTTGAGCCCTAGTCTGTGCATTATTTAGATTATAAAGTATAAATTTAGAGGTGTCAGGCTCATGTATTTTTCATAAGGGATGTGTGGTGGTTAGGAGGTACCCGGAGTTTCAGAGGAATTAATCTCCTGCACAATAGCAGGGCTGACTGTGTGAATCATCCCTGTACAAGCAGTTGAGACTCAGGCCCTTTACAGTACCCTGCTCACTGCTTTAAAAGCTCCGTATTCACACTCTTCACGCAGAAAATACATATTGTGAAGACCCTTGGAAAAAAAAACCTAAAATACAAAAGTGTTTGTGTGAACAAACTTGCCTATCTGTATCTGGATTAGCAAATAATTCAGTTCTGATATAACCTGTTCAAAATGGCCTCACAGTTCACATGATGTGCTTTCTATTGTTACCACTCAGAAGCAATTCAATCAAAATACACGTGGCCAAAACTAAAAATAATATCTGTCCTGTTGATTAATTTACATAAAGCTATAATCAACATGTTCAGCAAAATGCTTGAAATGGATCCTCATTGTCGGTTTGGGGAGACCTGTCTGTTCTGTGCTGTTCCAGCAATGAAAATACTGAATAATACATTATAATTTTTAACTTTAGAACAAAAAATGAATATTGCAGTAGTGTGGTAAAATTAGTGATTTTTTCCCTTTATAAAAAATCCTTTTCCTTTCAAAACTCAAAATCTATTTTAAAAGAAAAGTCTCCAAATACTCTTATTTTCAGAGATGTGAAGCAGTCACTAAACTTACGTTTAACAAAGAACGGGAGTTCTATGTTAGAGCTAACAAAGAATGTTAATGCAGTGGCAGAAGAAAGCCAAAGAAAAAAGTCATTTGTTATTGACAAGAGAGAAGATACTGCTTCCGTAGTTAAGGAGACCATATAGTTTTAACTTGCCCCAATATTTGTAAGTGCCACACTCTGACATTGTCCTGTCACACTGGTGCCAGCATGGCCAAGAGTGATTTGTTCCACCCGACACCACGGAAAGACCTTTAATGGTAGTCCACCATCACAGTCCAGGGATTTTCAGCTGTGCCAGTGCTGGGAGCTTGATGGGGACCAGTGGTTAAGCTTTGTGGGAGGCAGGAGAGCCCTGTTTGGATGGGTGATGTGGAGGACTGGGAGGAGGAATGGGTGGTCCTGGCCAAGCTGCCAGCCTCTAATGTAGCACTGCAGTGGGCACCTCTGCATGGCAGCAATGTACCAGAGGTGCGTCTCTAAACAAGAGATACCTGGTTTTTTATCTCTTTCTGGTTGAGAAAATGCTTGGGTTTTGTTACCTCAAGTGTGGGCTTGCATGTCCAATGGTGCTCAGTGACCTGGCATGTGAACAAACTCACTGAGACCCCCTGCCAGATGGGTAAATAACAATAGAAATATTGTTTAAATAGCTTATTTCTTATCTTGCTTAATTTGTCAGATTTTTATATCCATTTCTTTTTGGGCCTTATCTCATTCTCTATATGAACGGGGATATAATGGTCTAATGATCTGATAAATCCTCAAATCATCTTTTCATTTGGTAGTAGAGAGAAAAAATGTCTCAAAAGGCTCTTGTTTCTCTTACAGATAATAATTTGTATTTTGCACACACCTTTGAATGTTCCAGGTTGCTTAATCCTGTGAATGCAAGACTCAGCTGCTCAGCTTTTGTTCTCTGCTCATAGCTGGTGCCTTGCGGATTTAATTGGTGTGAACATCCTCAGTTTGATGACAAGATACGTATTGAGGCACCCGGCTATCTGTGCATCTGTGTACACAGAAGCCTCAAGAAGGGAACAGACAACACTACATCTTAATAGAAGATTTATAATAAGCCTAGTTGTATATGTATTTGTGGGTATTTTCAAGTGAAGAATTCAAATATCTTGCATAATTAAGAGCTGTATGCAATATGAACTAGAATTGATTAGCTGACAACAAAACTGTTTCTTTTGGGTTGGGTTACTGCAGCTGCTATAATTGTTAATGGCAAAATTATAGAAAAGGGAAGAAAAGAGAACACCATAATCAGTCTTATAGCTACCAGAATAATAAGAAGGTTTAATTGCCTTGGTTGGCTGTACCGCTAATGAGTACAGTTTCATCAGAAGTTCCGTGGGTTAATTATATCAGGAAACTTGCATTTCTCTCTTTTCTAGAAGACTGCATTGCCTTGGTGCACCTCCTTGGTGAAAGCCATATGGCAGACCCAAGGCTGCTTTGTTTGGAAAGCCTCGGGAAGGGGGGAGCACAAATCCCATTTTTGCCCCTGTGATCTTGTGAACATTTCATACTGACTGTGGCAAAACAAACTCTACCCATTTGGATGAGCAGGACATTTCTCATCAATGCACATCTTATCACACCATTTGCAATATGAGCTCTAGATTTGGAAAACAATTTTAGATTAAGGGAGGACTTTGTGATTACCTTAAAAGTTGGGGGCATTGTTTCTTTGGTTGTTTCCACCCCCCACCCCCCTTGTTTTGTACTTATCCTCTGCAAAAGATCAGAATTCAGCAGGTCTGCACATGTAAAATAATTCTTGGCTTTTGTCTTCCAGCTTTTTTTGGATGAAGAAAAAAAGCAGATTTAGAAAAGAGATCGCTTATCAAACCATACAGTTGTATAGCCCCAAAATAAAACTGAAAATAAAAGTGAATATGTTAGAGAGGAGATTTTAGTATTCAGGGAATAGGAAAGCAGAGTCATCCAATCATTTCAAAACCAGTTTATCATGAGACAGGACTGAGGAGACTAATTAAAATATGAATCCTTTTTGATTTCCTCCCTCCACTCTCCCAAGTAAGGTCATTTTTTTTTCCTTGCCTGTGACTAAGTAGACTTATGAAATGGATGGGGAACTTTATTCGAATGATAATTTTAGCAACAATGGATCTGGCATAGCTGCATTTACCAGAAAAACAGTGATATGAGTAAGATCTCAATAAAAGAGACTTTAAGCAAATAAAGTTTGTCCTGCCATTACTCCAGTTGTTCCCCCACCCCCCAGTTGCCTGCCATCATCGGCAATTATTTAAATCTGCTTTGAGTAGCAGCTTCCAAAGCTGTGGAATTTAGAAAGAATATGATATTTGGCATTTTTGTGAATCTTGGAGTGGGTTATGAGAACCTTAAAACTGTCTGTGCGTGTCTGCTGTGTGCCGTGGTCTGATGCTGTCCCAGCCCTCTCTCCACGCCAGCAAAGCCCACAGACTGTTTGCTGAAAGGCTGAAGACCATGAGGTCCTGTGGGATTAGAAGCAGGGTGGTCTTCCATGAGCAGCAATTCTCCTTATGCCCAGCTACCTCCGTGGAGATGTCAAAGCCTTGTTTGTAGGACTTTTGTGTGTTGCTGGTGACTGAAACCCTTGGGGGAACCAGCAAGGGTGCTCTCAAGGAGGTGGGGCTCAGGACACCCGGTGCTGTTTAGCGGCAGATCCAGGCTGATGGTGAGTGAGATTGCACACAGGCAAGATGGTTATGCCATGGCTTTACCAGGGGTCTGACATTTGTGCAATGTATCTATTGTCATTAAAAGGTCTAGTTCTGCTGTGTCCCACAGACTGCTCCTCCCTGGGCAGCACAGGGGACGAGTCAGGTCACGGATGCCGGGGGTGGCCACATCCGCTTGGCTGTGCTTCCCTCTGCCTTGCAATACAGATGTCTTTGATTCCATTACATTTTACTCAGCAGCCAGCTGTAACCCCCGAGGGCTGCTTCAATCATTTCTTTGTTAAGATCCAGATTCATAAACCTTTAAATCTGATAGATCATTTTCTTTTATGTTACGTTAAAAAGGCTGTAAGGAACACCCAGTGATAATTTATTGAAAAGACAATTAACAATGAGGTTAATGACAGTGTACCTCTCAGCTGTGATTCAACCTGGGTAAATAATTAGTACTTTCAGAAATACGCACAGGGTCTTTTGTTTTTTGGGTTTTTTTACATGAAAGAATTAAATACATAACTTGTATTGCAGTCTTGCAAGTTCACTTGTTTTCCTTTAGTCTTGATTACAAAGGTTAAGATTTTGCCATTTCAAAGTTTTATGTATGAATTCCCTACTCACAAACTCTGCAGCACTACCAGTGGTGCACTCCTTTCTGTGCTACACCATTGCTTCAGATAGTTTCTGGAAGGCTTTTTGTATTTCCTCTTGTATCATAAACAACACAACAGAAGTCATAACCAGGTGTTAACCCTGCTTTTACAGCTATTCCAACATCACCCTAACACCCTACTCCTCAGGTCAGCTGCTCCCAAACCTGGAAAAATATGTGCTGCTTCAGTGGTTAAGAGGCATCATGGGCAAGGAGCGTTAGTGGAATTAGTGCCCATACACATTTTTTTCTGTCATCCCAAGAAAAAATTGTAGCTATAACTGAAGGTGCTCTTTGGAACTATTTTTGTTGTTGTTATTGGTCTCTTATGCCCTTTCTTTGAAATTAAAGCTGCACATTTAGGATCTAAGAGTATTTTCATCAATTTGTCTTTGTCTAGTAAAAGGTTTAATTTATACTTGTGAAACAATGCAGCAGTTTGTGGTATGAATATAGTCCGAGTTCTTTTCTGGTGGAGGAAGTCATGTAAAAGTAAAGTCAGTTGGCATTCACTAGTAAGTTCTATGGCATATGAAGATCATACTTATATTAAGAAGTGGAGTAAGTTAATTTTCCAAGCAAAAATGCATTTATGTATATAACACTTCTGTATGATGAACATATTAAATTCATCAAAGCATGAATTTTCATTCAAGGGATGTAGCATTTTCACTGTGTTTGAGTGTAGATTTGAGCTGTTTTGACATTAATAGTGACATGTTTAATAGATAAGAGGTGCATAATTTGTGACAGTTTCATTGCAGCTGAACTTCTGAAGAATTCATTTCTCCTTCCTTACACATGTTCAACCTCCCAAGCCATATGGTCTGTGTTCCTCAAGGTGTTTTGCATTAGATCAGCTTCAAAACATGAGTTATCTCTGAATCGACAGGCCAGAGATTGAAATACAAGGCTAATTTTTTTTTCTCCTAAGAGGTCTTTGCCTCCTGATTGCATCATGCAGCAGAGTATCTGTCCCCCAGCCCATGTGGCAGATGCAAGTAATAAACTATTATTCCAGCAGTAATTTACTGCATTGCAAACTCTCTCCCTGCTAACTGTGAAGTATTTAGTTTCTCTTACCTGTTGGGGATACAGGATGCTGGTCCCTGTGTTGTTGGGTTGATAGTAAACTTTAAGAACACAGAGGTGTTTTTTTTTCTGTTGTTGCTGACATTGAGGTGAGTTGCAGTGTCCAAAACCGAATTATTATCTTTTTTTTTTGGCCCCAGCCTGCATATAATAAATTTTCTTATACTTCTGGGGTTTTTTATTCCAGTGCAGGGAGGGCTGAAATGTACTTTTTAGCATGTGAGCCACTTTCAGTGTAAAAATACAAAAGTAAAGAAGGTATCACCTCTGTATTTAGGTATCTTGCGAGTTTTGTTTTAGAAAGACTGATAATTCTGCTCTTAAACATACTCTGTTGGAAGTCTTACCTTTCCTGGTCATATGGACATGCTAATACTTTATATTGTTGCTGATTAAAATGATGGAATGTTATCTCTTAATTCTGTAGTTTCAACCTGAAAAATATACAAATTTGCAATATCTAAAATGTCTTAAAGCATAGCCTTTTTGTTCCAGAACTGTGCATTTCGCTGCCTTTCCATTGTGTGTGCCTGTGACATTTTCGTTGCTAACATTTCACCTTGTGAGGCTCTGACTGCAGTTCACAGAAATGCCATGGGTCTGTTGCAAAGCTTGGACATTTTTTTGTGGCTGTGCAACCATTTCTAACACATGCTCCAAGAGCAAATGGTTGGATTACCTGATTTTATGTCTCGTGTTCCTTGCCCCTTTACTGAATCCTCTGGTATTTTAAAACCAGCCAAGTGGTCGCTTCACGGCTTCACTTTCCTTTCCCATTCCGAAGGGCAGAAGCGCTCTGGCAGATCCTTGGTGCAGGGACCGTATTCACATTACCTGAGTGTCAGCCTTTACATGCTCTTTCAGTCTTTCATTACAGGTGAGATGAACATTCAAAAACAACTGTTTCCCCCATGTGACCAGGTACTGTGAACCCTCTCTGTGACCAGTCTCTGTGTTCAGGGGCACAGCTGGTTTGGCTTTCTCAGCCTGGGCATCCCTTGTGCACTCTCTCTGTTGTGCTGGAGCCCACCCAGCACTGGGAGCCTGGTTTTCCCACTCTGCACACAGAGAAACCCCCAGCATGGCTGGTAATCACACGATCAGCTTTGTTAACTCTGTGAAGTCTCTCATGTCTACTGTTGCCTTGACTGTGCTGCTGTGTAAGAATAATCTCAGTGGCATGATTGCTTCTCTAATGTCTATTTTATGGCATTGTGAAGGATTTGGTTTGGGTTTTTTTGGGGACATTTTGGTTTGCTTGTTTTTTGCACTTGACTATTAGTCCAGTCCCAGCCTGTTATCAAACAATGGTATTATGTAGCTATTATGTTATAAAGCTTAATCTGACTTGATTGACAGTTTTACAACCATAGGAGGGACTGATAAGATATATCCTTTATGTAGAAATTCTGCATCACAATAGCAGTGACACAGTTCACACATTTTAGGGCATGCTGTCCTTATACCTGAAGTGCAGGACAGGTGGGTCTGCTCTTCAATGCTGTAATCCATTTGTTCTGATGGAAACCCTACTGGAAATGACCGTGGGGTGCTGCCCAGCCTGAGTTTCCTCTCCAAGGAGACCTTAGTGTGTTGTCAGTGCCTGCTCTTGTGAGTGTGGAGAGAGAGAGCGGGGAAAAAGAAATCTTGCTCCAGAGACGTCTCATTATAACAGAAAGGATTTGGCCCCAGGCTGTTCCAGAGTCTGGTAAAATAGATATAACCATTCAGATTCAAGTTGAACTGGAGGTCATGATTTTGACCTCTTTGCAGGGTTAGAATTGAGGTGGGATAGCCCTTAGACTGCTGGTAGTGGAAAGGAAAGGTGCAGATTTCAGGCAAAGATAGCAAAAGGTGAGACTACCCAAGGGTCACGCTGTCTGAGAGAGAACAGTGAGCCCACTTCCCTGCCAGTGGTGGAAGACAGTACCCTCAGGTGGCAGAAACTGGTTTTCCATCAAGAAAAGTTCAGAGAATGAGTCAAACACCACTTGACAGGAAGATTACTTTTTATAGGCCATTCTTGTGCAGAAGCAGATGGCTCATTCCACTCCTAAAGTTTGCCTAGTGCAAGTGAGAAGGTATAAATATGTCCTAAACTGCTGCTACTATTAAGCTTTACAGATAATCCTTCGTACCTCTTGCAGACACTTCTGTCAAAGTTAGATTAACATCTTTCCTTCAGTGTAGGTGAGGGCACTCCTGAATTGCACTGAGAAGCGGAGCATTTTACGTAACACACAGAACTCAGCAATTTTGTGTTTGTTTTTCTATCAAAGTGACTCTGTATGACAATGTGTGAAGTATGTACAGATGGCAAGAACAGTTATGTTATCAAGTTTGTTTCCTCTGCCAATGCTTACAGAAAAATAATTCTAGCTCCCCATCTAAAAGTATAAATAAACGATGAAACAAAATAGCTTTTCCTTCCACCATCAGAATAGACGCTTCTAAGTTTTTTCCCAGAGTAGATGGGATTAAATGGGACAGGAAATCTTCTGAAGATCACTGTATTTCTCAGTCATATGCGTTTCAAACTACATCATCTATTTAGCCCCCCATCCTTTTTTTTTTAATAACTAATTGGGTGTCCTATTACATTTGTTGTTAGGAAGTTATTCGCATAGCATGTAAACCAGTGGAGATACAAAACAACAAAAAACACAAACAAACAACAACAACAACAACAACAACAAAAGAAGAAGAAAAAAAGACAATTAAGGAAGAGAAGCTTCATTTCACTGCACATCTGGGTCTAACTGTGGGTCCTGAGGACATTTGGCCTTGCCAGAACTAACTAGGAAACCTTGGGTTTTTTAAGTTTTCCAGGAAATGTTTTGGACTTGCACAGCTGAGAATGTTTAGTTTATATTGAAAGAAACTGAAAAGCCCAGATGCAAGAATCTTTCCAAATCAGTTGAAAACCCCAACCCTTTGCCATCAAAAGCAAGAGGTTTGACTGTGATTTGAGTTTTCTTTCCAATCTAAACTTTATTTTTATAGTCCTTGAAATAGATATGTGAAGTAAAGAAATTTTAGGATGCTGTAAAGAAGTGCGACCATATTGGAGAGTTTTCAAGAAAAGAAAACAGATATGAGTCTTTAAGAGGGTCAAAACTATGAAACATTTTTATTACAGAAAGAAAAAGCAGAAAAAAGGAAAATAAGGGTGACTATAGTATCTATGGATTCTTCCTCCTCAATACTTTCCTTCTTGAAAAGAGAATACTATTTCTTGCACTTTATAGCATTTGAGGAGTTGGCAGTACTGTTACTTAGGTTTTGTCATGGTGGCATTGCTTTTTGTTAGTATTTTCCCATTCACAGTGCCACAGCTGGAAAAGAATCTGTACAAAAAATGAAGGTGCAGAATAACAAAACATCTACAAGAAAACAACAAAACCCCCACAGTTTTGTGGTGTTGCAATAAATAATGTGTAAAATAATTTCTAAATTCCTTCATCTGTAGCACTCATTGCTTTTACCTCCTTCAACTTACAAAATATTCATTTTCTTTATAGTCAAGATGGTACTCATCAGTTCTTGTGTGTGGCAATGAAACATTTCTTTTAAATTCTGTACATACAGAAAGCATTGAAAAAAATCATTAATTTTTCTTTCTTGTGAGGTATTGAACAGGAAAGATGAGAATTTTTAACTTCTGTGGTGTGATTCAAGTGGGATTCAGTAAACACCTGCAGTATTTTCCAAGTAATTAAAAAAAAACCCAAAAATATTTAATTTACTTAAAACATGATAAAAGTGAAATCTCTTTATCAGATGTAGATATTTAAAAATATGAGTAAATAATAAATTGTTTCTTAAGAGGGAGTGTTATAATTTTAAAAATAATTCAGTTAATCTAGGAGATTCCATTGAGTTGTTTGCTGACATGTTGCTGGCACCACTTCAGCACATTTTATTTTTGACATTTGTATGTCTTTGACCTTTTATGGCAGTTTAAATGCTTGAGAAATGATCCTTCCAGTCAGCTGGTGCAATAAAAAGTAAAGATGTAGGATGTCATCACCTTGTCAAGCCCTGAAGCCATTCTAAGAGGTCAGTCATTCACTTCTGGCTTCTGGTGGAAAATTCTCTCACGAGATGCTGCTGTCAGTGGAGGGATCAGGAGGTGCCTGAGGTGTTGGGATGTGTGTGACACGTGTGAACTGCTGCTCCAGCAGCAAATGAGGAATATGGATAGCTTTGTGCACTAGGGACACTTCCTCATCATGGACTTTCTTTAGCAAATTTTACAGTAGATGTTATGATTGATTTCCAGTTTAATCCCTGAGTGGGGCACCCTGCACTGCTGGCCATTATAGCCTGTCTGCAGAGAGAACCCTGTAGTGAACCTTCTGGCTGTTAGCTGGTCCTTCAGACCAAATTTAGGAGCACTCAGGATGATACAGCATGTGCTGTTCAAATGTATATTCCGACATCCCGTAGCCCTCAGAGTAACATTAAATAACCTTTTTTTCTTCCAGAACTTTTAACTAATGTAAAATTTAAATTTTGATTTTGCACTTGTTCTGAGTGTTATACATGTCTGAAAGATATTTAAATAGTGTAAATCAAGTGAGTCTCATTGGAGAAAATCTGTGTCTTAAATATTAATACTACAAGCTGAAAACTGGAAGACAGAGAATCCAAGATGACTGGTACAAAGCAGAGCTTTCCTTTTCTCGTGTACAGGTACATTTCAGGAGAAGGAGTTCCAATATTACTTAAAACCACCAGAGGCAATAATTTGAAAAGCTGCTCATGGTAATGCATTTCTTGGCAATTACACATCTTGCCCCATATATCAGTAAGCCTGTGTTAGTTTGGTCTCCTAGAAGGATAAAAAAAAAAATCACTGATCAAACAGACACCAGGGACTATAAATAGGGGATATCAGTGTTCAGTCTTTAATACGAATTATGTAAAGATTTATAAGTTCAAGACAAAGTGAAATTGTGAGATTGCCTTCAGGGATTGTGTTACCGTTTGTAACAAGTAGCTCACAGGAAAGGGCTACTAAATTTAGTTGAACAAGGTCTATTTTCTCTGATTGTACAGATATACACACAAACCTGCTATCACTCCAGTGCAGTACGGGCCACAGTGTATTTTCCATTATTTTCCATAAAAGGGCAAGCTGACCCTTTCCTCTTCAGGATTGTTTTAAATACCACCTTTAATCTAGTGAGTAACCATGCACTCTGTAACACTTGACTGGATTCTTGCAATGGCTTGGAATTTGACTAATTTCATTTTGTTCAGTGGGAATTCGAAGTATGACTTTTGAGGGAGCAGAATGAAATCACCACTGGACTTTTGATATTTCCAATTTATATTCTTATATTTTATATCTAAAGATAGGATATAAACCGTGAGTGTACATAGCATGCCCCTACTGGAGTTGATTTGCAAGGTTTAGTAACCCTGCAAAGAGCTAAAAGCAATGAAAACAGGATTTGTAATCCAGTGTGCCTAACTTCTACCAAAGAAAAACACCAAAAAGCATTTTCTTTGTGCTAACAGCGTAAATTGACTTTAGCTGAATTGGTGCAGCAAATGCCTAATGGTTTATGAAGTGAAAATCTAAGATTTGCCCTACTCCAGGCTACTTTTCCCAAGTGTGAAAATATAAAGGATTTTTTGTCCTATCATAAGGAAAGATGATATTTTGGTATTTGTAGCTAGTCAAATTGTTCTTAGCCCTAATTACACCAACTTGGTTATGCTTTGAGAGGTTTGCCCTAGAGAAGCTGGGACCAGTTTATCACCGTGTGGGTGTAACCAAAACTGTGTATTCTACACTCTCTATGTCATTTCTGATTGACTGTTAATAATGGATCATTGGCAGCAGCTGCCCAGGGCACACCTGACCCCTCAGGCTACAGGCCGGGTGTTAAAGGACCCTGTGAGACTGAGGAGTGTTTCTGTCTTCACACCAGTGACTCAGGTGTGATAACTCTCCTCTGGGGGAGCATCAGCCCAGCCTGAGGGGTCCTGTCTGCTCATGGGACTGGCACAATAGGCAGCTGCAACGAGGCAGACCATGAGTCCAAAACTATCCCATGACTCACAAAGTTCAGTCACCCACTGTGAAACTCCTTGGCTTGGGGGAGGTACTGGGTGTTCCCACTGAACCTGAGTGTATATGATCTTGGAGTTCGGGGACTTCTGGTACCACATGTTACAGAGGAGGACCAGAACCTCAACAGGATTGTGACTGCCACTCTTGACCAGACTGTGACCATCATCTTCACCAACAAGTTTCCTTTCCTTTTACTTTGCACTAAAGGAGACCAAGGGGTCTGTTTGTGCCCCAGGGTGCTGGGTTCTAGATTTGGGTTTTGTGGGTTAAAACCAAGTTTTGCTCTGTATCATTGTACTTATTGCAATCTTTTTAGTAAATTGTAACTCTGTCTTGTAATCTCTCTTGAGTTGGGTTCATTTCTCCCGCTAGTTTACCTTTAAACCAGGATAAGGTTTTAAGTGAACAATCCTGTATTTTTGATGGAATCTCTCTTCCTTATAGGCATTTAAGATGAAATCCCACACTACTGATAATACTAGAGACCTCTAATCTGTGATTTCTAAGATCTACCCGTATAAAAAAACATACATAAGCTTACTCATTTAACTGAAATTGTCCCAAGTGTTGGAGGAAAAGCTAAAGGAAAAAAAAATTAATGTACATTGGATTTACTGTGAGTTTTTAGTTTGCCTTTTAAAAGGGGGAAAGATTTGTTGCTTGCTTGTGAGGTTAGATTCCTAGGTTTCATAAAAAACACATGCTGTAATGGTATTTTTGTTCCACTGTTTTCAGTAACTGATTCCAAAGGATGCAGAGTTGCAGAAATGTTTTCCTGTTGTTTTTTTTTTCCCATTGTGATATATTGGTGATATAAACTAGTATTTAAACATTATTTTTTGCCTAGCTTTAGAAGAAGGTAAGTAATTGCAGCAGAGTAATTTTGACAAATAGAGTTTAAAAGGCAAAATAAACAACAAAGTAATTAAATTTGCTGTGTGAGGTGTTTGTGGAGGAAAATATAAATTCATCCAAAGTTCAATAAAAAATTCTCCTATAATGCTAGAGACTTACTTCATGCTTAAATTGGAAAATTAATGAGGAGTCAAAAATTCCAGAGGATCCATAGATGTAAACGGGTACAATAAGTTAATATAAAAAAGAAACTGTTGAAGAACTGCTTGTTATACAAACTTGTGGTAATGTGCATGAAATCAATGTTGTGTGCTGTGACAAAATTCTCTTCTAATAAGATAAGCAGACTCCTAAAAGAATGTTGTCCAGTCAGTTGGTCAAAGTGCTTGTATTTTCTTTAGAAAAAAACAAACACTTTGTTATGTGCTTGGAAATGGAACAACTGAAGATAGTTGAAAGAACTCCATACCTGTGGGGATGTTCTCCCCAAAGGAGTTCTTATTTAAACTACTTCTCTTTTTGTATTTCCCTCTTCTGCAGAATACCCTGACGTGTTGTTTGTGTCTGTGGACTGTTGTGCTGTAATTCCCCATACCCCTGCCCCTGGTCTCTTCCCTGGGCAGAGGCAGCTTTGGCACATGTGTCTGGGGGCACCGGCAGTGCTGCCACAGCAGGCTCGGCGCTGGCTGGGGACCAGCAACTCAGCAGCCTTGGCTGGGGCTGCCCCGCAAGGGGACATGGGGTCAGTTTTGGCCTGGCCTTTTGTGGTGGCTGGTGGAGGGAATCCCTGGTCATGGTACAACCTGTGATATTGAATATGATTTTCCTGATTTAGACAGAAAGCTGACACTTTGGCGTTGGTGTATGAGGAGAGGGCACCAGGGCAATAAGAGTTTTCCAAAAGAATTTGATGTGGCTTTATTTTAGAGTATAAGTACCTTCTGACATAGGTGATCCTTTTTTTCTGTGCAAGTTGCTAAATATATGGAAATACAAAATTTTGAAGTGCATAGTCAGTTTAGGACTTGGAAACAACCACAAATAAGAAAGGAAAGAAGGAGGTCCAGGATATTTGCTAGGAAAGATGAACCTTTCTTAGGGTAACTGGTTTTAGTGTACTTTAGTTGTTAATTGCTTGAAAATGTCTTGGCATCATGTGTTGAGTATTGCACTGTACTTTAATCCTTTCCTTACTTCAGTATTATCTTAAAAAAAACACTCTCTTTTTTTTTTTTTTTTAAATAACATGAGTTGCTACTGAGCTGAGTGGAAGTGTGGAAGTTTTGGTCAAATGGTGAAGGTATTGTTTCTGCATTAACTGTAATGATGTGATATGTTAGTATGATTCACATTAAACTTACAAATTTATGTTTGATTGTAGATTAAATACTTTGTGTAAGGCTAAAAAATGCAGCTAGGAAAAGGCTTTTTTTTTTTTTCTTAAAGAAAAACAGAAATTAAAAGCTCCTGTCTAAATTATGAGTATTTGAATTGATGAATCCCATAAAATGTCCTCCTATTGACTGTAGTATTGTCTCAGTCAGGGGAGAAGCAGAGAATACTGCAAAGCAATGATAATTACTTGAGATTAAAACCTATCACTAGAGAATTGAAACAAAAGCTGATTTACCAGCCTGAACCCACCAACCTTTATTGTAGAAAACAATGCAGTCTTCTGTCTTTGTCTTACAACTCACTTTTCTTTCAAGCAGATTAGACTATTCCTTTTCACGGCCTTTCAATTCTAATCACACCCATTTTCCGTTTCTCTCTTTTCATGTGCTCTTTCTAAGAGAACTGACTATAAATGATCTGACTTTACCACAGCCCTTGGCTTGCCTTCCCTTTCCTCCTCCCAATCTGCCTTTTATCTCTTGGCACTGGATGTAGAAAGTTCTTGCCTGCACAGTGTCTGATCTTATCCTCACCAATACCCCAGTGACCTTCGCTTAATTCATCCCCAGATAACTCCTGTGTCCCCGAGTTTCCATCCCTTATCTTTCTTCTGAAGCTCTTTGATTTTTTTTTTTTTTGCCACCAACAGTACAATGAGGATGCTGTGCAGTGAAACCTCATGGCCCATGCAGGTATCCAAAATTCATCTTCTTTTATCACTAAGCTTCTCCAACGTTCCCATTACCGTTGTCTGGAGATAGTGAGGTCAGCTCCTGCCTCTTGTTTTCACCAAAACCTCTAAGGAGAAGAAATGGTTACAAAGCTTCATCCATGCATCTTCAACTGGACTGGCTGCCTTTCTCCTTTTAGATAAGACCTCTGGTAGAGCTGTCTCAGAACACGAGGTCATCTACTGTCCTTACCCGAGTTGTTGGCAGACCTACTCTTGTGTGTGTTTGCATCCATTTGCCTACATGCAATCAGTGTGCATTCAATATTGCCAACCAGAACTCTTGTTCCTCACCATTAGATTTTAATTTTCATCATTTTCCCTTTTGATTGTTAAGAAAACACTGCTTTCTGTTGGTCCTTTAGGCCATCCTGTGCATATCATCCTTCATCTCTGGCTTGCGATATCCAGGCCCTACACATATGCTATTATCAACACTGAAATCAGTCTACTGCATCTGTCCATGGGTGGGACAAATACTAAATTCTTTGTTTGCATTTGTTTTCAGCACCTCTTTCCTTTGCTAAGACTTTTCTCCTGGCTTGTTCCAGGCAGTCTGTTACCCCCTCTCTGTGGAAACATTTCCTCCCAAGCAACCAGCTACTCCACAGAACAGCCACACGTGCCCTGAGTTGCTTTTGAAATCTCAACTCTCATTTTGTTAGCTCAGATTATTAGATTTCATTCCTGGTTAAAACTCTCAAACGTGTTTTTTCTCTTGCCATGGTTCCTCTTATTTTTGGAATATTAATATGCAAAATACCTCATTAACTCTTTTCAGATACTACTGTAAAGTTACATGTTTTTACTGTCCTGATTAAAATAGTTTTGACAGTGTTAAATGCAGAAGTGTGCCAAGGCTGCTGCTTGTCACTAACCAGTTTGTCTTTGCCTTTTTTGTTTGTTTTTTCTTAAAATTGGACTCCAAGCTGTTTAAACCAGAATGCCTTTATTTTTTTAATGAACTGATCCACAACAGACGCTTGGGCTTTTTTTGCTCTTAGAAAGCACACACTTTGTAGGAGAATTCTTTGCCATCATCTTGCAAGATCACCATCTCCTTCCCCCCCTCCCTCAACTCTTTCCTTCTATGAAAGATCATAACTTTCACATCTGCGTTTCTCATTAAGGCCTGACTGTTCCCATGAGAAGCTCAGAATCTCTCTATTTCTGATAGATTAGAAATCTAGCAGATGCAATTATAAGGCAGATGATAATAAACTGTTTGATGTCAAAGCCTTTGAAATTGTTTTATTTCCATCCATCTTTACGTTCAGTTTCTATTCCCTTTTTCTAAAGTGTGTTTTCTTGAAATAAGGATATTTTCTTGTTACTGTAAGGCAGATACCCAGAAGTTGAACATAATGTGTTTATCTTTGAGTTTCAGCAGGCTGTCAGTTTTAAAAAAATCAAATTTGAAGTCTGTAATTTCTCGGAGGTCTTTAATTTTGTTTTTAACAGAGTCTGCTCCATTTCTGATTTCCATTATTATTTCCCTGTGGTGATGCCTCCACACACCTATACAGGCAGAATATTAGAGACATGTTGAATATGGAGGATCTCCAGGGTCTTTGGAAAAACAAGCATAACTCTCCTTCCAATAACCCTAAAAACGCAGTAACATACCGTTCAGGTATGCTTAGGTATAGCTTCATAATATTTGTGTGTGAAAGAAAATAGCTAAAAAAGAACTATAAGCAGTTTAATCATAGCGCAGTTTTTCTGTGTGCTGTAGAGACAAATGTGTCATTTTTCTGCTGTTTCTTAACTCTCATTTCTGGTATGTTTTAGGAAGTTAGTACTATGTACCATATCCTAGAAAGTAATGTGTGGGGAAACTCCAACTGCCTTGTTCTAGCTCTTCTGAAGTGAATATTTCTTTCTTCATAAGGAGAAAAAAAGTGGTGCCTGCCCTTCATCAGGTAGGGTTTGTAACCTTGGAAGAGTTCATTTCAGCACAAAGTTAAATTATTGAAAGACAGCCCAAGGGATTAACTTTCAGGATGTTTTTTTACTACAGTGGTTTTAAGAATCTACAATATCTGTGCTTTTATGTTAAGAGGAAAAGAGAACCCACTGAAATTGTAACAAGGAATCCATATTGGCCAAGTTCTGAAATTCTGCACCTTCAGAAAGCAAGCTGCTCATTGATTTTGAAACCCTCAGTTCTGATGCCTCACCAAAAGATTTGTTAGGTACAGCCAGGGCTGCACACATCCCAGTCTGCAAGGGAGTCTGGCCCCATGTCTCCATTCTCATGGCTGTGCACTCTCAGCTCTTGTGTTAAAGCAGGCAGAACAATAATTATACATCAGGCTTGCTTAAATATGTTTCCAGGCTGTGGAAGGATGCTGTATTTTTGTGCCTTGAGCTTGGGCCAAAAATCAATGAAAGCATCAGAATTGCCTCCTAAGACTGTGGTAATTTCTCATTGAGGACAGCTGCCCACTCAACACGTTGGTTTGTTGGTGATAGTGCTATTTAGTGTTTTGTAACTGAGTTAACACTGGTATTATGCAATTCCTCCTGCTAAGGTTCCCCCACATATCAACTGACTTTTCTCTCAGGTAGCACAATGGTGAATTCAGCCCCATAGCTTACAGCTTGTGTTTAGATTAGAAAATTATTGATTCTGTTTCAGGATGTACCCAAAAGGTGTTTCTTCCCCTGTATGATGCCTGTTAGTCTAATGAAGATATGACATCCACCCCCCAACTTTGCCTTACTTGCAGCATATTCCCTTAGGGTTCTGTGACCACAGTCCTGCTAGTTCTGCATAGTTGCTGTATATGGAGTGTGTAATTAAAAAGCATGGCTTTACCATAAAGCATAGCATGTGTGAGGGAAGTATTTCACTCTTGCAGAGAATGCTGTAATAGGTACAGTTTTCAAGTCAGGTGCAGACAGCCCAGTTCAGTGCTCTGTCTGCACAACAGGTTTTCTAAACTAACTCAACAATTTGGCCATGAGAAGAGTCAGTGTCAGTCTTGCAGTGCCTTGGCAGGGCAAAGCTCTCAGAATATGCATATACCAACAAAGATCGCAGGTTTAAAGGAAAGGCTTTGTGCAGCCCATGATCTGAGTGAGTTAAAGATTTATGAATATTAATAATTCAGGTAGGAATAGTTTTCTAACCCTTTTGAGTGCTGCAAGACCTCGTGGAATATCTCACAATCTAGATAAATGCTTGTAGAGTGGAATAAAGTATGTTTCTTGCCCAAATTATCTCCAATTTGCTTGCCAAAAGGAAGTTGATATTATCTACCTTGTGACTATGAAACTTGCTTTTTATATACATATTGGGAATTTTTCGTTGCCTGTATATATTTTATGATTCATAGAACAACATCTCAAACACTGATTATGTGCAATAAATTAATTTGTATTTTTTTATTCTGGGCTTAAAATGCTGCCTCATTTCACCTTTCCCTCAAGATGTGACATTAATTCATTCTATAAAGGCCTGTCATATCAGTTTCTTTTTAAATGGGGTGTATATAATTCCTTTAATGGGGAAAAAATCTGTTACTTTTGAAAATTATGTTTAATGTAACTTGGCTAAGCTGTAGATTGAATGAATTAGCATATCTGTTAAAATCTACTCTAAGTGCAAGATTTGCTTTTGGGTGATTTCATTGACCTGAGAGGATTTTATGTCTAATTTGGCTTCTCTGGAGTTTTGAAATTACTGCCGGAGCTCTTAAAATATTAAAAATAGGCTGGACTTCTGCTGCCCCTTTTAATTAAATTTCAGTGACATCCAAAATAATGCTGAAGCTGTTAATACAAGCCCAGAACATGCAGGCCTGAGGCTGTGTCTCCAGCAGCTCAGTCTGTGGCTTTTTTCCCATTTGTTGGGGGCTTGGTGGACACCGACCTTTCCTCTCAAAGGATTTGGCTTCAAGAGCTCTGGCTCTTCCTATTGTCTGAGCCATGATAGTACCAGAGACAGTTAAGTCTTCTGCTATTCCTATTGATATGGATTTTGCCACGGCCAAATGCTAAAATGTTAACATCTGTTATCACTTCTGTTTACTCTTGATTTTGACCCCTACTTGTGGGAACAAAAAGATTCAGATGGTTTGGAATTTTGTTGAAACATCTACGTGTTTAATTGAAAAATACATAAAACATTGGAGAAACATATTTCTCTGGTAGCTTCTGGGAGCATCAGCTTGCTTGTTGGTTTCTTTATGTGCCTCTTGAGAAGCACGTTGGCCTGATTCAGAAGGATGTGGAGGAAGCAGACATAAAGTCCTTTACCCTTCCTTGACACTGAGTATGTTATAGTACATCATCATAAATGAGCTGAATTTGCATGCTTTATATTGGGAGCATAGCTGGGCATTGGAATGTATTCCAAAGTTCGTGATAAGCCAACCTGAAATATTCCATGTGCACTTTAGATATGAATTATTTGAATAAAACCCTGTGTTTCACTGGTCTATCATCCACGATCCCACCTGGTGGGATCGACTCAGCTACTGCCTATTTCAGAAACAAGCTAAAGGGTTTTCTGCACTGGTCTCATTTGCAAATGCTGAGTGTTTGCCTGGAGGAAAAGGGAGCTTTTGAAAGCCACCCAAAAGAAGACAGAAGGGCCACAACAGAGTTCAAACAAGGTAGCAGGCTTTTAAAGCCTCATGCTGCTGATGCTGGTTGGTGGCATCTACTGGATGACAGCGCAGCTATGATATTTTCTAGTGTTTTTATAATCAGTTCTGTAAGAAACAGTGTGTTGTGTTGTAGCATGAAGTGAGATCTCAGCTGCTCTTTAGGTAGATTCAGCTCTTTTACACACAACTGCAGCAGAGCGAAGCATGTCCTTTGCCAAAGGCTGCTGCTCAGATGGAAGTCTGAGCTTTGGGGGATAAACCTTTAACTGGCCAGGTCTTTTGGTTACTGCAGAAACTTCTGCACTTGCCTGTTCAGGTGGGAAGTTTTTGGAACAGATGAAGCTTCATTTTAAATGTAGTCTAGCATTTTTTTCATTCAGAAGTTGTGGGAAGAGAGTAAGAAGTGCCTGTATTTGAATAACAACTAGCCTAAAAAGCTTTTTCTTCAAACGAGGGCAAACTTTTCAGCGATTTTTTTTACTTACTTAACTATATTGGCTTTGTTTGGTTATTTTTCTTTTACTGTAGTTGTACCTGTTCATGGCTGCATGTGTTCTAAAGGAATAAGTGGTCAGATGGCTTGGTTTCTGGTGTGGTCTTACTTTGTGAAAGATGGTGGTTGTTGTAAAGGTGTCAACTTTAAATTTCTGGGTGTTTCTCAGAGAAGTCTCTGGTTATAGATCCTTCCTCAGTGAGGATGAAATACAATGTGAATATTTTTTTCTCATTCCTCAATGGAGATGAAGCATGTTGAAATTAAAACTTGTATATTATACTTATTTTGTGATATTTATGGTGAAAAAAATGGGGAAGTCCCATATTTATTAAAATATCAGGAGAATAATCTATCTTGTGGCAAATAATTTTCTCTCTCAGGTCTATGTAAGAAAGCAAAAAATGTAATTTCATTGTATTGCTTTCATTTTCCTTGGTTGTTTAAAGTTCTGATGGTATGATTTCCATATTTATTTGAACACTGAGTAATGTTTATTGATTGGCGAATTGGTGAAATTTGGATTCAGCTTATATTTTTCCACATGAATTTCTGGTTCAAACTTTTTCCTTAATAAGGTCTTGTTTAAATTATTATTTTAAAAATGATAAGTAGAATGTGGTTTTTTTGCTACCAACTTAATGGACATGAAAAGTAGTAGCTTGGGAGTAGAACCTAGCTATGTTTTTATGTATAGCATTACACTGGAATTCTTTTCAAAATAGTTTTTTTCAAAACACTGAAGGATAGATTAATTAAGCCAGTGTTTCTGGGAATTTTCGTAAACAGATCAGTTTACTAATTCCAAGTTAAATCAACATCTCTCCCCACATGGGATTGCATTTATACGAATTTTAAAAATTGTATCATACAAGCAGCTGATGGATTCAAATACTTTCAAAAAATCATATGTTCAGTTTGCCATCTACCCATGTATTTGTTCTAATAACTTTAAAAGAAAAATTAAACTAAAGAACCATATAAAACAAAATGTGAAATTGAGAGTGATTAATTTAGTTTTACTGTTTGAGAGGGTGTCTGTGATAATCGTGTGCATGGTTTTCAATACAGGGTGCCCTTAGGACTTACCTTGTTTATTATTTCTGAGTAATCATGTTTCTTGTAGCAAAATAAGTATAGCAATTAATCAACTGAGACAAGGTAGGGCTACCCCATTACCAATATATCATCTGTAGGTTGTTCTAAAATTAATTTAAAACAGTCATATGGTTCATAAATTCAGTAGTAAAATTATTGAGAAGGGGGAAATTACTGAAGATGGAGTTTTAAAGAGAAGTGACTATCTCTTGCAGTCCTACTGATCCTGCAGGCAGAAGGTTCTTTTTTCAGTATTGATCCTCCCTCCCTACAGTGAGGGTAGTCAGGCTGCTTTGGCATCTCTTGTCCATCTCTTTATCTCATGGTTCATCTGCTGTGAGACTCAGAAAGTTGCACTGTCTTCTCCTTTAGCCCCATATGTTGAACGCAGTTATATTTAATGAAAAATAGCCCTTGATGAAAAGAAAACTTTGTTTGTTTTTTTTAGTTCAGATTGTCAAGACACCTGAACTGGAACTGATAAAAAAATATTCCAGTTAAACAGATATTTTTGCAGGAAAATGTTCACTAGTGAAACTGACGTTTTCCCCAGGAGCGTACGCGATTTGAAAGCTTTTTCTTTTAGTGTGACCTCCATAATGGAGTTGTGGTTTAATTCAGGGTGACATCTTTCTTCATTAAAGTTTGTGTTGAGAAGGTGGTGTCTGATGCTACAAAATCTTCCAGTACACAACTTACATTAAGTTGCCATCCATTGGATTCATGAATGTGGTCGGTTGCTTTTCTGTTGAGTGGATTTGATTTTCACCCAGCACAAAGCCTGACTCTGTAGGTAATGCTCACAGGAGATGTGGGGAACGTTGGTTTAGCACGTGCTCCTTTTCTGACTTGTCTATTGCAGCAAAACAACTGCAGTGGGAATTATTCACACCTGGAAAACCAAAGGTGTGGCAGTTACGATTCTTGTTTCTGTTACGTGGTAATGGAAGCACAGGGGATTTCATTTCAGGTCACTGTGTTTGTTGTTTTAAGCCCAGAGTAGTTTTAAGTCCACAGTAGATCTTTTCCTGTGTAGAATTTGGAATTGTGTTGGTTTCAGGCCAGTGCAGAGGGGAGATTTTGTTTTACATATGCAACAATGTTTTCAACATGGGAAAATAGTTTGCCGTTAAACATTGTTTTCAGCTCCTGGTAGGACTGTGTGTTTGGGATTCCATTACAAAAGCTTGTGTTACATTCTGTGACCTTCAGGTTCTGGCATACATAAAAGAAAATTTAAATAAATTGTTTAGGGGCTTTGATGCATCCAGCTCTACGTGGAAAGCATGTTTTGTGAAGCAATATCACTGTAGAAGTTGACCCTTTAAGACTGTGCGATAAGTGTTCGAAATAAAAATACTTTTTTGGAAATAGTAGGTTGCTTTACTAAATCTTATTTAAACTCAATTAAGTGTTTCTTGTGCTTTGATAAAATACCATAAACTTTTATATCTTCAAGTTATGATCGTGCCTTCTCTACAGAGTCAATTAAACCTGTCGGATGGTATCCTCAATAACATAAGCATAAAAAAAGAATAAGCAGCAATAAGTGTCTAGCACTAACTCATCTTGCAGTCAATGGACATGTTTATAGTTTTGTTCAGCGGTAGACCTGCTTTAATAAAAACCACATATTTCAGATACCAATAAAAATGAGTATTTGGTGGAATATGAAAGAAGAATAACAGAATTTAAAATCTGTCTAGCCCCAGCTAGTAAATCTTTGCTACAAACGTAAAAGTCTTCATCTTGTATCTGACATTTACATCCTTTTCTTATTCAGTATTAGATTTGTCTTATTTGCAGCCTAATACTGGAGTCCACTAACATTAACTTGGTAACCTTAACTAATTTGATTCCTCTTTCATCTACTTTCAAATAAGGAAAGGCATGTAAAGATATTTTCTCGAAACATATAGTGAATCTGATCATCTCTCTAAATAATACCTTCCATCATCAACAAAAAACAAATGCTTTATTGGTAGAGGGTTCTCATTCACATCAGAGTTCTTAGCATTTAATGGATAGAGGTTTAATGGTGATTGCTCCATTGTATCTGATTGTACCGAAACCTTTTCAGTAGCAGGAGAAAGCAGGCGGGTGGTTTGGGACTGTGAGAGCACTTTAGAAACTGAAGTGTTACCCAATAATTAATCTCTCAAAAACTACATCCAAGGCAACTTCTGGAATCACGTAGGATAAGCAGAATGATGTTGTATACTTTGGAATTGTCAAAATATAGTTAATAACAGAGCAGAGTTCTTTATTCAGTTCTTTCCCTGACTTGTTTCTTACTTCCTTTGTACTTCATTTTAAGCAAGCCTGCTCTTAAGTCACTTGCTTTTGAAGACTTAGAGTTGAAATATTGCCTCAGTCTAATTGTTTGTCTCATGAGACTTGTTGAAATAAAACACAAAACTATGTCTGGATTCCACGAGAAAATACCAACAGATTTCAGGGTTTCTTTTCTGTTTCTGTTGTTACTCCCCATATATAAATTACACTGCTGAGCTTTAGAATAAAAATGGAGCTTTAGTGAACAGGGATCCTGAGTTGAATATATGAAATCCTAAGCATGTAAACTTTTCATAAAGACTACTGGAGGAAATACAAGCGTGTGCAAAAGCCAATGCATTTTACGAGGAATTTGTGATCATACAGACTAACCATATAACCATATAGCACTCTCTCATCTTGCCATCAATGGACAGGTGATAGTTTTATTCAGCAGCAGACCTACTTTAATCAAAAAGATTAATAGAATCTTGAAAACTTGCTATTTAGATACCAAAGGTAATTAAAAACACCCTGAAACTTTTCCTCTGTAACTGCGACTGTTAAATCATAAGAAAATGATAAATTATTTTTGTTTTTAGAAAGATAATAGGCTTTTAAAGTGTCTGAATTATTGTGTCAGGACCAGAGCTTTCAGCAAGGCCCACTGTCTGCTGCTGATGCAGAGTCTGGACACATTGCTGCTGATGTTGGAGTTCTGCCTACAAAAAAAGATGCCAGATTTAAAGTAATCTTTGAAGTCCAGTGATGAAACCGATACTGCTTTAGATAAAATTTAACATGTAAACAAGATGGTAATATACAGACTGAAACAAGTAAGTTCTGCCAAATATGTTACTTGTGTCTTGGATGCATGTGTTTCAACAGTTGCCATTATTATTTTAGATGAAGCAAACTAATAAGACAAATGTCAGAGAAGCCCTTTAATTATAATATATTGACATATATAATTATCTTTAAAAATATTTAAAAATACAAGCTCATCTAAATGAAGATCAGGTAAATGAAAGGAAATGTCAACAGCAACCCGTAATTTGCTGGTTGGAGATGCAAGTACAGAAGCTGTTTTCATGCACCTTAACAACACACGTCAGAAATCAGGACGTGCTTCCAGCACAGCCAGTGAATGAAAATAATTCGAACTGAGGATATAACACCCCTCTCTCTTCTCCCTTCTCTATTTTGTGAGATTAACAGTTCAAATGGAAAAATGCTTTTGGTGGATTAAGGACCCCTGGAGATAGTACAGGAATCCAGAATTTGTGCTACAAGCTTTTTATCCTTTTTATCCCTTTCGTGTTTTTCTTAACATGTAATAAACCATGCAATAATGCTTTAACCTGTAAAACATCTAAACCCTTTGAGCTGCACCATGTGCTGTTAACTGGGGTTGACTTAATTTGGTAACATATTTGTCCTGTAAAATGGTTGCATTTTCTTCCTCATCCACAGTTAAAGCTAGATTTATTTTTTGTACCTCTAAGATGATTTGAAACAGGTTATGTCTGTTACATGTGCACATTGTACAGAGTGTTTCTTTACCCTGATAGTTAAATTACAAATTAAAATAATATAGGGACAAACTTTTAATATCCTTTAACATTTAGATTTACCTTCACTTTTTCTATTGTTAAAAAATAAAGAAAAATAATAATTATGCAAATGAAAAACCAGTGAAACAGAATAATATCCACAATATTTAAATATTTCATTATACTATTTATGTATTGTGGCTTGCATGTTGTAATAAAACCAGAACTCCATTTACTAAACCTTAAATTATATTGGCGAATAAATTTTTTCATTGGTGAGAAGGATCAAATAGGTCAATTTGAAGAAAACCTAGACTTAAATGTGTTGTTTTAGTTATGACACTAAGTATAAACCATTAACTGTGAATTTGTCCTGAGGTTATGAATTACTTAGGATTGTTTCTTCAGGTTTATTACACTGTCTGACTACTTTTTGTTGTTTCTTCAGTAAGTCTTCTAATTTGTATTTCTCAAATTGCTTCCCATTTTGGCAGCCTGTTCGTTGTATTGTTTTTGCAAATCCTAAAGCAAATATCTGTCCTGTTCCTGATTTTTTTTGCCTTTGCTTCCAAGTCTTGGGGAATTTGAGCTTCACTTGCATGAATAATATTAAAGGAAAAATTAAGATGAAATGTTTGTGTGATTACTGAAAATTAATTTCAAGTTACAATACTCAACTATAAAATCTATAGTTGGGCTGAGTAATTGCAAGTGCTGTTTATTTCAAATAGCACAGTGTAATTTTCAACTAGTAGCAATGACTAAGGAGTAGATGACAAACATGTTATTGCCAGCATGGATACAGTTTTTGTTCCATGAACTGCTATCTCATGTTTAATCCATGAGGCCTTGTTTACAGATATTTGCTGTATGTACCGGAACAGAGTAGGAGGCTATAAAATCTGAATTCTGCCTTAAACCATTTTCAGTGTTGTTACCAGTATCTTCTAAAGAGAGGAAAATATTGCCATCTGTTGTCAGTAAGGAGATTAGAGGCTTTGTAGGGCTTGTCAAAGCCCCACTTGGTGGTACCAAGTCGGGCACTGGGAAGGAACGTACATTCTTGGAGAGAGATCTGCCACACATCTTGTGGAAAAACTTATGTCTTCAAGGTGTTCAAAGCACCTTTATATTATCTTTTCACAAGTTTTCCTAACAGAATGTATTGTTCATTGATCTCATGGTAAGGACTCAATTGTTTCCTTTGGAAAAGAAAATCAGCAGGAGGAAGAGAAGAGATATGTTTTATACAAATAAATACCAGAAAGAACAAACCCATTTTATTTTCATACAGCCTTGTTGTACTTGATGCCAGTAGGAATCTCAGAATAAATTTAAGTAAGCAAATTTATAAAAGTTACTTAGAAAACTATGTCAATTTAATTCTGTTTGAACTGTTTTTAGTTGCTTGGTATAGTTATGCAGTGGAAAAGGTGTGATTAATTTTTGTTAGTTTAAAGGAGATTATAGTTTTGGGAGTTTTTTTGTACAGAATTAAATAGTTGAAATACTTGTATTGTAAGGGGAAATATTGATTTTAAAAGTTGAGGCTCACCGTGAGAGGAAATACTTCAATGGAAATGCTGACCAACTCTGATGTGATACTTCACAGTCCATTACACTTGTGAAAGTTTAAACTCAAATTAAAGGGTCATGGTTTGCACCAGCCAGTCTTAGTCCACAAAAGTCTTCAGGTGTAGGCAAGCTGGTAATTGCTTAGCTGAAACACAGGCTTTTATTTTATAAGAACAATTTAAATACAATTTACTAGTTTATGATTACATCTAGTATTCCAGATTAGTGATTAAATTATCAATATCAAAATCATTATGATTCACACTTTTTGTGTGAATTTCACTCAGCTGGATCTGTCTTTATCTGGATAGGCACACAAGCACTTTTGCTGTAGTAAAGTCTGTTTTCCAAGGTTGTCAATGGTTGTATATGGAAGGTTATGAGCAAGTGAAAGAGTGCCTAATGCAGTTATTGGTGCATGTTGAAAATTAGACATCTGTTTTTAATCCCTTAATGCCCCGAATCTGCACATACTTTCCCCTGTACACGTAGGATTGCACGTACCCTCCAACTGCAGTGCCTTGTTTCCCTACCTGGCACTTTCTGGGAAGCAGGACACTGTAATTCACAGGGTCGCAGAATATGCTGAGTTGGAAGGGACCCACAAGGATCATTGAGTCCAACTCCTGGCCCTGCACAGGACCATCCCCAAGAGTCACCATGTGCCTGAGAGTATTGTCCAAATGTTTCTAGAACTCTGTCTGCCTTGGTGCTGTGCCCGCTGCCCTGGGGAGCCTGTTCAGTGCCCAACCACCCTCTGGGGGAAGAACCTTTTTCTATATCCAACCTAAACTTCCCCTGGCAGAACTTCAGGCCTGTCACTGGTCACTACNCATACTTTCCCCTGTACACGTAGGATTGCACGTACCCTCCAACTGCAGTGCCTTGTTTCCCTACCTGGCACTTTCTGGGAAGCAGGACACTGTAATTCACAGGGTCGCAGAATATGCTGAGTTGGAAGGGACCCACAAGGATCATTGAGTCCAACTCCTGGCCCTGCACAGGACCATCCCCAAGAGTCACCATGTGCCTGAGAGTATTGTCCAAATGTTTCTAGAGCTCTGTCTGCCTTGGTGCTGTGCCCGCTGCCCTGGGGAGCCTGTTCAGTGCCCAACCACCCTCTGGGGGAAGAACCTTTTTCTATATCCAACCTAAACTTCCCCTGGCAGAACTTCAGGCCTGTCACTGGTCACTACAGAGATCAGTGCCTGCCCCTACTTTTCCCCCACGAAGAATTTGTAGACTGCAGTGAGATCTCCCCTCAGCTTCCTCTTCTCCAGGCTGAACAGAGCAAGTGACCTCAGCAGCTCCTCAGATGGCTTCCCCTTAAGGTCCTTCACCATCTTCATTGCCCTCCCTTCGACACTCCCTGACAGTTTAATACATTTCTTATACTGTAGTGCCCAAAACTGCACCCAATATTCCAGGTGAGGCCTCCCCAGGGCAAAGCAGAGTGGGTGCTGTGCAATTCTGCTGGGATGGGAGGTGGAGAGAACTCAAAAAGGGTATTTCTGTAAACTCGTGGCTACCTCCCTGATTGCTTAGGACACTTTCTGAACCTGGTGCTTACTTACTGCTCAGTAACAGACAGTTCTGCTCTCTGCACATCTCAAAAAGCAGCCAGGAGCATCTGTAGGAGAGCAGCAGAGTAGAAAGGCAGGCACGGACGGTGGTGGTGTCAGTTTTGCTGCAGTGTTGATCCTGCTCAGTGTCATGCTTGTCAGGGAAGTGCAAAATCTCCAAGAAACAGCTCTGAGATGAACTCCTCTGTGGATGGCAAGTCCCTGGTAGGTGTGCAGGGTCACACCGCAGTAGTGTTGTGTCCCATTTTTCCACTTGGGATGGTTCAGTTCCCTTTGCAACTTGCAAACACTGGAAACTTTTTGGCGGTCTCTTCCATCCTGTTTTTAGACATAATTCGTCAGAGATCTCTTTTTGTCTAGATCTCATCTGTCCTTCAGATGAGTCTTGCAGTCAAAAAATGCTTCTCTTCTCTGGACCTCAGGTTTGTCAGATTTCCTCTGCCCCTGGATGCAGACGGCAGGATAGGAAGCACAACAGGAGGGTGTATGTCTGTCACGTTACTTCAATTTGGAAGGTTATGAGGTCCCAATGACTTTTTCGTTACTGTGGGAGGAAAAAAAAATTTGTTGTTATAAAAGGCTCATTCTTGCAAATTCTACAATCTGAAGTTCAGTTTGTCACACTGGACCTGTACTGATACTGAAAATCTGTCAAAAAAGAATGATAAAGGAATTGGATGACCTAGAATTAGTCTCTGTTAATGCCAGATGGTGGTCAGACTGCCAAAGTTGTTTGGATAGTGCTGTTCCGTGTGGATGTGCCCTGGACTTGAATTATCCTTTGGACATGGGAAGTAGTTCATGTGGTCAGCAGTGGAAATGCATCTCTCTAGTGTATGGTTGTTACAGGGTGGTAAAAAGTGACTTATCCTATGGGAAATACATATTAATATGTAATTGTTTTCACTTAAAATTTAATTGATTAGATAGAATGTTGGTTTTGCATAATTCCTGGCTCCTAGCAGTGTTATGCTCCAAGTGCTATTGTTTAAAGTTTTGGGGAAGGCAGCATTCAGCTTTCCCATACTAATTGCAATGTCACATACAAATGCTTAGATAGAGCCTTCATATCAGACATTTTCTGAGTATCATCACAATACCTTTAATTGTGTGTGGAGTAGAAAGGAATTGTCACAGCCTTTCATACACATTGAAAGTGATATAGTTGAGCCATAGAAGAGCTGAATTTTCTTTGCTTTATAAATGAACGAACATAAACTTGTGCAGGATTAATTATGTTGTACTTCATTCTTCCAAATGATCATATGACTTCACTGTAAAGTAGACATGAGAAAGTAGCAGCGAATGCACCCTGCAGCCATCTCAGTAATCCTAGTTTTCCAACCACAGATTGTATTCAATAGTAGCAGTTTTTGAAAAATA
>VWZG01013691.1:4780-21358 GCA_013396735.1 Grallaria varia | reverse complement strand
CCCCCCCCCCCCCCCCGTTATGAAATCTGCCTCAGATTACCTTTCAGTTTTGTAGCAGCAAGAAAATAAGGAGCAATTTGTTCCCCTCTATCAGGGAATACATTTCCATATAGGTCTTCCATCTCCATGAGCTCACTGGTTCTTCTTATTTCTGACTATACTTGATGAAAAGGATTCCTTGAAGAGCTTTTCAAACTACAGAGAAATGTTTTTCACCTGAGAGTGCTAACTGGATGAAATTGAACTATTTTGAGTGATCATGTTTATTGTAATATTTTTTTCAGCACTGCTGAAACAAATGAGAATTTTTCCATTGTCAGTTAAGTCATTCCATGGTGTAACTGGAGGGGAAAAAAAGGATAGATTTTCAGCTTGTCCAAATGAAACACACTGACAAGGTCATTGACATATTCACTGAAAAAAAAGGTGCTTGGAATTATTATTTTTGTATAAAATTTCTTCCTATTCTTCTGCTTGGGAGAGGAAAAAAAAAGTATCCATTAAATGGAAAAAGTAAATTTCTACCAGTGCATTAGCTGCATTTATCCTACCAGGTATTTCAGCATTTCATTGCAAGATGAGTAGAATCCATGGCACTGAACTATCCTGAATTTATTACAAATAGTTTGTTTCTGGTCAGGTGATCTGGGCAGCTCATAAAGCCAAGTGTTCCCACATAGGCTTGCAATTCATTTGGGAGTCTAAGTTTACAGTAGTAAGGACTTATCTGTGAAAGAATAAAATATTTGATATTTCTATATAAGTGTCACAAGATGCTGGGGAACTTTTTCACAGATGATAATGAGATTTTAAGAAGGCTTACCTGGACATAAGACAATTATGTACTAGGAAAGTGTGTCTGAGACCTGATTCAGTAGTTTTGGATTGTTTTTTTTCCATAAGAGTAATGCTGTTGTCAAAAAGATGAAAAGTTTAAAGGGAACTAGTTTTTCGGGGAGTTAGAAATCAATCCGTTAATTCTTTTCTCCCAGTGTACAGTGCTCATCTCCATATAATTTAAAACAGATTTTGTACTTTCCACTTTCTGTATAATTTAATGTGTTACAGGGTTGGCATGGTGTTTGTGTAAAGTCAGTCACCGACTGTTTAGTATTCATCAGCATTTCCCAGTCTGCCACCTCAGCTCCTTACTGAAAATGAAAGCTAGAATTGTCCTGGATAATCAATTATGTTTTCAAGATTTATTTTGAATGGGAGTTATACTGCACTGGGAGTTAGAGATAGAGGAGGTTGTAATGTAATCTACCTTCAGTCATCTTAAATAGGGAGTGAACAAAGTTGTCAGTGTTTAATTACCTTGAAGGCAGCAGTCTTCTGCAATAACAGCAATAGTTCTTTTGCTGGTACTAGGGCAATGACACCTTTCTGCTTTTACATTTTTTGCGTGCTACATTTCTGTATCTGATGCTTACAGCTGCACAGGAGCAGTAAATCATCCTCTGGCTCAATCTGCTTTATCATTTTGGACAGCCAGGCTCCCGCATTTAATAAATAAAGACCAGCTCAGTTATTTGCATTGGGCTGGACTAGGGGAAGACTTTGTGTATCTCTCCAGGAATGTTATCAGCAACATCTGTAACTAGTTCTGAGTACTAAATGTGATTTTCTAGTAAGCTTTTAATGTATTGACATTAGCTTTTTGCGAACAGAAACTAGTGCTATAAGTTGTGTATGACATGTATGAACTTCCTACAGGAAGGAGGTAACATTCTAAAATACTATATACCACATCACAGCATGGCTGGACCACTTTGGAATCGCAGTACCGAGAGGGGCAGAGTGTTGGGACAAGACCGTTCCCTTGCAGGGACTGTGGAGGTTCTCATATCTCTGTACAGACTGTGCCTGAGTTGATAAGGAAGGAAAGAAAGGACTAGTCAGAAATACAGTTCAGATACATGGCATATATCATTAGAGAACAGAAAAACTACTTGTTTGCACAGATGTTGTTTTTTTTTCCTTTCGAACAATAAAAGGTAGCTTCTAATCTGAAATTTGCAGATTAATGGAATTCTGCAAGGTGTACTTGTCAGAACCAGATTGGAAACTTCCCCTCTTGGCAGTCTTACTCATAGATTTCAGTTGAGGAAGACCACATCTGAAGGTGCTTAGGTTAGCATTCTTAGTCTTATAAAAAATCTTTTATTTGAAAGTTCAGGTTTTATTGACTCACTGGGCCTAATTCTGAGTTTATTTGAACCTTTGTCAATCATAACTAACTTAAGAAATTTTGCTGTTTCAGAATTCTCTTTGTATTTATGGATATAACTCTGGTCAGAAGCAGCACCATCCAGATCAATACAAGTATTAAATTAACTGTGGTTGCTTGTTCCAGACCTTTGATATCAAACAGAACATTTAAAGGAGATGTATTCTGAAACAGGAGGAATTGATGCAAGAGTGTGGAATATTGGAACACTTAATTTCTCTGTGTTTTGAGGGCAGAAGCCTGTGGGTTTGTTCCAGTATAGTCTGGCCTCAGTATAATGTGCCTCTTCACAGTAATTGTGTGAGGGGCCTTGGTCTAAATAAGACTTAGATCACATCTTTGAATCCACTTTGTTTTAATCATTGTGGTCCATTTTGCTAACTATAAATATATAGGTGGAAAGGAGGAAAAGGGAGTTATGTGGTTAGTTTGTGTTAAATTGCTTTCAGTGCATGTCCATGATATTAGGAATGTGACTTTCTAGATGAAGGTAAATAAAGGATAATTAGCCAAACTACTTCCAATATTGTGAATTATGCTCACAAAATTAATTCATTTTCTAAAATTTAGTAAGCTTCTAGTTTGTGTCACTGTAAGTCTTAAGTCAGAAATGTGTTCTTTTTTTTCCCTGAGACTATCCTGCTCTGCATTGCAACCATCTTTATTTCTCACCACAAATAGTGAATTAAATCTTAGTGATTTGAATCACATGTATTTCCTTGCTGTTGATGGATTGCAGCTTTGATGTTTTAATAGAAAACTATTTCATGGCATATAATAATTCTGATAAGTTTTTTTGTTTATTTTTTAAAGAAAAAAGCCTTAGATAGTGGGGCTGAGCATTATTTAAACTCATTTTGTGGTTTTGTAAGGGCATTGACACCTTGAGTTTAGAAGTAATACCAAAATCATTTAGTAATTCTCTAACCTTTCTCTACCAGAATAACTTTGTGCTTACTTGCTTTCGTGCTGCAAATGAATGCTCCCATTGTCTGATCTGCCTGAGGAGGTTTGGCACAGTGACCTTGCAGGTACAAGGCTTAGGAAGCAAAGTGAAGGAAAAAGGAGTGAGCATCTGTAACACAATGATTCTGATTTACTGAAACACTTCAGCATTTGTTTAATTGTCATCTTCTCTAAAATTTAGCTGCATTTATAGAAGAGATATGTGGCATTAGTGGACATTTAATAAAATAGCTCAAATTTCTTTTTTTCTTTTTTCCCAAAATGCTGTTGACACCAAAGAGGGCATTCTTGGTAACTGTTTGGTGTAGCACATAACAGAAAAAAGTAATAATTAGTAGGCTGTCATGTGGAGAAACAAAAAAAAAAAAATCAGTGTTTCATGGCATACTGAATGTCTGAATTCCCTTTGCAGGTTAAATATTTAAAGTAATGGGGTAGTGATCTCATTTACTTAACACAAAAGGAATAGAGGTATGGCTACTATGATAACAGGATTAAGGATATCTATATCTAGATATATATCTAGAAAAGAGAACAGGATGCAGAGCATCTTATTTGGTGCAGATAATTAATTCTTTCTGAGAACTTGAGTAATTCCTCAACTATAAAACTATTTAGTGAAGGAGATGAAGGACCAAAGTAGGACATAACTTTTTGTCCTGTAACATTATTAAAGCTGGATGTAGCTGTGTTATTAATGTTTTTGAAACATAATTTACATAACTAATTGGCTTCAGGTGGCTTTGATATGTTAATGACAGCTCTGAAGAAGACCCTGTAGAAATCAAATAATGGAACTAGATGTGCTTAGAGCCCTGATGTTGTCTTTGGTGGAGAAAAAAAGCATGCAAAGTGATTTCACTCTTGAGCTGATGGGGAGATGCTTATAATGAGAACTAATCTGTGAGCAAGGCAATATAGCCTGTATAGACAAATGCATAATGTCTGTGTCTAGACAGCTTATGGGCATATCTGCCCCCTTTTGGGGGTGAATGAATTACAGTGTTAGTACAGAATTGGAAGTAAAACTGTCTACTGACTTCCTCCCAAGCTCTAGACATTATCACAGTATCCAGAGCATATATTCAACAATAGTTTTGTGCCTAGTTACATTCAACAGAAATATTCTGTACCCCTCAGTTTGCTCAAGTTACTCTTCACACTGGATTTTCAAAATTGTTCGAACTTATAATTACTTCTGTAAAACTATATATTGCGTTACTTTCTTTTGCCTCTCTGAGAGGAAAGGAAGGGCACATTGTTAGAGATACTGTTATGTCCCTGCTTAGAAAAGAACTATCCTACAATCTTTTTTGCTCAATGTGAAAGTTTCCTGTGTAGTAGAAGTTTTACCTTCAGTAAGGCAAGAGGAGAATAGAGATACTTGCTGCAGAAGTGTAGATTTATTATGGAAGAAAAAAAAAAAGTTAAAAACCCCTTCAATCCAGTGTGATTTGAAGTCTACTTTGGTCTTACAGGTCTTGAAATAATTTTGTTGGACAGATGAACTGGTAGTCAGATGGAGGAGATAACTGCTACTGTTTTCAAAAGGTGTATTTCATAACATCTATATCGTGCTTAAATGTTAATTCCTTAAAGGTCAGTTCTGAAGTAAAATTCTTCTACTTTTTCAGAAGTTAGTGAATTCTAAAGACAGTTGATGTCAACCTGCCAAATCAATTTCAGTTGCATGGATTTTTTTTCCAAATGTATTTCAGTTTTTCCAACTGTATTTCAGTTTTTCCAACAAAAACTATAATTTCATTAAAATAATTTCTATTTTAATGGTGACTCCACCACTTCTCTGGGCAGTCTGTTCCAATGACTGACCACCCTTTCAGTGAAGAAATTTTTCCTAATATCCAATGTAAACTTCCCCTGGCACAGCTTGAGGCCTTTTCTTCTTGTCCTGTCCCTTACCTGTGAGGAGAGACCAACCCCTCCCTTGCCACAGCCTCCTTTCAGGCACTTGGAGAGAGCGACACGGTCTCCCTGAGCCTCCTTATCTCCAGTTCCTTTAGCTGCTCCTCATCAGACCTGTGCTCCAGACCTTTCACCAGCTCCACTGCTCTTCTCTGGACACACTCCAGCACCTCAATGTCTTTCTTGAAGTGAGAGGTGAAAAACCAGACACAGTATTTGAAGTACAGAGTCACCAATGCCAAGTACAGCAGGACAGTCACTGCCCTGGTCCTGCTGCCACGCCATTTTTGACACAGGCCAGGATGGCAGTGGCCTTCTTGGCCACCTGGGCACATACTGGCTCATTATTGGTCTGGTTTAACAGGCTAGATGAGCAGTAATTATAATATTATACCAGAGCCCATAGCAGTCTAACAATTTACACTCTGATAATGGTACATATCAAGTTGTTAAAAGGTTGCAAGCCCCAGACAAACCTGGTTAGAAAATATACTCAGTAGAAAAGAATTTACCAGACTATAGAAATATCAGCTGCCAGGGATTATGAGAGTTGATGAATCACTGCCATTATACAGTATTGTAGTTACTATTTTTTTTAATCCCAGTTAACTCACCACACAACTAGGGCAATGCTCTTTAAATCAGTAACTTGATTTTTCTGTAGTTCCCATCCTGGTATAGGAAAGATTATTCCACTTTCTTTTTGAAGATGTCACAGATTTTCTCATTATTCATGTAAATGTCTAACCTCTTAGCCATTTTTATTTCTAGAAATCAGCTCTATGATAAGCACAATGCCAATAACTCAGATGAATGTTTTGTCATCTTTTATTTGTCATGTCACTACTTGCTTGTTCAGTTAGGAGAGGGTACAGTGCAATTTCCTTCTGTCAGTTATAATTAGATATAAGATTTTCCCAGGGTGTCTTAAACTTTCCACTGTCAGCTTATAATGTTGTTTCCAAGTTCCAAAAAATCTTGGTTAATATAATCTCAAAATTGGGTAATTCACTGCTAAATCCCTGTTGAAGTCACTGTTGCAAGCTGATAGTTGGGGCACTTTGTCAAATTAAAAAAGGACTCTTATTTTCTTTTTTCCCTCCGTAATATCCTGCAATAGTTATTGGAGCAGTATTAAAAATTGAACAAATATTTCTGGACCTGTATTTTATTTTGACACTAACCTTCTCTTGTTACATTAAATCTTCTTAGCTGAAGTACTGGTGGGTATACATATCTATCTATCTTGTACTTTTATTAAAAAAAAAAAGTAAAGTTTTTCCTGTGGAAAAACTGCATGGATTGAGAAGTGGCACTTATCAAAGTACTGCTGTATTTTTTTTCATGCCCCAACCTGACTCCAGTTCTAAATGCTGACAGAACAGGGACTTTTGACAATGTAATTAGTGCAATAAATTCTTACCTATGTGGTAAACTTGGTGGAGATGACCCTGGGGTAGTCACTGAACTGTTGACACTTCACAGTGTGGACCTTCCAGGTTTCCCTGCACTGCTCAGTGGGGAGCTGAGGTTGATGGATGCTCTGCTCATGACTGAGTTCATAGTTAAATCTGAGGAACTCATTCTTTCTGTAATTCTAGCAAGAAATGAATGCAAAAATATTTCCTTTCAATGACGAAGAACTTAACAAGAGACGAAAGCCAGAAGAAGATGTAGAGCAAATCTTAGTAGCTTCCTCAAAGGTGTCCTCTAACACTCTTGACAAATTTAATATATTGACATTTATTGAAGAATGAACCTTCAAACGAAATAACTGCCTGGCTTAATTTCTGTGCTGCCATTTTTTATCTGCTCATCAGAAAAGGCATGCATTTTAGGGACGGGCTCAGTAATTTCGATATTAGATCATGGCAAATTCCCAGCTCCTGATAAAGCTGTCAGTTGTCTGCTTCAGGTATCTAGAAATACTTTCCAGGGGCAAGATTCCAAAGATAATTTTACGCTTTGTCTTTGCCAAAGGCTTAGTATTCCTGGACCAACTGGAGAGTGCATGTACCCTGCAGAAAACTAGTGAATGCAGGCAGTAATTAAGATGCCTATTTAAAACAGTGTCCTGAAGGTGAGAAAGAACTTTGGACTCCACTCACAGGAAAATATGTGCAACACCAGAGCACAAGATAGACATCTGTCAACTGCCAGTAATAGAGTTCTCTACTGAAATGTTTTTTTTATCCCTTATGACAGTATCTGTTCTTTTTATTTGCAAGTTTATTTATAATCCTCTTCTGTTTTCTACTTGTGTGCTCCTCCGTAGCAAGCTATACATTTTTGTAGCAGTAGTTTTTTTCTTAGATAATCAGAAATGTTTAAATAATAGAATGCTGTACGACACATACATTTTTTGCAGTAATTTCATAGACTGTCTGGTTACTTAATGAGAACTATTACAACTTTGCAAACCTATGCAAAGACATGCTGGACTATCCCCAAGGTTTTATCTCAGCTCCTTTGTCTCTTAAACTGCAGAATTACACCAAACACTTCTCAGGAAGTTGCAGGAAAATGTTTTGCAAAGGTATAAAGCTGTATTTCAGCAGTAGAGAAATACTGGAAATCCATAAAGTAGATCCAAGAGAATGTCTGTGTGGCATGATGGCATTATGTGTTGGATACACACATCGTGTTCAAACAGGTCCATTCTGCATTAAAAGATACTGTGTTACATAGGATTGCAAACATTACATCTGCCTCTGCGCATTTGTAACTAGCCAGAATAAAGCTTTCTGCTGCCCTTGTGTGATGATAAAGCTCCAGCACATCCGCCTGGCAGTGCACTGCATTTTAGAAACAGCCTGGTGTTTCCAGGTTATGCACTGCAATTTGACCCTGGGATGAATCATATTGAAAGATACAAAAATAAGAATTCAGAGAGTGCCCATTGAAAGTTGGATATTTATGTTGCAGAATATCAATTAAACCCCAAAGTAATCCAGAAGTTATTAATTGTTGTTTTCCGTCCTTTTTTAACTTGAACTGGGATGTTGGAATGGAAAGGGAAATTGTCCAGAGGTTTCTAACTCTCAGGCTGTGACTGCACTCCCCTAGGTATCCTGTCTTTTCTAAGATTTGACCTATGATGAAATGCAGTTAATTTCCTAATTTTACAACTTTTGGTTCTCCTGGGAAGTAGTGACAGTTTTAAATAATACTCTATTTTGGGCGGGAAGGTTGATAATTGTCACAACATGTACAGATTGTGGTAAGTTAGAATTTGTTCTTTGTGTTGACCTCAGCTACCTGACATAAATACTGGAATTATTTAAGAGAAGACTTGTCCTATCAGCATTTTGCTCAATGGCCCCTTTATCGTTCCTTGAGTTTTCCCGGATCTTATCTTATAAAACTGAGTAAGTGTGGTTATGAAGAAGGTGGCAAACTTGGTCAGAAAATGCTTCCTTTGCTTTAGCAAGCTGGCCTAGAGTACTGTCCTTTGCACAGATTTATTACAAAGTATAAGCGAAGTAAATACCAGCAGTCAAACAAGCTGGAGGTGGTGTAAGAAAGCTGCAGCTCAGCACTTCGACAGGCGGGCGCAGTTACAGGACAACGGGGAAAAAAAGCAAAGACAGAGTCAGGAAGAGGTAAAGAATTGACAATCCAAAAGCATAACCCTGGACTTAGAAGGAAATTTGCATTTTACAAACAAGCCAATGTCATTCTAAAATGAATTATTAATTTTGGGTTTTTTCCATTTCAGGGCTATATGGAAATAAGAGAATATTTAAAAGCACCTAGCAGCTGGGAAATTTCAGCAACTCTGAATGCATGTAAGGTTTGATTTATTTTTTTTTTTCTGTAAGAGAATTTCAAGTTACATATAACAAAAGAGAATCTATGCATCGAAGTAGCATAGCAAAATTCAAGTGTGGGGTGTAGGTAGGAACTGTGCGTTGTGAATCTTACTGCTATTGAGGAAATACTGCACATTCTTACCATTGCTTTGTTTAGTTATTGTCAGGGATTGCAGACTCACATCTACATTTGGGGACATTGGAGAAAGGTCCACAACACCCTCCCAACCAGAGGTGAATGCGTCAGGATCACAAATCTTCCCATGCTCCCTTCCTGTTGCAGTGAATCCTCAGTTCCCACCTACAGATTGAAACAACTGCAGCAGGGAAAAATGGGAGGGCCCATTCAGCCCAGAGTAGAAACAAACTTAAGGTTTGCATTGTTTTCCTGCAAACTGTTCTGGATTATAATCAGTCACAAAATACAAGTCTGAGTTTGCCTTTTCCAAAGCTCTTGTTTATTAATTTTTGAGAGTGCAGTAAAGATCACAGACATTTTCATTCATTTTAGAGATCTTCAAATTAGATGGTCGATTCTGGTGGCCTTTAGTGTGACAAGGTATGTGTAAGCAGAGAGGGGAATTCTGTCCTTCTGTTGTTGGAACATTATTAGTAGTTTAAAGGTCTTTTGAAAAGAACAAGGAGCACACAGCTGGATTAATACCACTTCTAGGAAATTGCAAGATCCCCATGAAATTTATCTATTGCTATAGAAGCAAGCAGAATCATACACATTCCAGCAAACATGAAATAATAGCAAGAAAAATGTGCTTTTGCACCGTCAGCCATGCCTACAGAGCCACTGCCTGTGGTGTAGAACAAATTCTGTGCTTATTTCTCTTCTTGTGAAATCCACTGCCTCACACTTTGCAAACCTGATTCAGGGATACATCACCTTTGTGTTAGGCATGGAGACTGAAGTAGATGGAGAACCGTGTAAAGAATCACAGAAGTAATTTGTTAATATTACTGCTTCTTTACAGGCTTAAATGTTGAAGGAACAATTTCTGTCAACATGATCATCATGGTGAACTACACATGTAACAGCCTTTACAGAAATGGGTCCACTGAATTTATAGAAGAAAATCTTATACCATATCTAGTTGGAAAAATCCAGACAGCTTATTTCTCATCTGAAAGAGATTCAAATTAAAGACCAGTGACAAAAGGGTGTTAAGAGTAGCCACATATGTTAGTGGGAAGACTATTAGCTTGTCAAATACATCTCCTTCCTTGTATTCTGCTCTTTACTAAATATATTTGATAACATCTACTCTACACCCTCAGTTAAAGAATGGAAGTTAAACTACTTTATGGAGAAATAAACTTCTAACTGAAAATTTTCACTGTAACTCAGTTTGAACTCTAAACTCCAAGGAAGAATTAAGTCTGGAGAGTGAACTATGCATGTGGTGGGATGATCAAGGGAGCAGGATTTTAGCAAAATACGACACACTTAACTCTGTATAGGGAATTAACTTTCCTGTGTTTACTACCCTCCAAAAAAGGCAGAGTGAAGGCAATGAAAAGCATCGACTTACCTCATTTCTAAGGCAGCTGTTTATTAATGAGTGGGTGCTGAAGAAGGGCTCTGCCATAATGCAGTGTTTTTCTGGCACTGAACTCATATTCCTGCAGTGATTTTCACATGCAGGTGAAAGGAGTTCTTCAGTCCTTTCAATCTGTGGTATCTGAGAATTGGGCAAGCTTTTAGGACAGCTACATAAGTAGTGTTTCCCAGCATCTTAAAACTCCTAAGAATGTTAAGACTCTTTTCTTTTATAAAGCTGTGCTATTCATGCATGTCTTCAATCACAAATTTAAATTCTAGTTTTCTGAGTTATTTGATATATATGTAATGTTGTTTGGTTTGTTCCTTGCTCATATGTTGAGGTCAGCACTGAGAAATGGGACTTCTCCTTTAGAAAATGCTTCTAAAATTACTCCCAGTAAATAAATAAAAGTTCTAAAAGAGAAAGACTTCCATGACTTTAGAATACTGACATAGCTATTTATCTACATATCAGACATAGTGAAAATTATAACACTTTCTTTAGATTGTCTGATAAATCAGCCAAGCATTTATTTGGAACATCTATTTGTCTCCAGCTCAAACATAAGTCAATATCTGTCAGAGGACATCTGCTGCCCTCTATTAAGCCAAAATACCTAGTTCTGTCTGCTCTCATGGCTTGACCATAAATGCATTCTCATATCAGAGTAACAAGTGCTACTCACAACGGAAAACAAACCCAAACCAGCACACAGTCTAGTTTCTTTTGTACCAGCTCATTCCATGTCCAAGTATATCCAAACTTAACTTTAGGTTATTAGGATACTTTTCCTTGAATTCTTTTAGACTATTTATCAGAAAGAGTGAAGAAGTAAGCCTGGAGACTTGTTAATGACTTAGGAAAAGCAGTGACTAAAGAAAGTATGAAGACAATATTGGTTTTCTTCCCTTTCATTTTTTAATGGGACTGAACAGCATTCTTAGGGTGACATTGATGAAGTCGCCTGTCAGTGAGAATTTAAAATACATTCAAAATGAGAAGCCTGGTGAGCAGTTTGTCTACAGCAATTTTAAGGAACAAAGTGTTTTACCTAATGTGGGCATATTCCTAAGTTCTTTTTTTTTCTGTCAAAGAAAAAAGTTCTTAGCACATTACAATTGGCTTTTAATTTATTATGCAAAGAAGTCACAGAATTAAAGAGACTGAGAGTACTATTCAGAGCAAAAGTAAGAGCAGCCGAATAGGATAGAATGAAAATATTAAAATCCTCATACACACACAGATGTTTCATGTCTTAAGGTTTGCCTGAATTGTCAGCTAAAGCACTATTAACATCAATTAAGTTACTCTTGCTGAAGCTGGCTCTGGCAGAACAGTTTAAGCCTTTCTTGGTAAATATTTGATTTTTCTACTGGCTGTGGATTTCATCCCATTGGCAAAGCTTCCCTTTATCTCAGAAGAGCATGAATTGACTTCTGTTTGCATTTCTCTGAAGATGCATGTTGGATGTCCAAAATCAGCATGGGGAGAAATAAGTCTAATTTCCAGTAAGTGGTCATTTTTGACTGTCTACTTCTCTTCTTCCCTGCAAAAGGAAAATCTACTCAGTGTTTTAATTTCATGCTTACCATTTCCAATTTCAGTCTTATATGATATCAAGCTTCATAGTTTATTTTTCTCCACCCTTAGATCCAAGTTTATACCTTTTATTAGAGTCCAGTTTCTCTAGGTTAGAATTTTTTTCTATTCAATTCTTTTCATCCTCTTTATTCAGAAATTCCAAGTTTTTGAGCTGTACATAACATGCTGCATACTGTCCATTTTCCCCCCAGCTTCCTTGGCTGCCCCCTCCTTCCTGCAGCACTGAAAGAAGTTAAAGGATTTGTTGTCGTGGTCAGATCTTCATGGATTGCATAAGAATCCTATGGGTCTGTAATTCTTTTATGTGGATTTTTTTTTCTTACTATCCATAATTTTGGTGGATGGAATAACTAACAATAAAACAGTGGGTTAAACAGAAGAGAAGGATCCATCTTTCAATAAACCCTTTTCTTAAAAATTCTTTAAAAAGAGTATATTTGCAGGGAGATATTATTTACATTTTGATCTACTTAGGCATTGGCAACACAAGAATGTGGAATGTAAAAGCTGTCTGATTAGATGGACTAAAAACTCAGGTTATTTTAATTTCTGAACTGTCGAAATTATCTATTTAAAGCTGATGCATTTACTTCCTACTGAGCAAAATTACTGCATGGTACTTGTCTTTTGTGTCAGTGGGAAGAGGTGACAACTTCTCAATTATAGAATTATTTGTGTTACTGTGACAGTTTTATGAAAATGATTTTTCAGAACATGGGATGTGAATACTCCAGGCTTAATTCAGAAACACAGTAAGAACAGCTATTTGCTTCTGTTTTCAATATAGTGCGGATTGGCTGTAGGTGAATTGAGAACAGAGAAGGTAGTCTTGCAAATGAATGAAATAGCAGGAAAATCTCATCTGAGTTAATAACTTGTAATTTCATTTAATCACTACTAAGAGGCGTCTGAAAATGCATAGTGACATTTAGAAAATATCCTCTTTTTTGCTAAATACTCTTTGCCAGGAGCTAAATTTTGATTCTGCTCTAGAAAGTATTCCATTGAAATTGGTCAGTTGTACATTAAAGCAGCATTCAGTGTGAGGAAAGGTGACATATGTTTGTTTACTACCTGTGAGGGATATTTTAAATTGTGATTACCTTACTTGTATGAACTGAATAGCAACATAGTCTGTAATATAATGGCTACTTTAGTTAGCATACATTCTTGAAGTAAATGTAGTTTTTTCACACTGGAGTCTCGATTATTAGAATTTCGTATGTATTTGATATGCTGTTTGCAGTATACTACTTACTACTGTAAAGAATGCAAAAGCTTCAGCTCCCCCCTTTCTGCCTGCGCTCAGGCTGCTGTGAATAAGCAGTTCATGTCAAGGGCAGACTGTCATCAATCCCTAGTTGTTGCAAAAACAAGCAAGAAAATGACCTGTAAGTATAAAAAGTAAAAAAATCCTATGCATAATAATATTTCCTGTGATGTTTGACAGGAAGTCAACAACCTCAACTGGAATTTCAGAGCTTACCCGATCACAGCATGCAGATGACAAATGTCTGCAAAAATGGGATGCTATACTATCTTTGTTCCTGACTTGAAAAAATATAGCTGTATTTAAGTAAAACCTGCATTCTGACTCCATGTGAGCTTGAATAAATTTTCAGATAATGACATTGACAACATTGGTTATACATTTTGCAAAATCATAGTTACCCCTGCAACTTAAAGTTTCTACTTGTGCTTGAAATAGGTGAAGAAATTAAATTTCATTCTTTGCTTCTCATTTCTAGAGCATTTGCACTTCTCTCAAAGATATTTTTACAGATTTGCTTGCTGCAAAATAATTTGAAGCTCAGAGTAAATAATTATAGATTTGATTGATATTTGAATAACGTAAATGTTTAATCAAATATACTGAATAAGCAGTGTGTGGTGATAAGCAATCATTTACTACACAAACCTGTCCTGAAAGTGTTTGAGTCAGCAAAAATTCTGATGGCAAGTGTATGCAAATTTTAGATTCTCACTTTGTTGTTTCCTTGGTGACCTGATACCTAGCTTACACCCAACACCATGTATTTACCATCTCCATTCCAAATCATAATGTGAGGAATATTTATTGTGTCCTTCTGCGTATGATTCTATATAATCCTGTTTATAGGATTCTATAAACGGATTTTTCCCTCATTGTGCAGGAAGAAATGAGCAATGAAAACACATTAATCTGGGAAGAATTTAACCCTAGTTCCAGTCATTCTCAGGAGGTAAAGAGGGTTTTCGTTGGTTTCACCTGGTGGTCTTGCTGTGGAATTTTCAATATTGATGAGATTTAAAAATATCTACCTATTTGAGGGATCTAGAGAGAAATGAAAAAAAAAGGTAACCATTTCTCTCAGTAACTCACTTTTTTTAAAAAGAAATTTAGCAACAAGCTAAATTCTTCCCATTAAAAAAAGGCAGCAATCTCTCCAAGAAAAAATTTCTAAATTTTCTATACTTGGTCTTTCACTGGTCTAATCTTTGTGGGCTTCTGTATTTGTCTTCACTTTGCACCAGCAGAAGAAGAATAACTTTGATAACCATCAGCAAAATCAAACTGAGAGACCCATATTAAGTGATCACCAATAAGTAACACTGTTGGTAATAAACTAAATAGTTGGGTGTCAGTTTTGACTGTGTGGTGCTACTGTAGTGACAAATTTGGTGTCCCATTTCAACGGTTGTTTCAAGCATAGGCAGTGCTTTGGAATTAGCAGTTTTCTCACCTGTGGATGCTGTATTCTATGTTTTGCTGGTTGGAAACTGTGATCTGCACTATTTATATCTTTGCGTATATTAGGACTACCTAGAGGATTCTTCAGAGTTAGTGGACAGGGAACATAGATGAGGATGTAGGAGAAAATGTAACCTGTGTCATATCTGAGAATTTCTGTAACTGTGTCTTTAGTTATAATGGTTTTAGAGGAAATTCTCATTTCTTTGAATGCAGAGATGCCACTATGCCATGAACAGCTCAGGCTTTATTTTTGAGTGTTATTGTGCAGTTTCATCCTTGCTGTTCATCTGTTCTTCTGTGAACACAGAATTTATAGAAAGCCACAGAATTTCTGTACATAAATTTTCATCTAGCTTTCTAGATGGAGAAATACTGAAACTAGCCAGGGTCACATTTATGTGGTCTATTTTTTAAAGATAGCAATTGCCATTAATTTTTACCACTACTTTTATATGAGATGCTTGTCATGATACTCAGTTCTGCTCAAATATGCAGGAAGAGATAGAATATTGGAATCATACTGAAAATACACTTTTGTGTTGTTGGTTTTTTATTATTTTTGAGCTGAGTAAGTTGCAGTTAATATCTATATGTCAACTAAAATAATTCTATGGCAATTTTAAATCTTCTGTCAACAGAACCCAAGCAGATTCAGTATCATGAGGTCAGTTATATGGCATAAAAGTATTTGTCCTTAGTGAGTGGATTTAATGAATTCTATTTGATCAGGTCATAAGTAGCCTAAAATACATCCCAAAGGCTGTGTTCCCAAGAAGAAATAAATCATTCCAATAAAGTAAGCGTAGTGATTGCAATCACACACCTACATTAAGAACAACAAAGAATGCTAATGTAGTATCAGTCAGATTTTTTTATTTAACCTGAGTTGCCATAGCAACCATAGTAATCACGAGACCACATTTTAATTAAGAATCTCCAAGTAATCCTGATTATAACAGTTGTTTGCCATAAATACATGATATTCTGATCTGCATATTAAATGCAGAGGAGGTTGATAAATATGCTGGTCACTAGAATTTCAGTGTATTTCGCCAGGGTAAATCCAGATTCAGCACATCGGGTAATCTCAATCTTTCATATTATTGAAATATAAGAGAAGAAGTAAAAACAAAGCTTTGGTGGTATTCTAGGAAGATGTGGGGAAAGTGAGAAAATTATTATGTCTTAGCACTTACTGAAACCAACACTTGGTAAGGTGGTAACAATACATGCTACATTTTCTCTGCGGGACTGCAGAAATACTGTTACCCCTTCTTAAACCAGGAGCAGATTTCACAGCTATTGAATTGCAGAGTGACTACTGAATAAACAGAATTAGAGATTACGAAGTGTGTTATCTGGAAAATTCCATGTGTTCCTGAGAACTAAATAGCCAATTGGGCTGTTCTGCATTTGAAAAGCTCTGAAAACAGTCAAGCATTTGAGAGTTGCCACTTCATAGTTTAGAGCACTAGCTACTTAAAATATAAAATCCTTTATGGAAGAAAATAATTAAGCATCAGTTTTGAATTGACTGAACTCTGCTTCTTGCTTTTTTCGCTTGGAGTAAACCAAGCACCTCAAGGTGTTAAACATGTTACTCTCTGAATCTTGGTAGCAGCACAGTGCAAAACTGTCATTGCACTGTTCAGCTGTAGTCACCCACTTGGTTTTAACTGAAATAAGTGGTGGGCAGTTTATTTTTCGGTGAGGTAGGGCTTTATACTTTTTAAATTTTTTTTAGATATTAGAGTTTTT
>VWZG01013688.1:0-115466 GCA_013396735.1 Grallaria varia | reverse complement strand
TGCCCTCTTTGTACCATCAGGTTCACATTCTTCAGATACTCTTTCATGAAAGTGGTGTGCAGCTGCTGGAGGTCTATACTGCTCCTACCAAAAGCTGTGTAAAAGGGCTTAGGATTGCTTGGTAAAAATGCAAATAGCGCTCTTATTGCTGGTGTGCTGGCTAACTAATCGTCACCTAGCTTTCCTGACCTCCTTGTTGTGAAAGATGCTGCAGATATTATCAAAAGGACAATAAAACGAGATTTGGCTAAAAATTTGTAATGTCTCGTTGGCTGTGATTATTTCAAACAGTGTTTTCAATGCTGGTAACAAGAAACTGGAAAAATATTCACAAGTCTGAAGAATTGGCTACTATTTTTGACACTGCAAAAGCAGCAGTGGGTAGGATGATTGTGTTTTGCACAGAGAGTATTTGCTGCTTTACAGTTGCGCATACAAAAGGGGTGCAATACCAGTGTGTTTATTAACCTGTACTTATCAAAACCTTGTAATGCTGAAGTAGAGGATGAATAGAAAAAATAGGATTTAGATTAGAGTTTAATTCTGGAGGAAGAACTCTGAATTCTTGTTTTCAGTCAGTTTTCAGACTTCTAATGCTGATGACCGAGACTTTCAAAGGATGTAAGAAATGCATGTGCCAAATCCTTGGAAGTTTTTATGAAGGCTGCCCTCTGACTCAGTTTTCAAAGCTGCGTGAGAACTTTTAGCCCTCGGCACTGACCTGTCTCTGTCAGGTCAGGTGCCTTGCCATAGCCTGCCATTCTCCTGTGTTCCAGTAAACTGTCTCACTGTGGAGGCTGCCAAGTGAAATTTGGGCGCTCTTATAATGTCATTTTCTGCTTATATGTTCAGCTCACAGGATAGATGACCTGTTGTGCAGTTACCTGTAGGGTAAGTGCCAGGCTTTTCTCAGAGGAAATGTGAGGGTGCCTTTGTGAGACTGAGGTAAATAGCACCTGTATCTGCAGCCAGGTTGGTGAAGCTGATGTGGAGTTTTTCCGCATCTTACCTCTCTCCTGCTCTGTATTACTTCATAGACCAGGCTTATACATCCAAGTCTCTCTAGCTAGGGTTGAAACACAGCTCACCTTATGTGGAAATGCAATAAGCTTTGTAACAGTATGCAGGGACCCTGCCTAAGAAACTTAGTATGTAATGGTGGAACACTGGTGTGTCTGCTCAGACTCATGCTGTGTCACCTGCCAGTCCTTCAATGTCAGCTCACTGCCGGTGAGCAAGTACAAACCTAGAGTTAACTTGCTTTTGAAATGACCTTGGTTCTTCTCCATCATGGCTCTAATATGCAAGGAGTGTAGCAAACTGGTATTTGCTTAAGAATTGTTTCAGCATTGCCTGAAAGCAGATTTCTCTCTTGAAAGCATAAGGCATCTGGTGCTGTAAATAGAAATAATTCAGTAAATGCTACCTGTTCTGGGTAACCTGGTTGTCTCACTGTTTAACATAATACACAGTATTGTATGATCAAATGTTCATTAGGTGCCTTTAAAAACCTTTGCAACTTTCCTGTTTCTCAGCCCATAAAATCCCTGTAACAAAAAGTGAAAACCATTAGATATGTTGGTATGTTCCAGGAATTCACTGTGCAAGGTTCCAGTGCTAATACTCTCCTTTTTTCAGCATGCCTGGAATAGTGGGATACGACGCTACCATGTTTCTCCTGCCCTGTGCCAGCGGGCCAAGGTGGCCATGAGCCACTTTGAACCTAATGAATACATAAATTATGAAAAGCTGGAGAAGAACATCAACATTGTCCGTAAGAGGTGAGAAGGGAAGACGGGAGGGGTCAGTGCATTGAATTTAGCTCTGCAGTGACAGGAGAGAAGAAAAAACCTATCATGGGGCCCTGGCAAAGGGAATGTTTGCTAGGGGGAGCAGCTTTGAGCAGTGGCAGTTGTAAATGTAGTGAAACATGATTTGTAGCATCTCTGTGTAGTGGTGGGGCACTGTGGGAAGGGTTGAAGGTTATGATGAAGCACTGCAACGTGCAGAGACCCAGGCCAGTGCAGAGATGGTGCGAGAAAGGGCTTTGTCCTCTTTGTTTAATGCCCTCATTGAGGAGTCTTCATGTTGACCCTTGCTCCTTTCCAAGGCAGCAGTGCGTGGGCAGTGGTCATTACAAGGTAATGCTTCTGTGCACTGTGTTTTGACAGTGAATGTTCTCCTGTGTTCCACTGTTAGGCATGGAAAGAAGAGCTAGCAATTCGTAGCATATGTAAACAGTGACCTTAATGTGCTGATAGAGACTTGTGTGCTGCTAAGTTGTCATTCCTGCTCCACTTACTGTAGCAGTGATTTGTATGACATGTCCTTTGTTTAATGCGATAGTTCTCCCTTCAAGTTGTCTTGACTTAGCTACCTCCCAGAAGATCTTACCACTGACATAAATAGATTCCTCAACTGATCCAGCTGGAGGATGAAAAGTCTGAGGTCACAGAACTCCACTTAGTTGTACTTGGTTGCTGTGGGGTCTGATATTTGTGAATTGAGTCTAACCTCTGTCTCACCTCCACATTTGCTGTCCTGAAGTATAACTCAAGAAATGTGCAGAGTTAATGCTTCTGTTACAACATAGAAAGATTAGAAAAGAAAGCATAAAGTGACATGAATTCATATGCTTTTGAACTTTCTGAGCTGAACCATTTAGTTGTGTGCCAGTTGAAATTTTAGTGCTGTAAGAAAAGCATGCAGGTTTCTGTGTGTTAATAGGTCTTAACAGTCTGAGCAATATAAGGAAGCATTCTGTTACATGCTTAAAAGGGCAAATGTTGAAGTACACAAGATACAGTTACTAAAATTATTCTCCCCAGGCTTGACCGCCCCTTGACCTTGTCTGAGAAGATTGTATATGGACACCTGGATGACCCAGCAAAACAGGAGATTGAGCGGGGCAAGACCTATCTGCGCTTACGGCCAGACCGTGTGGCCATGCAGGATGCCACAGCTCAGATGGCAATGCTACAATTCATCAGCAGCGGGCTGCCAAAAGTGGCTGTGCCTTCCACAATCCACTGTGATCACCTCATCGAAGCCCAGTTAGGTGGTGAAAAGGATCTTCGCAGAGCCAAGGTCACTATTGCAGAAACTTATCTTCTGTCTGCTTTAAAACCTCCTTACCATTGAAGGAAGAGCTTATTTTAAATTTTTCCCCAGAAGGACAGCCATGAATTAAATATGGTAACAGATTGTCTGTGGTGGTCAGCTCTGTAGATAGGTCAGATGCAGCAAAGAAACAAAGGAAATGGATCTTAGAATGTTTCTTAGCTGAGGTTCATCTGTTATATGGTTTAAAGGACCATGACTGTAGGAAAAGCTATCCTTATGGTGGAAGCCCAGATCACAGGTGTATTCTGGAGAGAGAAGATATTTTGGCTAAAGAGAGAGAAAGGATCTATTTCAAAGGGGAAAAAATGAAAACAGATTATGTTGCAGTACTGAACATGTGTCTGCATTGCAGTGGTGTATCCTGTGAGGGGGAGGCAAGTAGTTAATTTCCCAAAGCATTTGCGAGTGACTATCTGAAGCATGTACAGCTTTCAGGGCTTGTGAGGGTAGTATAAATGTGTGCAAAAGCACAGAGGATGTTGGTTTTTATTTGAGAATTTCAGAGTCTTATTTGTCCAACTGCTGATTTACTGCCTTTTTTTAATTTCCCGCTCCTTGTTTTACTGCTTATTGATCCTCAAAGGGGCTTCTATTATATATAGACTTATTCATTTCTGTCCTACATACCACAATGCATCTGCCAAGGAAGTCTTGTCAGAGTCAGGAGGAATTGCACCTTGAATATTTATGCCAGAATTTGCAAACAGTAAACGGGTCAGCTGCATTTTAAGATTTTAGTCCTTATCTATTCTCAGAAACTCGTAGTGCTGAAGTGACTGCTTCTGGCTTTCTCCTTCTGGCCAATGTAAAGCAACTTACACCATTCAGTAGTGAATTTGGGGAATTGTTGCTCTGCTTGTCTCAGTCCTAAGTTGTGCGATTAAGAATTTGAGACTTACTAAGTCAGACAGTTTCTTTTCTCCCATTCACCTCCTGTCTTCCCCTTTCCCCTATCACTGCATTTGTTCCCTGTAGTGCAATTTTATTTGCTGCAGCCCTGAGCTGAGCTGAGCCCCTCCTTTGTCATCCATTCTGAGCAGAGCAAGTAAAGGTCCTGCTGCCTTCTGACTGGGCTCTGCTGCTGCCAGTTGGCACACAATGAATGCTGGCAGGCCGGAGGGTGGTTTGGATTTGCTCCTGGCACATCAGCATGCTTTACTGGGGGAGGGATGCACAAACAGAGTGAAGTGACCCGACTCCCAGTGGAAAACCAGGCTTAAATAACTGCTGCTGCCTCATGGGAAACTTCAGCAAATGTGTGCTGAGACAATTCTTCCATTATCTCATTTCCCCTTCCCCTTTATTCTGCAGCTTAACTGCATGAGAGCGGTCTTTAAGAAACTCTCTCCTAGTGGTTATCTTAGCTACTCTGCCACTCCTCTGCCAAGAACTATCAGGACATAATAGTGTCATACTTCCTTGGCAACCATGTTTTTTGTCACAAGCAATTTTCATGGTGTGACCTCCACCAATAATGGTGGTAGTGTAGCAAGAAAGGCAGCATTGTGTGAGTCTTAAAACAGGAGACTTGGTAGAATGAAAAATGACACTCATCAACTCCCCTGTCAGCAAGCAACTTCCAGTTCCACTTCTTAATCTGTAAAAATAAAGCCAAAATCCTTATATAAGGGGTTTGAAATGTATCCAAAGCATCTGTGAAGGAGAAAGAACACCTACTAGAGAAGGAAGGAAGGGCTAGAATGAGTGAGGGAAACAGGTTAAAAAAAAACCCCTGAGGATAGAAAAAATGAGCAGAGCATTTTAAAATGCCTTATTGACAGGATTTTCTTTTAAATGTGCTGTTTGGATTTAGAAAATAAAAAACATACTTTTAGTAGAGCTATAGGTAGGATAAAATTAAATGGCTTATTACAACTGTGTGTCAAACAGTCTTAATCCCTTTTGTTTCTAAAAGTGGTATGCGCCTCCCTCCAACTGCTGCAAAACTCTGGAGCAAACTTCAGGCAGGCTTGTTAGGGAAGGGAATGTGTTTGAATGAGCTTTTGATGTATGGAAGAAAAAAATGTGTTACTAATGCTCTGTGTTTCCCTGTGTGAATAGGACATAAACCAGGAGGTGTACAACTTTCTAGCAACAGCTGGTGCCAAGTATGGAGTAGGATTCTGGAAACCTGGATCAGGAATCATTCACCAGGTAAAGTGTATGTGTGTTTGCAAGCTTTGAACATGCAGTGGCTCCTTTACCTTATGGTGAAGAGAGAACTTCAGTGCAAACCCTTAGAGAATTTCACCAATTGAGGGAAACAGCATGCTTTCCTTAAGGCAAGCAAGGTTTCTTACTTGCTCTCAGTTATCTTGACAACCGTGGGTGTTTTTAAAGGTTATTTTGGTCAAACTGTAACCTGATATGTGATTAGGTAGTGCCAACAGCATGCCATGTGAATCACAGAAGCCTGAAATACCTTAACTGCTTGTGGGCTGGCTCTGCTTAGTACAATTGGGACAGTAAGGTGATGCCATTAAGCTGGTTCCATAGGGTTAATGTGAATTGCTTTTGGTGCTGAGGAAAGCAGCCTTGGGAACATACTTTTTTTAGAGTTACAATGTACGCATTTGGTTCCATAAAACCCAGAAGAGTATATGAGGGCACCAAACAGAGCAGCATACTTCAAGTACTCAAGAATGGCAACACATAACACATAAGTTGCAATGTGAATTTGAATAAAATGCAAACCAGTTTCCAAGTCTGAGATTCTTTTGTTACTGCACTTGGATCTAAAAAGAATATGACTGTCCTAAGATAACTTAACCAACACCTCTGTCAGGATTTTCCTAACTTGCTTGTGGTTGATTTGCTTTATCGGTCCAGTAGTCATTTTTCATTGTTCCTCTGAGTCTCAGGCAGTAAAAGTTGAAGAGTAGTATGAAGCAAAAGGAGTAGAGAGGAGAATGGATGACTGGTAAGCATCCTGTCAGCAGGGATCTTGTGACAAGGGTCAAGAGCTCTCTGCTATGTTTTCTTAGCTCCAAAATTAGTTACTAAGGTTACCTTAGCTTAATGTGATGCAACAGGTGAACTCTTCAAAAGGTTATGGGAACACCTCAGGTCATTTGTGCTGTGGAACCACTCGTAACATCTGTCACAGAGCAAGATAGCTCTGGGCTGTGGCTGACAGCTTTCTTGTGGCTGACTTTCTCTGGCTGGAGAAAATTGGTCGGGTTGTATAGCTTGAGTCCAACCCTGGCAAAGTGAGGCCTTGAAAATGGCCTTTCTCCCACAAATACTTTAACATGAGCTGAAAGTTTGAAAAGCAAAGCCTTGGTCTTTTTAGTAAAGGACCACCTTAGTTCTGTTCAAGCTGTTCTGTTATGGTTGTGCTGTGGTACCCAGAGAGGCTGTCTTTAGTGTTGGTTGGTACATATGCAGTGAGAAGTTCATTAGCTTGAGTTCTCTGCTGTGTTGCTACCACAGAAAACTCATTTTTTTCATTGAAGAACTGTTCTGTGGTTTCGTTGGCAGTTGAAAAGTCTTTCACGGAATCACTAGCAGCAGTAAGGGAAGGGCAGCCTCTTGGAGTCTTGGTGAGGGTTTCTTCTACGTGATTGGGTTTTGGCTGGCAGCAAGAATTGGAGGAGCCTGTTGGTGTTCTGCTGCTGTGGGAGCATAAAGATGACGGAAGGGGCTTTGTTATATATTCAGTCTAGCATTGGATAAGTGAACTGACTTGCTCAGTAGTTGATTAAGGGTGTGGAGACTATGGAACAGACTCTTGAGCCCTAACAAAGGTGGGCACTTTAGCAAAAGCTTAAACTGGAGGGAAGGACTCTTCAAGTGAAAAAAATTGTGACTGTTTATAATTTTTTTTTATTATTCTGGGATGAGGAAGGATCCTGGGGCTGTGACTTGGTACCTTGTGCTGTCATTACATCCTCCACAAGATTTTGAAACAGAAGAGAATTTCCAATCCAAACCAAATACAATTACTTTCTTGCTACTGAAATCTGCAAATACAAACTGCTCTAAACTTGTCTCCTTTCTTGCTTTCTTCCCCCTCCTTCCCCAACAAACAGTCAAGCAAACAATCCATTTTTATTTTCAGATCATTTTGGAGAACTACTCCTACCCTGGGGTTATGCTTATCGGCACAGATTCACACACCCCAAATGGAGGTGGCTTGGGAGGAATCTGCATTGGTGTGGGTGGAGCTGATGCTGTGGATGTCATGGCAGGAATCCCTTGGGAGCTCAAGTGCCCAAAGGTAGGAGCAGAAAGAATACTAATCTTTGTTGTGAAGGATGAGATGCGTGTAAGGAACATTGATTTTCAAGCAGTATGTATATAAGGCACCATATACCATTGCAGTCTGAAAGGACTATACCCCGCAAGAGAATTAGATACCATTATCTTTCTGAAAGAAAGTGATATCAGTATATTTTTTCCCCCCATTAATGTTGCTCAGGTTATTGGTGTAAAACTGACTGGCAAGCTCTCAGGCTGGACTTCTCCTAAAGATGTGATCCTGAAAGTGGCTGGCATCCTCACTGTCAAGGGTGGAACAGGTGCCATCATTGAATACCATGGACCGGGTGTGGATTCAATCTCTTGCACGGGTAAGACAACACGAATCACTTACCTGATGGGATTGTTGTTGGAGCTGAGTGTTCAGTTGTCTGTGGAGGCTGGGAAGGGAATCAGGCAAAAAGAATTAAATACTCCCTTAGTCTGGCAGAGTGATTCATACAGTGTAAACTGGGAGAGTTGAGTGAGCATGGTGTAACAAAATAGGACTCCCCCTCAGTGAAAAAGTGACCTTTTTCTGTTAAAACTTCTTGTTACTTTGAGAACGTGGCATAGTTAATTGTGAAGAATCCCATAAGGTGGTGCATCAGGATAAGAGCATGGATGGAGGTATCCCAGCATATACTTAGAGGATGGAGATGTCAGAGATGAAGGATGATGTTTTCATTTCAGCCTGAAATAGGCTGTGAGTAGAAAAAAGAAACAGGTTAGAGGGAGTGTATGTGTTACAGCTGCTAAACAAAAGGTGTTTTAGAAAAGGGGGGTGAGCAGAGGATAGACCAGAAAGCAGCAGTTTGTAACATGAAGTCATATACTTGCTAATTTTGGGTCTTGGGTGCTGAATTTGAACCAGTAAAGTTGCAGTTCTCTGTAATGTGCTAGCTAGGACCAAATTACAAGAAGTGTCCCTTCCTTTGGCTTGAAGCGCAGCCTTCAAGCCAAACTTCTCTCAATTTGCATGACTTAGCTACAACTTGGAATATTTGGTTTTACAGACTGAGAGCAATTTGGGATTTTTCTTCTGTGAAATCAGAGGAACTTGACCTGTGATATCTGCTTCTAGCTTGTTAATTGTAAAACAGCAGCTTCTACAACTTCATTGCTGTGTCCTTGAAAGGCATGGGTGATTCCAGTGCCGTGAGCAAATACTTGGGGTTTTTTATTATGTTCTGTCACTGGAAGCACTTTATGTCTGGCTCCTCCTGTAAAGATAACTGAGATGGTTGGGATGGGCAGGACACCCTTTGCAGGTAGCAGAGATACTGTTCACTGCTGTAAATGTACTTTGTGCTCAGTGCAGATGGGGGTTCCCTGTCATCCCTTCCAGTATCTGCAAGAATCAGTGTAATTTTTGGCTCCTTCCTTGCAGAAAATTCTGGTTGCCAGCACTGTCGATCAGAATTGTTAGGCTGAGCTAGCCATTATGTTGCCAGCGTGTCCTCTCAGCTGTGGATTTAGGTTTCTTTGGGAAATGCCCCGATCTCTCTTGGCTTTGCTTCCATATACTGACTTTTGGACAATTGGATGGCCTTGGACTTTCTTATTGACCCCATGGTCACTTCTCCCCCTTCTTCTCTAGGAATGGCAACAATCTGTAATATGGGGGCTGAAATCGGAGCTACCACGTCAATCTTCCCTTACAATGCACGCATGAAGAAGTACTTGGGCAAGACTGGGCGAGCTGGTAAGAAAGTTTGATGGTTGAACAGGGTAGACATATGCATTCAAGTGAGGGTGTATTCTGGGAGTAGTATCTTCCTACAGTGGTGTCTGATGTGACTTCTGACCTTGTGTGGTGTTGCAGGTCATCTGCTGCAAGTAGAGAGCCTCTAGATGAAATGGCTGGGGAAGTATACAGTGGACCCCTGTGTTTAGCTGTTCCAGACTTTTTGTTTTCCCTCATATTTGCTGCACTTTTCAGGTCCCCCTTCTTTCTTATTCCAGATATAGCTGCACTGGCAGATGAATTCAAGCAACACTTGGTACCAGATTCTGGTTGTCAGTATGACCAGGTGATAGAAATCAACCTCAGTGAGGTAAGGTTTCCTTTCTTCTTGACATCTTGGATGCTGTGACATGACCCTGCTTTGTGTGAATAAGGACCAAGCTGAGAGTTTAATGCAACACCCCTGGCACTGTGCTAGAACATGTGAAATAGACTCAGGTCTGCTTCACTAACAGCTTGTGCTCCAGTGTTTGTGTAGGAGAATCCTATTTAAACAGCTTCCAGATAGAGCTATGAAAGGAATTGATTTGCTGCTGTGTCTTGGGGTTATTCTTTGCTACTCTAATTTCTGACTTTGTTTCTTAAAGCTGAAACCGCATATCAATGGACCTTTCACACCAGACCTGGCACACCGTGTGTCAGATATTGGTGCTGTGGCAGAAAAGGAGGGCTGGCCTGTTGATATCAGAGTTGGTGGGTAGCATTTGCTCTTTTCTCTGCCTTCATGCTTGTGGCATAAATGTTGCTATCTTGGGATCCAGTCTTTTCATTGCTGCTTTATCCTTTGACTTTGATGCAGTGTCATCTCTTTATGGCCATGTGAATTTTCTGGGAAGAGTAGTGACTGCCTGGACCAGGTGTTTAGGATGAGATGTGGGATAATAGGAGGGATTTTAATCTCAAGGGGCAGACCAGGTTTTTTTCCATTTTTGAAACTTTTGAATGGTTGGTTTGACATGAATGTTACCTGTTGAAGAGCACTTCTGTTAAAAGTCTGTGGCATGGCTTTGTCTGTTGCAGAGATCTGTCAGGAGCATGACTGTCAGTCCTCCCAGCAGTTGACTGTTGAGCTCTTGGGACATAGTAAAGTTAGTACTTGTTGTCCTAAAGAGCAGGCTTGGAAATTCATTTGGCATACTCACTTTTGGAATGGTAACCTGTGGGTTGGCTTCTCAACTGTTGCTCAGTGGGGGAATGAAAAACAACGAAAATACATAAAGCCACATCCCTGGTGGGAAATGTATTATTTGACAGTGTTACAAATAGGATACAGTTACAGCAGCTGTAACTGAAAGAGAATTTATATTTTGCTGGTTTGTGTCTGTCAGGATGGTACAATATGTCCTCATGTGGTCTTCATACTGTAACAAAGGATGCTTGCTTTTTGTCATTTCCTCCATTTCTTGCCATCTTGCTTATGAAGCTTTTCTGTCTTTGTGGTACAATACCTCTCTCTGGTTATTTGCTTAACCAAAGTGCAATAGGTGACACTCAGATCTTGTAAAACAATAACCTGAATAGTGACTGGGTAGCGTGTTCTGACTGTGCAACCTCCAAAGCTGGACAAGGATTGTTTGTGACCACAGTATGTTGCTGGGAGACTTGGCAGTGTTAGTACCTGAAACCCTTTCAGATTCCTTGTTAGCAGAAAAGGTGGTTGTCTCGTGTTTTTTCTGCTGAGAAATGGGTCAGGGAGAAGCTTCCTAGTACCAGGGCTACAGTAACCACCTCCCTGTTTCTGTCAAACGCCACAGGCTTGATTGGCAGCTGCACCAACTCTAGCTATGAGGACATGGGACGCTCTGCAGCCGTGGCAAAGCAGGCACTAGCACATGGATTGAAGTGCAAATCAAAGTTCACAATCACACCAGGTTCAGAGCAGATCCGCGCCACCATTGAAAGAGACGGTTATGTGAGTATGACTGCTCCTTACACTTCCAAACAGCGAGGGTTAAATTCTTCAAGACCGTACTCAGGGTTCCTGAGGTGACTAATGGAAGCCTCTTAAACTTTGTCTTCATTTATTGCTGAAGGTACAATTACTGGTGTAGTGACTAGCCCTGTGCTACTGTGCCTGTGGGTCCTGCCATCACCTTGACAGTGTTTTGACCTGATGTTTACTACCTGGGCATAACAGGATTGGAACTGAACAGAGCTAAGACAGTTATCAGGAACTGGGGCCCTGAGGACAGAGCAGTATGCATAGAAAGGGATACCTCATGCTCTTGGGATTGTGTAGATGACCATGGCTGACAAAGGACTGCAATCCAGTTTTCTCATTTAAGAACAGTTTAGGAAGTGAGCAAGCTCTTTTGTTGGAAGGTAGTTCCCAATTTAGACCAAACTTATGGCAAAACTCATATTTGATTTAAAAGGACTGTTTCTGTAGAGGAACCATGACCTGCTTTCTCCCCTCTTCTGTGCAGAAAATGATGTTTTAATTAGTTTTAATATTTAATAAATGTTAGATGCCATCACAGCATGGGGACCAAGTCTTTACATGTGAATATGCCCAGCCAAGGCTTAATGTCTCTTCCAACCAAGTCCACAGTCGTGCCTTTCTTTTAACAGCCACCCCATTCACTGAGTTGTTTGCTGGGTGGACTGAGCAGGCACACACATTTGCCTGCACTGTTGCCACTTCTCTCCTTACATGGACAGGTAGTCTGTAGGTTATTAATCAGACCAGACACTGCCCTTCAGTCAAATATCTGCAAGTAGCTGGACTGCTCAAGTTGAAGCAGGTAGAGAATGGAAACATCATGGCAAGTCATCCTGCGCTCTTCCCCAACTTACTGGGGTCAAACCGCATATATTTATAAAAGTGATTCAAAACTGAAACAAGGAGGGGAATTTTCTCATACTTGGTGCTTTTTGTTAGTCTGCTTCCCCTGAAAGAGCAACCCCAGAAACTTATTCCAGACTTTCTGCCAGTAACAAGGTTGTTCTCTGCCCTCAGGCGGAAGTCCTGCGAGAAGTTGGAGGGCTGGTTCTTGCCAATGCTTGTGGGCCTTGCATTGGCCAGTGGGACAGGTAAAGTGAAAGACAGACCTCACTCTAGCTTTGTGTCTTTTAGCTCCAAAAGTGTTATGTGAAGCCAAACGGGATTGCAAATACAACACACTGGCCATAGCTGGCTGATATGCCCTGGAGGAGGAGAAAAGAAAAACTGCAGATTTATATTGAGCCTTTAAGTGAATGAAGCTTCAGAATGGCCACAGATATAGTAGGCAAAAAATGAGGAGAGATATTTGTTATCTCTGAGAAGGTGGGCTGGAATTTGTATGGTCCTTCTAAAATAGGAAAAGTGAGTTGTTCCAACTTCAATCATTGGAGTACTGGGAAGAAAAATTCTCAATAGAAGGGATGTGAGACACATTCTCATGTGGCTTTGTCACTGTTAATGGTGTGGTATCCAAAGGCAGTGTATTTAGTTGATTGTTTAGACAGTTCAACAGTGCACAACATGGGCTATGAAAACTACTCCAAGAATCTGGGTTTGCACTGTTCTTCGTTTTGAGTCTGTGCTTAAGGGAGGAAAACATGTCCAGGCACCAGCTTATGTTTCTAAAAGATAGTGATTACTGCCAAAACCAAGCTGGGGGATGTTAGCAGTGAGACATGTAGAAGCAGTATCCCATTCAGATCTGATGAGCATGTTTGCTTCTTTCACAGGAAGGACATCAAGAAAGGAGAGAAAAACACAATAGTTACATCCTATAATCGTAATTTCACGGGTCGCAATGATGCCAATCCAGAGACTCATGCATTTGTGACGTCTCCAGAGGTAAGAAACAGCCAGAGGAGGGGCAGCTGAATAGTTATGGGTGCCTTGGGAGTCAATTCTTCTGCCTGCAGGAAAGGCCCAGTGTGGCGTGGTTAGTAGCTTGGCTGCCGGCTTTGAGACTGTTAGACTTAGGACTTTCAGATGAAGAGATGGAAGGGTACAATGCACCTTTAAATTTGTTATTTTTCTTTCAGATTGTCACAGCCCTGTCCATTGCTGGCACTCTAAAATTTAACCCTGAGACAGATTACCTGACAGGAGCAGATGGGAAGAAGTTTAAACTAGAGGCACCTGATGCAGATGAGCTGCCCAAGCTGGTAACTGCTCAGTCTGGAGGCGGAGGGAGGGAAGGCCTCACAATAGCAGTGTTTTATATGTACTGAGGGAACTCTGATGCACTGATCTCTTTCTTGATGTGTGGTGTTACAGCTAGAATGGGGACAGTATTGGCTTGTTTTCTTCGTGTGCTGTTGGGGATGGCCGAGGTTGATGATTTTCCTTTCTTCTTTGGAAGGAGTTTGACCCAGGCCAGGACACCTATCAGTACCCTCCCAAGGATGGCAGTGGGCAGCACGTGGATGTGAGCCCCACCAGCCAGCGCCTCCAGCTTCTTGAGCCCTTTGATAAGTGGGATGGCAAGGATCTAGAAGACATGCTGATCCTCATCAAGGTCAGGAGCCAAGAGGGGGAACACCAACTATGACAGGTCTGCTCAAACGGGTTTGCACAGAAGCTGCTGGAAGCTTTGGATGTGCCCTTGAACTGTCTCTGATTTCCTCCTCTACAACACATTGTTACAGAAAGTGAAGCAGGGGTCTTCCTTGCTTCCAGGTGTTGCCTTCTGATACTCCTTTCTAACTAAGAGACTCCTCTCCTCTGGGCTAGTGGTTAACTAATACTGTGAAAAAGGAAGCTTGTAATACAATCCTGCCCATACCATGTAGTATGCAGCATTTTTCCCAGTTATAACCTGCAGCAGAAAGGTTTCATTAGTATCTTTAATGACTGACTGTTCTAAGACGTATTTTGTCTGAAATGGGGTCGTTGGGAACTTCTCATCCATCAGTATGCATGTTCTCTTGCCACTTAATAGAAAGAGAAATTACTTCATAATAAAACATTGCAATTTGGTCTTTTAATGGAGACAGAGGTTTCTCCTCTTTGCCTGAGGTGAGTTAACAGGATGATAACTTGAGTTAATGCAGTGGTGGGTTCTGAAATGCAATCCCTTAGGAACTGACCTTTGAGAACACTGCTGATCTGGCAGAGTTGCAGGTACTCCCAAGGGCCGTATGGAGCTGTGCTTAAATTTTGGACAAAGGCAATTCCTTTGCAAGTACTTGGAGACTTACCAGTTGGAAGGCCATTTTGTCTGGTTGGGAATTCTGTTCTTACAAGCTGAGAAGGCTTATGTGCAGTTTGGGATAACACTTGGCATCTTCAATTCCCCAGCAGGGAGGCTGAGCTGTAGCAGGAAGGGCTTAATTGCTTTTTGTACCTGAACAACCTGCTGCTGCTGAGGGAAGTGAGGTCATGGCTAAGCTAATTTTTGTAATTTACCCTTTGGAACAGGGCTGTACTTCCTATGCAATATGCAGAATGACCACTGTGTTCTGCCTCACAGTGCCTTGATTCTGTAACAGATGCACTTGTCTTGGGTTTGTGCCTTTAAAAAGAGATGTGATGACCACAGAATGTGTAAGGTTGGAGGGGACCACAGTGGGTCATCTGTCCAACCTCCCTTTGCAAGCAGGGTCATCCCAGAGCACCTGGCACAGGATTATGTCCAGATGATTCTTGAACATCTCCAGTGAGGAGTCTCTACACCCCCTCTGGGCAACCTGTTCCATGCACGGTCACCTGCCCAGTGAAGAAGTTCTTTCTCATGTTCAGGTGGAACTTCCTGTGCATCAGTTTCTGCTTGTTGCCTCTTGTCCTGTTGCTTGGCACCACTGAGAAGAGCCTAGCTCTATCCTCTTGGACCCCCCTTCACATACTTAGGGACATTGATGAGGTCCCCTCTCAGTTGTCTCCTCTTAAGACTGAACAGGAGATAGTCCAGTCCCTTAATCATCTTTGTCGCCCTCTGCTGGACACACTCCAGGAGCTCCATGTCGCTTGTGCTAAGGAGCCCGGAACTGGACACAGCACACCAGATGTGGCCTCACTAGGCTAAGTAGAGGGTCAGGATCACCTGCCTCGACCTGCTCACAATTCTCTTCCTAAGGCATCTCAGGATACCACTGGCCTTCTTGGCCACAAGGGCACACTGCAAGCTCAGGAACAGCCTGTTGTCCACCAGGACCCCCAGGTCCTCTGCAGTGCTGCTTTCCAGCAGGTTGGCCCCCAGCCTGTACTGGTGTATGGGGTTGTTCTTCTCTGCCCACTTTTCTGATTTGTTGAGGTCCTTCTGAAGGGCGGACACCGTCTGGAGTATCAACTACTCTCTCCAATTAATGCTTCACAATTAAAAGTGTTGAGGAAGAGTCAAGTACACTGCTCCATCCTAGGACATTCTTCTCTTCTACTACCCTTTAGGTAAAAGGGAAATGCACCACTGACCATATTTCTGCAGCCGGACCGTGGCTCAAATTCCGTGGCCATCTGGACAACATCTCCAACAACCTGCTCATCGGCGCCGTCAACATCGAAAATGGCAAAGCCAACTCTGTGAGGAATGCATTAACCCAGGAGTTTGGCCCAGTCCCAGACACAGCCCGTTACTACAAGGTGAGACATTCCCCTGACACATGTATTTTAAGAGGAGGTTAACACTTTGGGCAGTGTGTGCCAAGAATGAGGATTTCACCATCCTGCTCTCAAGTAACAGCAGCTGTGAATTCCTTAGCATTGAGGCCATTTTTTGGTCCTTACTATGATGATTGCAGTTTCTTTGGGAGATTCTGTCCGTACCTGCTGTGGGGAAGAGGGAGAAGGATCCCATGACTCTGAGGGGACCAGAAATCATAGACAAAAGAGGAAGAACTCCTTCAGGCTCTGCACACTTTTAAAGACATGGGTGTCATTAGACTGTAACTAAACCTTGCCTCCCAGAATGTTTCACCTGTGACTAGTCTAATGTTAAAATAAGTTACAATCTTACCCTCTATATTCTTTCACACTTGGCTTCAAATCTCAGGAAATGTCCTTTTACCTTCTGGACAACTTGGCAATTATCTCAGATTGATTCTTCCAGTGGAGAGAAGTTAACATTTTCCATATCCCTTCCAGAAGCAGAGCAGAGGTCTTGGCTGGTGCAGACATTGGTCTAGCACAGCACCATGGAAGGAGAGGTGGCAGGGAAAGGAAAGAAAGGACTTGCTCTAGATCCCAAGGGCAATCTTCCTCAGCCTTTGTCAGTGAAGGATAGCAGTGCCTAACTGCTGTGAAGCACTTAATTCCTTTATTTCTCACATTTCTTAGAACTGAAGGGAGCCTTCTGGGAGAAGGTGTCATAGTGGAGCAATGTCAGTGTAGCACTGAAATTAGATGTGTGGGTGGATATTTATTGTTAATTCCTCACTTGAGTGGGCAGAAGTGTAAACCTGTGTTTTTTGTTACAGAAAATGGGTGTCAAATGGGCAGTTATTGGGGATGAAAACTATGGTGAAGGATCAAGCCGGGAGCATGCAGCACTGGAGCCACGACACTTGGGAGGCAGGGTCATTATCACCAAGAGCTTTGCGAGGATCCACGGTGAGTCATGCTTCCCCTGTGGTGTGTGTAAACAGGATGTGTTTGGTTTGAATGGAAGCAGTGTTTACCTTGCCCTAGGGCTCAACACTTACAGGCATGAACCCTACCTGCTGACAGATGGCAAAGTCAGGAGTCCTGTTACATACCTAGTTAGGTATGCCACAAACAGCAGATATGCTGATCTTGCTACAAAGATAGTAATTGTTGCTGGACTACTACTCTGAGAAGCACTGGGCAGCCAGAAGGTAGTCCTGCCTCTCTGCAGTGGGATGTTACAAGTGTGGTTGGTGGTTTGTCCTTTGCAGAAACCAATCTGAAGAAGCAAGGTCTACTGCCTCTCACTTTTGCTGATCCAGCGGACTACAACAAGATTCATCCTGTGGACAAGCTAAGCATTGTGGGGCTGAAAGACTTTGCACCTGGAAAGGTAACTGTCTGGATGTCTTGTCATGCACTTGGGGGCAGGAATGTGCCATTGATGGGAATAGTGATAAGCTGTGTGCTTCTGAGGCAGCACTGGCACTGGTGGGCAGTGCAGCCTGCCAGCCAGGGAAGTCTCAGGGGCTACAGGGCAGGTCAGAATCAAACTGTGTTGTTCTGAAGGGTGACAAGACACCCTTGCATGATACTCTGAATTCCTGGACTTGCTGACTTAAGCATGAGTGCTCCTTAGAAAGAGCTGCAACCTCACTTTTATGTTAAGACCTACTCAGAGTTACAATTTTCCCTTTCAGCCTTTTAAAAATATGTAGGAATTTTCCTGTGAGAAACTTCAGATAACTTGTTCCTTTGAAAGAGAAGTGGAAAAAATAAAAATTGTCTTCTTCCTTTAGCCTCTGAAATGCATCATCAAGCATCCCAATGGGAGCCAAGAAACAATCATGCTGAACCACACCTTCAATGAGTCACAGATCGAGTGGTTTCAGGCTGGAAGTGCCCTGAACAGAATGAAGGAACTGCAGCAGAAATCAAGTTAAGTGTGCACAATGCCCCAGTGCACTGGACTTAATTCAACTTTGGCATTTTCACGAAAGTGCAATGCCATGACTACTGTTGAAATAAATGTCTGATCAAATGTAACCATAGCTTCCTTTTTGTTATGGTACTTCCTCTTCACTGACACTATGAAAAGGGAGTGCAGCTAGGCTTACTTTTGTCTTTTAAATTCCCCAGCTCCCTTTTTCTATTTTGGCTCAATTTCAGTTGTCCCACAGTTATTTATATTTGGAAATAACCAGCTAAGGTGGATTTGTCTGCTCAGTTGGTTGTTTTCTGCCCATTCACTTTACTGATGGCTAAAGACTTAAAATGAAAATAAAGAATGTGACCATCTCTTCTGCCATGTGTTAGTGTGTTTATCGTCCTGATCCCTGTCACTGTTACTGGGGAGGTGGGAAAGAACTTGTAAATCACTGCTATATGGAGGGAAAAAAACCCCAACAACAATAACTCCATGTGGTAAAGAAAGAGCTCTCACAACTGTCTTGCCCTGTTTAGCTCTTGAGATTAACCTCTACACTCGTGACTATCACCACCTTGCCCACTACATTCCTGTCCAGGACAACAGTGCCGCTACTGCAGCAGTGACAAACTTGCAGAGAGCACATGATTTATCTGCCTTCCTAGCACTGGGCACTAAACTAGTTTTTTCAAGCACAACTTAGAAACAGGAGATAGATGCTGAAGGACACAAAAGCCATGCAGCTCCCACCTCACTACACTCCTGGGAACTCTGACCCTGTGCCATGGGAGCTCAGCAAAACAGCTACTCGGAGGTACTGGGGCTGTTTCCTTCCCCTGCTCTCGCAGGATCCCAGAACAGCCTCTGTGGAAGCCCCTCACTTGTTTCACCCAAACTTCCACCTACACAAACAGCTGGGGCTTTTCTGTAAAGAGTTTGTTTCCACCATAGCTAGATGGTTGCATGTCTGAGCACCACTGCTCTGTAGGTGGCATTCAGTAAGCTTATTGTCTTCGCAGATGGACCTCAGTTACTATGTGAACCTAAGGAATTCTAGGCTCCCTTTTAATTAGGCCAATGCACCAGGAATAACAGTTCAGAATTAAGGGGTTCTAACAATGCTGCAGGGAGGGTGCTGGTGACTCAGGCTTTGTTTTCACAGTTGGAGGTTAAGCAGACCCACTATCCCAGGGTATTACAGCCCCTTCCTGCCAAACGTGGATGGCTTTGTAATTATGTGCAACATCACTCTCTTGGCAATGGGCCCTGCATAGATTTTACTCACTGTTTTGTTCCCCCCTCTCCTTGTACTGCTGTCAGGGAGGGTGATGGCAATTGTTTGTCATTGGCTGCTAGCACAGAGCAAAGCGTTGGTCTCAACACTGTCTGCCTTGAAATTCAAGTAGCTAAACTGCAGGAGGCAACTGTTTTCTTCCTGCTAGGCAGGAAGTTAATAGTTTCCCCACAAATTGTACAGGAAGGCAGCCTGTGTGGTTTTTACTATTTATTCCACTTATGGTATTAAGACACCCCCACAAACAAGGAGTTTGGAGCAGCTTGCTCAAAGCAGCCTTGGTCCATGTAGTTCATAATTATGTATTTCAGCCAAACTGCAAACTTTAGCTCATTCTACAGAAATACAGCCACCCAAATAAATTCCATTCAGCACAATAAGCAGCCTGTGGCTTTCCACAGTGGACATCTTCACCAAGCCTGAGAGTTACTTTTGGGTAAACAGACTGTCATTCCCATTCTTTTTGGCTGACTTCATCCATGGGTGAAGTTCCCATTAGCAGAACATTACCACCACCTCCCCTGTTCTCCCAGCAGCAGCATCTTCCAGGACTCCAGAGCACCACACCACTACTAACTCTAGTCTTTTGCTGTCTCTTCTTAATTTCTTGTCAAAAGAAGGGCAGGTTTCTACCCCTCTGAGATCAAGCTCTCAGCCCAAGGAAGCTGTACTTCTTGACAAGCTTTCTCTTCTGCTTTCACTCACTGAAGTAAACTCCCTCCTTAATTCAGGCAAGTAAAGACCTCCCCAGTTTTTCCCTCCAGGGCAGGAGACCAAAGCTCCTGCTGAGTTTGTTGCTGCTGTGCTCAAGGCTTTTTGTGCCTGTACATTTACTTCTGCAGATCAGCAAAGACATTTCTTGAAAGCGACTGTCTTTCTCTGGCAGGCTGGAAGCTGAAGGGGAAACAGAGAAGGGCAGGTCTAATTTCTCATTCAGCTTCAGAGGAGCAATGAGCAGCAGCAGGATCCAGTTATATGCCAAACATCCAGTGGAAAGACCTTCTGTGGAGCAGGCTCTGATACGAGCTAACTGTTTGTCCACCATGACAGAAGGCCCAGGCCTGGCTCGCTGATTGATCCCTGTTCACAGAGAGAAGACAAGAGAAGCGTGCAACTGTAAACTGCATAGAGAATAGAGGAAAATGCCTAAAAACATACCATCTCTCCCCTCTGACTTATAGAACACAGCTGTCACTGGTTCAGATCTGCCTTTTTCATGCATTGTATTTAGGTAGGTCTTATGCCAGAACACTGCAAGGAAAGGCTGTTCAGCTGCTGCATAAATCTTGATGTGTAGCTCCCAGCCCTGTATTCATACATTCACTCCTACCTGCAGATCCTGCATCTCCAGTTGGCTTTATATCAGCCTTCCAGGGGAAACTCCACCAACAACCACAAAGTGTTCCAATGAAAACACTCAAACACAGAGAAACCACAAGAACAATCTTGTTTCTCCCTTTTTCCACTCCTTTCATTTTGTGACTCTGCTTCATAGTCAGCTTAAAGCAATCAGTTCCTTGGGAAAGGAACTGGATGAGATTTCCTTCGAAACTGGATAAACCACAATGTTCACACCACCATATGAATCAATGCACATAGTTACCACAAGAGTGTAGGGTGCCTCTTTCTTCTGGACTTCTTCTGTGGCATTTGAAGTGGAAGCCTCTGCAGAGCTTGGACCTGTTGGTGATGTATCGACAAACGTTTCATCCACGACTCGGAAGCGGATCTCCTCCCCAATGTCCATGTAAAGGTCATGGGCCCCTTCTTCTGTCTCATATTCCCACACCCACACCTGCTCTGCTTCATCACTGGCAATGCCAAGGATTAAGGATGAAAATGATGAGTATTCTCCTTGACAGATCACTTTCTGACAGTTCTGAGAACAGACTCGATTCAAAGCCTTTTCACAGTTATTTCTCACACCACAATGTGCTGTCCTGGGTCATCATCTGCACAGCCCACGACCCATTTCCTTCTGATTTTCCTGCTTCAAGGTACACACTGCTGGGGTACCCACTGCCAAAAAACCCCAGCAACAGAAGAGACTCACAAACAACTAAACCCCCTCAAACCCAAGACAACCTCGCCTACCACACTGAAGTACATCAGACACGTGTATCTAGACATTACATGGTGTGGTAAAACCTGTATTCTGTCTTCAGCAACGGCCAAGACTGGCGGCAGGGATTACAACTCAGCTGTTCAGGGGACACTGCCATTCATTTCCATCATGGGGCACAATGATCCTGCAAAACCTAATGAGCGTGAGGGCCTGTCTAGCTGTGATAACAGTGTGCAGGACTTGCCCGACACAACGGCTTAGCTTCTGCCACTGAGCACCTTCATTGTTGCAGTGGTGAATGCCTGTTGGGCCAGCACTGCACAATCTTTTGAAATGAAGTAGTAAAGTTATCAAAGGTGATCAAAGGATACAACTTAGCTGGCTGCTGCAGGGATTCTGGTGGGATGACAATATCATCAAAGAATCCAATAGAAACTGCGGAGAAAAGAATTTGATTAAGAGTGTAACAATTCTTTGCAAATGATGTTCCACAGCAATTCCTAAAATGCATTTCTAGACTCATTCCCTTCCTCTCTCAGGAAGGACGTTGAGATTATGCAGGAATTATTCTTTGAGCCACAACACTCAATTTCAATTGGCAGCAAAGCAACCACCCAACGCAAAGGACATACAGCAACAGAGGCCACATTCTTCATGCCCACTGGGAAAGGAAAAGGTTGTTTGCAGCAGGAATGGAAATGAAAACGTTCCAAGAAATGAGTCAGATGCTATAGCGTTCTGTGACAGAAAAGAGCTTAGAAATCACAGATGTAACATGTTAAATAAAGAGCAATATAAACTTAGAACAGTCACCACCTCCCCCCTGAGATTTCACAACGTTGAATTTTATCAGAGAATGGACCATGCTCAAATTCAGCAACAAACACAGCCAAGGTAATTTCATTGCCCTAATTTAACCACTGAGCAGAGGAGCTTGTTTGCATGGAAGACTCCTTCAAGGAAGGAAAGCAACTCATCAATTATGTATTCCATGACTCCAGCAGCACTTTGTGCTCACAAAGGCATTTCCCTGCCATGTTTTCTGGTATAGGAAATGATAATGAATTTGCACAGAACTACAGGAAAAACACATCAGACCAACACAAGCTGATAGTTCCACTTTGAAAGAAAACAAGTTCTGTTAACTGCAGCAAGAAAACTAATCCGATCTATGCTCCAGATGGGCTCACCTGTTCTTCTTGGGCACGCACATGACTGACAAAAGGAAGGGGGGAGCACAGACAAAAGCATCAAGGGCAGGGAAAGCTGCCAGGCTTGAACGACCAACCCCCCCTCAAGATCAGAGCAGCACCAGAGGCCAGTGATAGCCTTTAACTGGCCTGCAGACAGCACCATTCCACCCGAAAGCAGTGTCTCCATAGACCTAAGAGCCCTGCAGCTCACGTGTCCCTAATGTCAGACATTGCATCTTACCATGGACGCCGTCCTGACTGCAGCTCTTAATCTGTCCAATCAGAATCTCATCCAGGAAGGGATGGAAGACCACATAGCGGAAATGCACTTAAAAGAAAACAGATCATTATTGTTATTTCCATGTTATTTCCTAAACTCCTTCCATGGGGTGGCAGCCATTAAAACAAAATCCCACATCCTATAAGCTGCCTAAAACACTTACCCAGTCTCTTTTACAATTCCTTTACAGGCACTGATTAGATAGAAAATGGGAATCCTAACTGGTTTGTATGAATTCTGACAGCAGCTTATCAGCAGTGTCCTGGTCCCAGCTCCTCGATCTTCCAGGAGCTGAAGTTCACAGAACGAGAGTGTAAGATGAAGAGCATGGAACAGGGCCTCTGCTTAAGTTATGATGCGAGCACTCCTGCACAATGCTTCAAGGCCAAAAGTATCAGTTGAAATTATACTTTCTCATACTACTTCTGCCTTTTATCTTTGTCAGCAATGCTTTATTTTCTTTAAATAAAATATTTTTAAATCAAATATTATCAGAGTAAAATAAGATTCTCTAGCATAACGGGATTTTTCATCCAGGTTAGATAAAATGTTTTAACTAAGCACTTGGCATTTATAATTACAAGAATGCTGTACTGAGAAAATCTCAGACAAACAATGTTTATGAGCAATTTAACATCATTTTAGCTCTTCGTACTCAGTGCTCCTCTTTTACATAAAATCAGGCAGCGCATTAAAGAAAGTTATTACCAGACACAGCAGGATTTATCAAAGTACTACCCCAGATTCTGAAAGTAGACTTTTTTTCCCCCCAACTCAGAGACAATATATTCTCTTCTTTCAGTTTGAGGAGTAATGCAAAGTTAAGAAGCTGGATGGAGATGAAAGCAAGCAGGAAAGCCTGCCATCCTCCTTCAGTATTGAAGAAGTTTTTATTTGCTGGGAGCGAGTTGTATTGGAGTTAAAATGTAGACAAGGGGAGCCACATATAGTCAGTCCAGTTCCCTTGTAACAGGAAACATTCCACGTGCTCAACCTACACTTCCACACTGTAAACTGAAACTAGAAAAATGTATCTTTTACCAGTTTAAAGAAAACCCCAATTTTAACTTTAAAAAAATTGCTTTTATGCATTTACTTCCAGATTTTACTCTGATTTGCCAAGAGTCAAAGTAAAGAAATTAGTAATTTCTTATTAAAAAAAAAAAGCACTAGAAATGTATGCTGAACTGGATCTGTCTAAGTTTCAACAAAAATGTCATAGAACTTCCAGCTAGGACAAGAGCATCAAATGCTGTGCAAATGTTATATGCAGGAACAGGTTTCAACATTCTAACTAGGGAAAACAAGCTTCAAAATGAAAAAATACTAGAGGACCAGAAAACAATTATTGCAACTTATTTTCTACGTGCAGATTTCCAGTAATTTTCAAATAAATTAGCCCCTTGTTATGTCACATCTATGTCTCTACTTCTAGAACAGAGATGGACTTCAGGAGGCTGCAAGAAGGACTGGCTACTTAAAGCTGTATTTGTACCCAAAAACTGAAAAGAAGATACTTTTACCATGTTCCTCTTGCCCTCCTAACAGGAATGAAGTTAAGGCTGTGAACTTAAGGTTTTTACTTTCCCTAACAATTGCACTCAACTTACATTTCCAGATTATTAATTAACCTTCTGCCACACTACAGAACTGAGGGTAAGCACATACCTTTGGTATGTGATGCACCATCCCCGGGAAATATGTATGAATCTTCCAGCTTCGTGATATCGTACAGACAGATGCAGAGCCCCACATTGTATACGACCTGCTCAAAGAAAAAATAATTTGAAAGCAGTACATCAAGCAACACACCAGGCTAAATCAAGCAAACCATCAAATTCCTACATTATGCATACCTTTTCAAAAGGTAACAATAGAAGGGTGGCAAGATGGGAAGTAGGCTGTGTGGGTACACTGCCTTTAAGAGCCCCAGCATCGCAGGGGAACACCAATTCATGCGTTATGTGAGCACGTGCTTTCACTGGCACTGGAAAGAGCACTGCTACAAACAGAGACCTCTGGGGTCGTTGTCAGTGGTGAGAACTTGATCTGCCAAGACAGTAAACAACTTTCTGCAGACATCATTCTCCAGCCCCACAGCTTGTCCAAAGGCTCAACATAGTTTTGCTAGAGTTACACTCCCAAAAGTCTCTAGGCTTGCCTTTGTCTTAAATTACATTAGCTATGGGGAGACACAAGGCAAATTCTTGGTTTCTCTGCTACTTCTGAGACAGCTTCACTCCCTACAAAATTTGAGGCACCTACCAGTCATCAGTGGAGAAGACGATCCCTTCAGGTTGTTCTTTGAGCTCCCTTCACGTTCACAGCTGCATTCTGAGCTTTGTCCCTGCCTCATGTTGAAAGCCTTATGCTAATCACAGTGCCAGGGCTGCACAGGGACACTGTGACCTCCCAGTCTACCAGAGCACACTTGTTACATCCTGCACTGAAGACCCGCTTCTTACTGCCACACTGTATTTCAACTGCTAACCACAGACCAAGTCAGCCATTAACACCTTCACTTCTCGTCCAGTATTACTGTTCTACATGTATTTATGCACGCTTTTTCTTTTTAAAATTCCCCACTGGCTGGGATTAGTTTGCCTGTTTTCCAGGCTGCATTTCGGATTGCTCTGCTATGGACGACCTGCTCTCACTTCTTTGCCACGCTTCTCTGCCCCATCTGGCCTCTCAGCATCTTCCCATTACAGCATCAGCCATTAGAGGCATGTTCCCTCTGAGCCAGTGCGGGGCAGTCTCTTTGTTTACAGTGCCTTCCCATCTGAGCTGCTCTCACACCTCGCCCTCCGTCCCACCGGGCACGAACGAAAGGAAGGAGCGCTCGGGGATGTCAGGATGCCTCCAGCAACCACTACGTGACCCAGGCTTTACCTTATTGGCCAATTTCTTGTTTAGCTCTTCAGCAATGGATTCGTTCAGTTTCCTCTCAAACTGCCAGGGAGGAATCCTGACAGTGTCAGTCATCTCCACCAGGACAAACATCGCGGGGGGAGGTGGGGGTGGGGGTGGCGCGCGAGGAGACACCAACGGCCCCCGGAACCGGAGCACTGCAAGGACAAGGGAGGCGGCCTCGGGGAGCGGACTGACTGCCCCGCATCGCACGGAGCAGGGCGGGGCGCGCCGGTATCCCGGGAAGGGGCCGGGAGCGGGCGGGATGCTGAGACCGGCCCCTCAACCGCCCGCCGCACGCGGGACCGGCCGCGCGCCACTTCCGGCGCCGCCGCAGCCAATGGCGCTCGGCGGGCGGGGATGAGGGAGGGCGGGAACGGCCGCCATTTTGTCCCTCCTCAGGCGGGGCGGGGCCCGGCGTGGCCTCGCTGTCGTCGGTGTCCGTGGCCGTATCCGGTGAGCGCCGGTACGGGCGTGTTTTCGGTCAATACAAACGTGGAAATGCCCTCAGCAACCGGGGGCCCTGTGCACGGTTGCTTCGTGTCCCCACTCCAAGCCCCGGGCGGAGGCTCCCGTGCTGCAGCTGAAGCAATCTGCAACCGCGGTTATTGTGATTTAATTTGCCATTTGCATAAACTTCAGTCCCGACTGGGCAGCAGGAATCAAAGTCTGTGTCTCTCTGAAAGGCAATTCTTCAGCTATTTGCCCACGTCTCCAGCAAACCCGGGTGGGTTTATAGCCTCATTTGCAGCTGGAAGTTCCTCACAGCACCCACTGCCCAGTGCTTATGTCAAGGTTATTGTCAGGGACAAAGAGTCATCACAGAGCTGGAATAGTGTCAGTGTTAATTGCCATAAAGAACCCAACCCCCACGGTAGGATTTTTTTCAGGCCTTGGTGCATTCTGCAGGGAGGGAAGCAGTGTGAGGGATGGCAGAAAACAGGGGGGTGTGCTTACATCTGAGATTTGTCGGGGGAAATGAAAGGAGGTTGTTTGAAGTGTTTAAAAAAAGATCTGCCAGGAAAACCAAACATCCCTGGCTGACAGTCGGAACTGCACTGTCAGCGTAGCGGCTTTGATGAGAAGGCTAAGTGTGTCATTCCCCACGCCCCCAGCAGCGCCTGGTGGGACAGGAACCTGGCTCTTAGGTAAGAAATCATTAAATGTTGGGCTGTTGGAATGGGAGGGGAAAAAAACCCCGAGGTTGGAAATACTGTGGTTAGGCCTCATTAACAAGATACCTATCTTGGCAAAGGAGTTTTTGATCTCTTCACAATTACTCCTGTTTCACCAGGATGTGTTGGGTTGTGGGTTGTTGTTGTTGTTTTTTGGTTTTGGGGAGGGGGTTTGTTGAAATAAATATGGTTGGTCTGCAACATTTGGTGTGTTTGTATTAAATGGGGGCCCAGGAACAAGATTTACCCTGTCACCTGAGAAGAGCAGCATTTTTCTTGGAGCAGCATCTGCCGTCTCAGCAATAAGCTCTGCCACCAGCACAGCAGACACCACTCTATCAGAACACCTCAACCCAAATCCCCAGCATTTCTTGCTCTTCTTGTCCTACTTCAGGGAGCCTCACAAAGGCTCCTTTCTCCTGCACTACAGTCACGGCTGCGCTAATCTGGGCACAGCACAGTTTTGCTGGCACACATGCAGCATCCCTTGCTGTTCTGTCCTGGCCTCACACAGGTCTGGCAGTGCAAAGTTTGACCTTTAGCTGGAGTGCAGGTTTTGCAAGTGTCTGTAGCTGTTTTTCAGAAGACAGAATAGTTCCCGACCCTGTCCTTCTTCTGATGGCAAGGGTAGAAATAGCCTTATTTCTTAACACAAGGAGGGAGAACTTGGACACTGTTGACTTTGGCACAGTTATCACTCTGGATACTTTTGTATATAAGAACGGTAAGGTTAAATAGGCACATGGGTTAAGGGGAATAGTAGACTGGAATACCTGGGAGAGCATGGGAGATGGAGAGAAGTGGATCTGGGCAGGGTGATATCATGCTTCTGTCCTTGAGCTAACATTATTTGTGCTTCAATAGCTGTGTCCCATCAGGGGCTTTTGGGTGCCCAATACAAAGCAGATTCATCTCCTCTCAAACTGATCTGCAGTCCCAAAAAAACATCTTGCAGGTCTGCAAGGCCTCACTTCATGCTGGCTTGGTCTTATGGGGTTAGGTCTGGTGTCTTGTAAAGTGCAGGCACCAAGCAAGACATGCAGAATCTCTCTCTCCTGTTATCAGCTCTGCGATTGCCAGCAAGGGCTGAGTGCTCCAGGCCATTCCTCAGTAAGGATGACAGGATTCCTCTTCTTCATGCAGCTATGTGTTTTAGTGAAACTTGGAGGTACTTTGGTATTACTCTGGGGAAAGTGAATTGAAATGTGTGGAGAGAAAGATAGCAATGGCAGTGTCGGATGAGCTTTGGTGCCTCAGGTACCAGGCTACAGTCACCACCAGAGCTGAGTCTGATTGTCAGTTTCTCAGCCTTCAGCAGTAACATCCCAGGTTGTGGGAAATGATTTCTAGTCTCACTCTCTGCAGGTAACCCTCCTCAATGCCAAGTGGCGTGTGCCTGGGCCTTCGTACACGTGACAGATGTTGCTCTCTTCCCACCTAGGTTTTCTCCTTGGTGGAATTCCATATTTCAAGGACTGTCTCCAATATAAAAATATAAACAAAGGCCAAACTATGCTCCACCCAGGTGTTGTCTCAACTCAGCTATTGATAGTGCTCAGAGTTACACTATCTTTAATGCTGCTGCTAAAGTGTCTTGCTGTTGGAGATAGTGTGAATTGTCTTGTTTTGCTGTGTGGTCTCTTTTTGTCCCCATAGTACTGACATGGTAAATATCTACCAATCTGCAGTGCCTGTACACACATAACCATAAAGTCTCTAGAGTCTCTCTCAGAAGTACTGGGGCTTTCCTGACATTTGGGAGCATGGTTCTCCATTGCTGGTTGGCTTTTTTTTGTTGTTTTTTTGTTCAGATTGGTGTTGGTTGGGTTTTTTTTAAGCTTCAGTTGCTGGAATCCAGGCATTGCACAAGTTTTCCTGTCCCTCGGAGAAAATCCCAAGCATTTCTCATTCTCTTGATCATACAGAAAAACTGGAAAATACTATTTGAAGTTATCTGAAGGATTGGAACCTGTAAGGAAAAGGAAGGGAGTCCCCAAATTACTTTGTTTAAGATCTTCTCTGTCCCTGCACCCCCATGGCTGTTGGGGAAAACTGGCTCAGAGATGCTAGGGGAGGTGAGGGGTAATTTGCATCTAGACAGTTCTGGCCCTCCTTTGATTGACTCCAAAGGAATTATGTATCTTCTCACGTACAAAGGCGCTCCTGCCTTTTCTTCCATCTCTGCAGGCATCTCTGGCACCCCCACTCCCACTCTCTGTTTGATCAAAGCTTCTCCTCTTCTCCTTTTATCATTTTTGCCTGCTTTAGACTCTCTGCCTTCTCTGCTGCAGCACATGCCCAGAGCCACCTTCCAGTCAAATGTACTTTGAGTTCCCTAAACTTTTTCCATCAAGAGCCTTTACACTGCAGAGGCAGGCTCTGACACTTCGTCTCCTCTGTTCAGTTCATATTGTTAACACATGCAACTGGGCACACAGGTAAACTTGGCATACCACGAAGTAAATGGGAAAGTACAGGTATTTCTGATGTTCAGTGTAAAAATGTTAAATGAATGCCCGGGGAAGAAGAGGGCATGCCCATACAGCACATCCCCAGCACTGGCCTCCAGCTGTTTCCAGTTCAGGACCCTCCTGGTCTGGATTTGTAGAGATGTCCCCCAGGAGAGGAGAGGCCATCTCAGGAGAAACAAGTGGAGAACTGGCTAGGGTCTCCTCCCCTTCTTTTGCAAGGTTTTGAAGGGTAGACTGGAGAGATGAGCCTTGCAGTGTTTATAGGGGGTGAATAGGGCTCCTGTTTTGTCATGGAAAACTAACTGAAAAGCCACAAGCAGAGCATGATGAGCAATGCCAGAACCCACCTGCACTTGGGGTTTCAGTGCCTCTTAGTGGCCTTGCCATGGGCTGGTCTCTTATGTCTAGGGAGCCTTTTTCTGTACTGTAGTTCATTGACAGGAGACAGACACGTGCTTTGTGATCCCTCTGCCAAGCCGCCTGGGATAGCCATGGATCAAAACTCAGTATCTGGATGGAGAGACAAATGGCAGGTTCATGGATACAGCCAGGTGGAGCAGTTGTGACCCTGTCTCCTGGCTCTGTGCCATGCCTTGTGGCTTCCCACACAACTTGTACACCACCTTGCAGCCCCCAGGGTAATTGGTGGAACAGATCCAGTTGGCACCATCATGTTCAGCTACTTAGAAGGTATCAAGGAAAGGGTTAAAGGAAACAAAAGCAACACACAACCACCCCATGTCACAAGATGGCTGTAACGGCTCCCTGCAGCACTGACACTGCACTATGGTTGTTTGGGATTATTGTAAATTTTATTCCAGGATCACAGGGACCTGCATGGTAAGGTGGCGGTGTGATCCACCATTCTACTCCAAAATGAGTCTGCTATCACCTAAATTTCCTCCAAAGTATGCCTACCCATCCTGTTCTTACCAACTTCCAGTGATGGAGACTCTGGTGCTTCTCCAGGCAATCTACTTGAGTAATTAACTGTCTGTTCTGTTAGAAAGTGTTTCCTAATGTCTAACATCAATCTTACTTCTAGCAATTTAAACTCCATTACTCCTTGCTCTGTTTCCCAGTGGAATCAGCAAACGATTGATTCCTGTCTTTGTCACATCACTCTGTGCCCCTGTGAGAGAAAGTCTTGGGCCAGTTTAGGACGGTGCCCCTGCCCGTGGACATGGCTCACAGTTACACCAGCACAGGGGAAAAAGAAAGGAAGGATCTTTTGGGGCTGGGTGGCACAGTGTACTGATAGAAATGAGACCCCTAGAAAGCACCTGGGCTTGTGACAGCTGGCTGTGAGCCTGGAGCAGGGGAGTGGGGCCGTAGGATGGATTTATGGCATATGCCTCCTGTGCTTTCCGGCTGCTTTGGAGGTGTCTGTGGCACCCGTGGGTGCTTGGGGGCTGCAGACTTCGGCAGGTGGGGAGAATGGCTGCAGCGGCACTAGTAAGACTTCAGGTGACAGGGGAGAGGTTTGACCCATTGCGAGGGACCCCTCCCAGTCCAGACCCGGCCTCCTGTCCCCATCTCTGCGTCTGGTGCCTTCTCCCACCCTTCCCCCCGCCCCCATCCTGCCGCCCCTGCAGCCTATGGGGCTGCCCCGTTGCGTCCGGCAGTGCCACCGATGTGCGTCACCTTGCGCCGCGGGAGCGGTGCGGCCCCCCCGGGGCCGACCCTCGTCACCTCCGGCCCCCCATACAGACTTTCTCCTTTAAGCTTAGCTCAGAAATGACCACGCTGATCCCTCCCACCTGCCCGCTCCCCCTGGCCCGGCCCTGACGTCAGGGGAAGGCGTGCGGATGCGTGTGTGTTCGAAGCGCACATCATACACACATCAGATACTGCAGATCCATCAGCAGGCAGCCGGAGGAAGCCCCTCGGAGCCGGGCTGCGAGCGAGACCGCTGCTCCTCGCAAGGCAGCGGGGCAGTGTCCGGCCCCGCCGAACACCGATGCTCTGCAGAGCGCAGCTCCAGGGAGCCCGTCGCTGCTAAGGAGGTGAGTACGGGGAGGTACAATGGCCATCCAGCGTGCCCGGGCTATTGTAGCTGGAGGTTAAACTTCACGCACCACCTTTTTCTTTCAAACCAGCTTTTTCCTTTTGACGGCGGAGAGGTGCGAGGGTGAAGCGTGACTTCCCTGCTGTTTGGTTATTCCCCACCAGCTTCGGGAACAATAACTCCCTTGGGGGTGGCGGCGGCAATGTTGCACGTCTGCTTTGGCTGGGGGGGCGAATAATCCAGGGCTTTGCCACGGTGGTCTGAGCTCAGCTGGCACCCAGATCTCTGATTGCCGGGTGAGGGGGAGGCAATTTGTGAAAAATCCGTCATATTAAAACAGGCTAATAATGATGTGGGATTGAACTGGGATTTCTTTGGAACTGGCGGCACTGTTCCTGCTGTTAGATCCACAAAGGAGGAAGGAAGGACACAGACGAAGATGTTTGGACCAGGTCTTTGAACATACACTCTGCTAATTAAAAAAATAAAAAGCAACACAGAAAACCAGACCAATCCCACAAACTCGGTATTTGGGAGTGATGATTTTGCATATATGCTTAAAAGGTAAATCAAGCCTCCATGATGGTTTTTCCCTTTGCTTCTCCTTTGCATCTGTCAGCCTGCTTACTCTCCCCCATGGCCTCCCTGAGAACTGGGCAGCTCAGCACTGACTAAGGGAGCTTTTTATAATCAATCCATAAAGGTGACATTCATATTTTAGCGCTAAGCAGGCTGTATCGTGGGCGAGACTATCTCAGCAAAGATCTCTGGAGTTGGGAGTGTGATTGGCTTAGCTGGGGAGGGGACGCTGTCAGTGTGCATTCCCCAAAAACCGCCTAGTTTTATTTTTCCTAGAGTAATTTGTCTCAGAAAAGGGGTTTGTAACATGCAGGGTAGATGAGGAAAAGGCTTTGACTGGTATTTAACTCTTAACGGTGTGAGCTGGTAACCAAAAACGGGAGGGGGGAGCTGAGGAGGTTTCATTAGCATCGGACAGAGACAACATTTATAAAAACCTGCCAGACGCCGAGGCTGTGAGCCTTCGCCGAGGAAGGGAAGATGGAGAAACATAGCCCATCAAGTGCTGCGGTGGCCCTGCTCGTGCTTCTGCCTGGAGCCATCCTGGCTGTCCAGCTGTTTCCTGACCTTCATGGTAGCCCCCCTGGGTTCTCCGCTGGCCACCGTGTTGTTGGGTCCTTTAGCAGGTGAATGCACCAAGCAACTGAAAAATGGGATTTTTGTTTTTGCATCGAGCCCTGGGGACACAGTCGCGCGTCTGGAGGGGTGTAGCTCTTCTCTATTTCAGCCTGTGTCTAGACAGGCTGGGTCTGGGGGGGCATCAGCCTCCCCGAGGATGGCAGCGGGCCAGAGCATTGCCTTCCCTGCTCCGTGGGGTGAGGAGATGGCTACTGGCAGCTGGCTGTGGTCATGAGGCATCTTTTTGACAGCCACCTTTTTTTCTGCTGGGGTGGATTGAGAGGGGGTGGTGAACCTGACCCCTAAACTGGGGCCACTGACAGTTGCAAGGGATGGAGAAAACATGATGGCGAGTGGCACGGAAGAGCCCGTGCAGGAGATTGCTGGAAAAGGCACCATAGGGAAAATAACCTTCAGCTCCTCGGCTGGGATGGGGGGAGCGGTGGCATTCGGGAGCGTTGTGGCAGACAGCGTCGGAGCTGGGCATTCACAAAGGGAAGCGACGGCGTGAAAGGGGAATGGCCCATAAAGGCGACGGCGGGCCAGCTGAAGGGTCACGTCCACAGCCGTAGCGTGACGGCCGCCAGCAGAGCGGCCACCCATCGGCCCATCCATCCCGGGCATCCCGGGGGTTCCAGCGAATGGGAAGGAGCACAAAGAAGCACGGGAGGGCCGACTCACTGAGGGCGATTCAGCTAATTAAATATGTATTCCCCCGCCTGGCGAGGGACGTGTGAGGAGTTTTTCTTCTCTGCTACTAATGATCGGGGAGTGGCGGACAGAGGCTGGTGCCTCTTCAAAAGGCTCCTTCCCCTCTTCTAGGGGGCCCTGAAAGCCTGTTTAGTTAAACAAGGTCACAGCTAGCACCCAAGTCAATGTGTTTGGCTTTAAAGAAGGGGAGAGAAACAGTGATTTTATTTGATAAACCGCAGACCTTTCACTCACTGCTGATGAATGGGGTACTTGGATCTCCAGATAAAAGCTGATGTGTCTACTGCCTGTCTACCTTAATTGGCCTGGATTTCCTGCCTTTGCCTGCGAGCGCTCCCGATTGTCGGCTTCGCTAGCTCAGGAGCCTGCCCTCCAAAAAATATGAAAGCAAAGCTGGCTGCTGCTGCCAAAGGAGACCCTGTCACCAGTGGGCTCTGGGTTTGGCTCTGAGAGGGTTTCTTTGGGGAGGGGAAAGGCAGACAGGCGGGTAGGTGTTTTTTTATGAAGAGCCCCCTTCCAGGGAGCCCTGGGTTGGGTGCCGCTTACAGACCTGCTTGGCTTGATGGACTGTCACCCCGGGAGACCCTCGGAGCAAAGCCGTGAAGGGGAAACAGGGAGGAGCAAGGCGGAGGTCCAGCAGAGGCGATGGAGGGGGTTTGTGCTGGAAAGGCTTCCCATGCCCCGCGGCAGAGCCGGGCTGCTTCAGCCTCTCTTGCGCCTTCAAAGTGACCCGGATTTTGTCCCTGCGCTGTAGACGTGCCGTGGGTTGGACAGTGTCGTGGTGGGTGTCAGCCAGGCCAGGAGAGACCTGGAGTGGAGAGGGATGCTCTCGTCCCCAACAGGGGATGGAGGAGAGGGTGAAAATGCCTCGCGTGCCCAGGTGTCCTCTCCTTATCTCCCGCTGGGCCTGCGGTGTGGAGAAAGGGTTGGGGAGGGGATGGTGGGGTGGAGCACAGGAAGGGAAGAAGGACAGGAAGGCTTTCCCTGACCTCCGGCTGGGCTGGGAGAAGATACTGGTGAGGATATGCTTGTGTCCCCTGTCTTCTCTCAGCGTGCTTTTGTCCTGAGTTTAATTTCCTCAGTCCCTTTGTTTGCTGTAGGGATTTAAACGAGATGGGAGGTAGGATACTGCCCTCGAGCCCACCCTGGTGCCAAAGCTTCCTCTCAGCCTCGGCTTCACGAGCACCAGCAGAGCCAGGCATTCAGCCACTGGGTGCCAAAGCTGACCCGCAGATTTGGGATGCTTGTTCCAGGTGCTGAAGAGGGGCAGGGTATGTTTATGCTGTCTGTGGGAGACAGCCTTGGCCTGGCTGCAGGACAGGAGTCCCTGCTCCAGCCCCTGCTCCAAGCACGAGTTAGTGCAGGCAGTCCAGGGACATGTCAGGGGTTTGCATGCCCTGACCAAGGATGGGGATCCCACAGCCTTGCTGTGCCCTGTCCCTGTGCTTGTCCCAGTAAGATGCCATCCCACACCAGGCTCCCCCCATGGGCCTGCCAAAGCCTCTCCAGAGTGCCTGGGAGTGATCATGCCCAGCTTGTTCTCCTCTGTGGAGGAAGCTCAGCTCCTGGGGGCAAACAGCAGCCCAGGAGGGCATGGTCCACTGCTGCCCTTGGCTCTCGGGATCAGACTGTCTGCCTCCTCAGCGGTGTCCAGCATGCTCCTGTCCTCAACCACTGCTTGTCCCCTGAACCAGGGAGCCTTCCAGGGCACCTGAGCCTGGGCTGGTCCCACAGGTGAACCTGGAGCAAACCCACTCTTGATTGCCACTTCACCAGCCCACACCATTTTGTGCCTGCAAGGCTTCCAGCCCCTGCACACCCCTTCCCCTTTGCCTCTTACTTTTCTTTTGCCTCTGGGAAACTTCCACTTTTCCAGCCCCTTATGGATGCCAACCAACTCCCTCAGCATACTAATAGTTTGCTCCAAGCATCGTTATTCAGGTTAAATGCCCTCCATTGTCCCTAATCTGGTGGGGAAATGGAAAGGCCTTGTCAGCAAAAGCACACACAGAGGAGGCGCTCCATGGTGAGGCCATTTTCATAGTGGTGGCTTCGTGATGTGACAGAAAACTGAGTGCCGCTTCCTCCAAATTATCCCACTCCTCCAGGAATCCCGCTTTTTGCTGACCTAAAGTGACCAGACTGCTTGCCAGCTCAGGCAGGGCAGTTGGCTGGAGACACAGATGGGAGCTGGGAAGCTTCTTGGTGCCTGGCCTGGCCTTGAGGTGTCTCGCTTGGGGGTGCTCCCTGAGCCTCTCTGAGCTCCACAGGCATGGGGGAAGGAGATGGTGAGCCTGAGCCTGGGAATGGGAGAAGGAGATGCTGAGCTAGGGTATGGGGGAAACAGGTGCTGAACTTGGGCACGGGGACAGGAGGTACTGAGGCTGTTGGGCTGGGAGCCGGGGAGCCCCTGTGTAGGATGGGATGTGGAGCAGAAGGCCAGGCATGTGTGCTCTACTTGCTTCATGGCAGAGAGGAACCACTGAAGCACAGGAAGAGTTTGATGTGGGGGTGAATGGGGAGCCAGTGAGGGGAGAGATGTTTTTGAGACATTTGTGGCCGTGACTGGAATTGTCTTGGAGGGCAGAGGATCATAGTGACTTCTCTTTGGGGTAGGACTCTAGTGTGGCCTCTACTACCTGGACCTGAGGGTGAAGCTCTGCAGGACTCAGAGGGGGCAGCTGTTAGGACATTGGCTGAGTCCCAGATGGACAGCATCGCATGGCAGCATCCAAGCTGGACTGGCAGTAGTGGGGACCTAGTGGCAGGCAGACCCCCTGGCAGGGGAAGTAAGCAGAGGTGGGTGAGGGGAGAAGGAATTGCCTGGTCCCTCCTTGTAACTTCAGCTGCTCTAGAAATCTTTTTCCATGTCCTTGTTGCCTGCTAATTTCAGAGTAGAGGTGACCCCTTTTTGCACATCCCTCCAGGGCCTTCGTATCTCAAAGGGCCACAGTGAGTCAGAAAACAAAATAAATATTCTCCAGATTTCCTGGTGTGTGCAGATGTCGTCCCAAAAGATGCTGCATGAACCACTGGGGCAGGAAAGGGCTGAAGGGGGTGGTGGGGAAGGGGAGGGTAAGTCTATAGGATGTCAGGCTCTTCATCTCTGGGTGATGGGAAAACCTCTGAGGCTGAGGAGTGATGGAGATGGGTGAGCCCTTTCACCCAGCACACCCAAAGAGAAGTGTCCCCAAGCAGCCACTGGTGTTGGGCACCTCAGGACAGAGGCACCAGCATCAGATGCAGCGAGTGACTGGAAGAGAAATCATCAGAGCAAAGGCTTTCTGAGCAAGCAACTGCAGTGTTGATCATGCACCAGAGCATTTCACTGGGAGGCTTATAAATGTACAACCCCTCCAATTTCATGCTCAGGGGTGCTTCAGCAAGGGTAAGAGTGCCCACAATTGCTCTGGGAGGACAGGTCTATGGGGTTTCTTCCCCTTAGGGTTTTAACTCCTTGCAAACTGCATGATGGCAGCCAAAAACTGGAGCCTAATTATGGCAGCAGCAGGAGGTTGTGCTTGTGTTGTGGCTCAGCTGAGGTGCTGAAGGGGTGTGAGGGCTGCCCTGACACAGCCTACTGGTGTCTCTTCCTGTAGGAATGTGCTGCTGGCTGAGGCTGGATTTGGGTCCTAAATCCTAAAGGCCTGAGGCAATCTCCTGGGCTGGGAAGACTTCAGACCCCTAGCTGTTGTCTCAGCCTTTCTCCTTCACTTTTTATCAGAAATCCCAGGCTGGGAGAAGTTCTCAGAGTCCGAGGCCCAGACATGCTGGTACTGCGTGGGCATCCTTCCCAAAACGGTCCCTGCCTGTGGCAGCCCATGCTCTGCTGCTTCTTTTCCTGGGGTGTGCTTTTTCATGACTTCATCTCAAATTTGAGGCAAATGAAAGGTGGAGCCACAAACCAGACTCTTCCCTTAGGGCTGATTTGCTGAACATCCTAGGTGGCTCCAAGCTGGGGCAATTTCTAGTGCTGGGAGTTGGTGTCCTATACAGAAAGCTGGCAGCATGTTGCCTGCTCTCACAGGTAGCTGGGAGCAGAGGGGCCATTTCTGACAGCAAATTGTCCCTGCCAAAAGCCCCACAGGAAGGTCTGTAACCCCCACCTCCTTTTGCTCCCCAGGTCACCAGCAGTAGACCTGCACACCCGGGTGTCCATTCTCCTGCTGCCTGCCTGCCTGCCTGCCCCCAAAACGGAGGAGCCCGCCGGTCCCACCATGTCCTCAGACCCCAGCGCCCCACCAGCAGTGCCACCGCTGCACTCCCCCAAGTCACCAGTGTGGCCCACCTTCCCCTTCCAGCGGGAGGGCAGCCGCATCTGGGAGCGAGGGAACCTCCTGCTGCGGGACCTGCCCAGCCCCCTCCCCACCAAGAGGACCAGGACCTACTCAGCGTAAGTACCTGGCATGCAGGTTTGGGATGGGCCAGTTGAGCCGAACAGGGACTGTGGTCCCCTTCAGTACCTGCAGAGCCCTTTACACATGGTACACTTTGCCAGCGCAGTGCCTGACATGACTGCACACACCTGCCCAGAGTGCTGCAGGTGGATGCCATGTGATCTCCCACAGACCATCATGTGTTCATAGCAAACCTCTCCCCATGCTGGCCCCAGTGAGTGCCACCAGTGAAAAATACCCTTCCCTTTCCTCCCCCAGGACGGCACGTGCCTCCGCTGGTCCCATCTTCAAAGGCGTCTGCAAGCAGTTCTCTCGCTCCCAGGGCCATGGGTTTATCACCCCTGAGAACGGCACAGAGGACATTTTCGTGCATGTGTCTGAGTAAGTCCTGAGGTTGTGTGGTGCCAGATCACCCCAGGGGAGCCATGCCATCAGCATGGGGCTGGAGTCTTGTGGGCTGGGGTGTGGATGTCTCCATGGGGTGAGGATGGGGCTCTGTCTGTCCTCTCCCTCCCGTCACCTGTGGATTTTCTTTCCCATGGCACAGCTGGTGGGTCGGGTGCCTTCCTTGGTTCCAGGTGGTCTGGGGCAGGGGTCCATCTCTTGGCCACAGCCGACTATCTCTCCTTTCCTCTCCCACAGCATCGAGGGGGAGTACGTCCCAGTGGAGGGGGACGAAGTGACATACAAGGTCTGTCCTATCCCTCCCAAGAACCAGAAGTTCCAGGCGGTGGAGGTGGTCCTCACTAACCTGGCACCCCACACAAAACACGAGACATGGTCCGGCCAGATCATCGGCTCCTAGGCGCCCGGGCAGGCCACCAGCCACTCAGCCCCACGGAGCAAGCCTGCCCAGCCGCTCACAAGGGCGTGGGGGGAGCCAAGGTGGTGGTGGGGCTGGGGTTGTCCCCAGACATGCAGGCGTTTGCGTTCAGTGTCTTTTATAAGGTTACAGTTTCCTTTCTCTGTGTGTGTTTGTAAGTGTCTGTTGAGGGGGACAGGGGAAGCAGAGCCCTCCCCGGCCACCCCCCAGCTCCGGGGACAGCACCGAGCCCCGTGTCCCCCATTCCTTGTCCCTGAGGCCATGGGGAACAGAGCCCCCCCAGCCTTCCAGCTGCCCTGGACTGAAGCAGGTGCTGAGAGCAGGAGGGGGCATGGGGAGGCTCATCCTCCTGAATCCCACTCTGGAAAGATGTGCAGCCCACTTGTTCCACAGTGGAGCAGCAGCAGTGGGACATGCCCCAGGGCAGGGCCAAAACAGGACGGTGTGGGATGACGTATCACTGTGTGGGATCTGGGTGGCTGAGACCTCTCCTCATCACTGGCAGCTCACAGCACCCACCTGAGCCACATCCCTCCATCACAAGATCTCAGGTCAGTAGTGCCACGGGGAGGTGAGTGGCTTATAGGAAGCAAAAACTTGGTTTTAAGAGGTGAACTGCTGCTGGCAGGTCACTGGGGGCACTTGGTGCTGTGCCCAGGGGGCTGCACCTGGGCATGGGGCAGGGAGGCACTTGGCACCTCTGTGCTCTCCACTGCTGCTGGGCCAGTAGCACACTTTTCTTGGCTCGGTGCTGACATGGTTTGGGGGAGATGGCTGCTTTCTCCTCCTCCTCTTGTCCCCACAGCCCACTGGGGACCCCTCTTCCCATTGCATGCGTGCATTTGCACGCATGTATGTGTGTGTGTGTGCATGTCTGTAGCTTGCTGGAGTGGTGAGAGACTGGGGGGTCTGAGTAGCCTTGGCCATGGGGCGAGCACAGCCACCTTCTCCCCAGTCCCTCAGTGTAGGCAGGGTCTCATATACAAAGCACAAACTTCGTTTTTGGTCTTCTCTGCCATACCCTGGCCAGGTGGTCTCCCACAGCCCCACGGTGGGACAGGGCAGAGGGCAGCGGGACAGGGACAATGTGCACTGGGCTGGTCCTGAGCTGGCCCCAGGGGAATAGTGCCTGTGCTGATGCTCCAGGAATTACCAGCATCCTTAAGGATTTTTTTCAAAGCAGGGTTGGGGACGGTGGGGTGCCAGCAGCCCCCCCGAGCAGGGCAGGAGGTGATAGCCAGCTCCTGGGGCACCTGCTCAGCAGGAGCTGCTGGTGCTGCTGGTTCTCAGCATGGATGGAGAAGGGTGTTTGACACCTTTCTTGCTGCTGCTGTTGCTGAGAGGGGTAAGTGGGGAGAGAATGGGGCAAGGCTGGTGCCATGCAGGACAGGCCGGCCCTGTGGATTCAGGAGGACCACCACGTCCTGCCACAGACCAGGATGGTGTGGGGACTGCCCTGAGATCCCCGGGCTCATCTCACTGCCAACCCGAAGTCTGGCTCTCCCATGGGTGTAGCAACCCTGGCTCAGGCTTCAGGCATACCCAGGACATGCAGTCAGCTTGGCCAAGGCAAACTGATTTTTTCCTTTTTTTTTTGAAATAAACTAAAACCCTAGACTTAGTGGTGGTGGTTTTACAACTCCAGTGTGGTTCCTGCCTGTCTGACCATGTGCCAACCCTTGTAACATTGGCAATAAACCATTAAAAGTGACTTTCCCACGAGCCCTGCCCGTCCCGGCTCTCTGTCCTCTGTGTGTGTCTGTCACAGTGGGGATGCTGGTGATTCTCTCAGGTAGAGGACCTGGAGCACCCAAGGATTTATCTAGACGTCAGAACAGACTCACCTACCGCTGCACAGTCTGGCCTGGAGGGGTGAGTGGTACCCCAACCTTGCTCACGGCGAGCACACTGTGAGCCTGGGACAGGGGGCTGCTGCACACCATGAGGGGTGACCAGGACCCACTGCTGTGGGGATTTTGAAGGGTGGCTGCCTATTGTCTGGCTGCCTTTCATCCCTGCACAGCCCAGCACAAAGCACATACTGCCTCCAACTGCTGCATGTTGTGGCTTTAATAGGATTGATTTTAATTTTTTAATATACATATCTGTGTGTTTAAATATATTTCTTATTTAACAGTTGGTACCAGCCAGACAGGAGCTGCCCATCTCGCACTGATATGGAGCCATACAGCAAGACAGTTCCAGGCGTGGGGCCTGCCACGTCTGCTCACTCACATACACAGAGAGAAACCCCCACTTACACTGTGGGCACCCACCGTAACAGGAGCATCAAAGGGGTCTCAGGAACAGGCATGAACCATCCCCTAGGTGTAGGGCTCACATCCCTGCCTGAAAAATACAGCACAGGTAGCCAGGGCTCTCAGTGGCCCTGCTTGAGCAGGGGTGTGGGACCAGGTGTCTCCAGAGGTCCCTTCAACCTCAACCATTCTGTGGCTCTGAGACCCTGGGGCTGCCCCAGCTACTTCTGATGCTCTCTTCCTCCTATCCCTCTGGCAGGATGGGGTTTCCAGGTGGGAGGTGCCCTCAACTAGCCCAAGCTTGGTGTAAGAGACAGGAATGGGGAAAGTTCCTGAACTTGATCCCACTCCTATGCAAGTGAGCTTCTGAGCTGAGAAAGCAATGGCTGCCTTGCAACTCCCTCCACCTTGAGCAAGGGACATGCTCCCACCAGGGGCAGCCTTGGACAGAGCCTACTTTCCCCTTCAAAGGTGCAAATCATCTTAGCCCTCCATGGCCACCAAGGTGCCCCACGCTGTCAGGGCCAGGCCCTGATTTTGACTAACCCCTAAACCCACTAGAGGTCCTGCTGGCTTTGAATAGACTTACAGGAAAAATAAACTCCCCAAGACCCACACATAATCTGATCCACAGTGAAACACAGAAGGAGGAACCACAAAACACACAATTCCTTCATGAAGGTTGCAGTGAAGGGCCAAAACCCATGACCTGCAGAAAGGGTACCCTGCATTCAGGCTTCTCCAACAGGTCCTCTTCTCCCACAAAGAAATCTCTGGTAGAAGGAGGAATTTGTGCATTTGTTGGGGATTTCTGGATGCCAGGCATACAGCTGCACTCATGCAAATGTGATGCATCAGAGATCTGATGTGTTGAAGTTAAGAGGTGCAGTCAGGTGGAGGAGACAGCACATCACCAGTATTGGTCATACAGTGTCCCTGCTCCTGTGGCCAGGTAGCCACTTGGAACTCTGCCCGTGGACATGTGGGAGCCTTGCCCTGGGTCTAAAAGCACCAGTGTATCTCACCTGAGGAAGATGGTGGTGCCTTGCTTAGGTGGCAGTAGCCAGCTGAGAAACTTCTCTCTGCAGTCCAGCTGCTAGTGGGAGATGAAGAGCAATGGTGAGGAAAGCAGGAACAGGAGAAAATGGGGAGAGAAAATAGGACCAAGAGACAGGGCAGTGCCATACCAGAATGGATGTGGTGAGAAAGGCTCCTGGGGAGCAATGGTGGGGGGTTTGCAGGAACCTCCAGCATTCTTCAGGTCCACAAATGCCAGATCCGTGTTCTCTGAGGAGCTACAAGCAGGACATCTCCCTGGAGGGGACGGATCCCTGAGCTTCTTTTGAGCACTAACTTCTGACTGGTGTCACCAGTGTGGCCACACACCCCAACGTTACTGCCAGCAATAAAAGGACAATGTGAGGAAGAAGGTCAAGGGCTGATGGAGAGATATGGGGTTGCAAGCCACGAAGATCCAGGGAGAGGAACAGGACATGCGATAGCTGCACTGGACATCCTGTCTGCCTAAAGGGTACCTCCACTGGCACTTCGAACCAGGTGTGCCTCTGGCAGCAGGATGAAAAGCTGAGCATGGGGAAGGAATGTTAAGAATGCCCTGTGTAAGGTTTACATGGACAAATCCCTCTTAAGAGGACAGACTGCAGGAGTTGGGCCTGTTTAGTCTAGATAAGACTGACGAGATCTCATTAATATCTCGAAGACAGGTACCAAGAGAGTGGTACCAGACTCTTTTCAGTGATGACCAGCGACAGGACGATGAGCAATGGCCATAAACTGAACCACAAAAAGTTTCACCTCAACATGAGGAAGAACTTCTTTACATTGAGGGCAGCAGAGCAGCAGAACAGGCTACCCAGGGAGGTCATGGAGTCTCCCTCTCTGGAGACATTCAAAACCCACCTGGATGCATTCCTGTGTAACCTGTTCAAGGTTGACAGGAAGGTTGGACTAGATGATTTCCAGAGGTCCCTTCCGGCCCTAACAATCCTGTGATTCTGTGGTACCTAGTGGACATGGGATTGAGAAGACCATTGGAAAGCCTTCTGCCCCAAACTGCTCCACAACATGTTCCACCCACACCAGATGCCAGCATCCTCTAGCCATGCCAGGCAAGGTCAGACTCGAAAATATAGAATAGTATAGAAAATAAACCCTAAGGGGTCTTTGTAAGATAAACAAAGAAGGGGTTTCTTCATGCACCTGAGCAAACTCAGAGAAGCAGCCCAGTCATTTCAAAGCTAATGTTCCCAGGTCACTGGCACAGTGTGACATTGAGGGGAAGGACATGGTGACCTCTCCGTCAGGATGCATAATGGTGCAACAAGCTGGGATCAGAGCTACTCCTTCCTACCATAGGCTTGGAGCAAACAGCCTTCCTGGCCTCTTGCCTCAGAGCAGCTCTGGAATTCCTGGAGCCTCAGCAGCTCAGCAGCCCTGGCCTCCTGGGCCAAGGTGCAAGGGGCAGAGAAAGGTGGGAAGCATATTCCCTCATGCAGAACTGTTAAGAGAAAGAGTGGAAAAGGAGAGGAGAGGAGAGGGAGCTTGGGACAGACACATACATGCTCTTGACTGGCCCTTTCAAATGCTTCCCAACCACAAAAGCTTCTGTATCGCCGCCCAACGCAGCTGAACTGTCAAGAGAGAAGTTTTTCTGAAGGTGAGGAGGGTCTGGTGCCATGACCCACCGCCACAGACAGGGAGTGCCAAAGGCTGCTCAGAGAAGGCTCCCTCCTGCCACCCACCCGCACTCATGGTTACATCCTGACCAGCTCTGTAAAGTGTTTTTTTGGTTTACCCTGAGCAGATTCCTCAAATCAAGGTGCTTTTCCTGGTGGGGGGAGAGGGTAGGACTGGGACAGAGCTGCAGGGACCTGGCAGTCAGCACTCATTGGCTCTTTCTGGAAAGAAGATTTCACGGCATCGCTGGACCGTGTCCTGGGGGCACTGGACACTGTGTCCCACAGTGCGGGGATCATCATAGATTTCATAATCGTTCCCTCCCTGCAGTGGAAAATAGTGACAGCATTAGCAGGGTCTCACCAGAACAACCTCATCCATGAATCCACATTTCGCTCTGTCCTGTGGGAAGCTGGGCTGGGAACCAGCAGCTGAGCAGGGACATGGTGGGAAGGGGCAGTCAGGGCTTTGCTGGCCCCAGTGGGGGCAGAACAGGCTGGGCTGGGAACTCTGCTCCCTCCCTCTTGTTTCCCCTCTTCAGTGCCAGGGGAGGAGTGTAGACAGGATGGGGAAGGTCCCAGACCAGCCTAGCTTGTCCAGTGGCCTGGGGTTAACCCCTGCCCTGCCTGTGGGGGGGCTAGCAGAAGATGGGATGTGTACATTTGAGGAGCAAAGGTCACCAGCATCTGGAAAGGGCTGAATGGATGACCAAACTGTTCTCCAGCAGGAGGAAGGCATCATCCTCCACTGCTCCAGAGGGAAGGTGAAGCTGTTCCTGCTGTTGAGAAGTCCTAAGTGCTGAGGGCCTGTGTTTTGGGTCATCCAGGCTGCAGGAGTGGCTGCTGCCCTCCTGAGGGTGCTGGGGTAAGGAAAGCAATATTGAGGTGGACCTGCTTCCCAGCACAGTGAATCCAAGGTGATTTCCCTGTGAGCCAGTAGGCCTGCTGCCATCATGAGACCATCACAAACCCACAGCACAGGACAACACCTTCCTCCCTCACACCACTAAAGCTCTGTATTGATGCCAATGGGACCTAGGCCATGAGACCAGTGATGGAACAGCTCTACACAGGAAAGAAAGCAACCATGTGTGGGGCATGTGAGGAATACTCACAGGGGTTGTCTCGTTCCCAAAGAAGTGGATGGTGTCAAATCTCTCATCATCAAGCACATTGAGGCAGTAGCGCTTGTCCCAGCCTTCTGGGAAGACGTCGAAGCTGATCATACCACCTGACAGCAGAGGGAAGAGCATCGAGCAACATCACTGGGAGCTGGCAGGGTGTCTCACCCTGGGATGGGCAGGAGGATGGGAGGGGGTTGGATGTCTGTGGGGATCCCCCACTCCAAATAGTGGCCATGAACACCAACTCTGCTTGGGTGCTCCTTTTGGCATGTGGCTAGGATACACTGTTCCTATGACAGCAGGCTGGAGTGACATCAGTATGGCTGGGGTGACATTAGCATAGCTTCCCTGCAGGCAAGCAGGAACCAGCAGGTTCCTCCCAAGAGAGGCATCTGTTGAGGGAGATCTGAGGTCATGCCTTGCAGATAGCACTAGCGTGTTCTGTGTCCCAACAGGAGACAATGACCTTGGAGACTGGCACCAAGCTCTCTCATAGGCTCCTGCCTGGACAGTGCTGGCCTTTCCAAAACCACTGTTCTGATGCTCCTTAACCCTGCAGGGACGGGGAGCTCCCATACACTATCTCTGCACACTGACCAAGGACCTTGCCAGGGAAGTACCACAAACCCATCAGGATAATCGGGGCATGACCCTGGCCCATCACCTCTTGACACAAGAGTTAAGTGAAGGTTGCCAGCATCTGGAGAGGCACTGAGTCAGGTATGGCATATCATATCAGATGTGATGGTCAGGGAGTTTTCCCAGAGAGCCTGCATATGGACATGAACACCCACAGCCACCATGGGTTAACAAACTTCCCAGCCCTTGCTCTTAGACCAGGCAGAATTTACCCCACTGTGCTTTTTGGGTGTGCTTGGAGGCAGCACCTTCTCCGCCTTGTCAAAGTGCCCCACTGCATGCATAGGTTGCAGAGAGGCCCTTGTCCCAGCACCAAGACAGATGACATGTTTCTCCCAAAATAAAGTCGGCATCATATATGTTTAGGTCTTGCTCAGAGCCAGAGAAACAGGGATTTGAGCTGGGATGTGTGTCCACCTGCCAGTCCAGGCCTCTGCTCATCTTCTCCAAGCAATATACTGGAGTATCCATCAGAAATCCTGGAGTTTCACACTCTCCTTCATAACTGATAATCCTACCTCCCTAAGGAAGGGGGTGAGTAGACAGGCACCAATCCCTGGGGTTATTCAGTTATGCAAGTCCTGATGCCATGGTCCTCCCCTCCCTGGCTGTTTTGAGCGTCCCAAGTGGTTTGAGGATCCAAGCCTCCCTGGAGCCTGAGGATCTGGAGCCTGTGTGTCCAGGAACTGGACAGCATGCCCTGGACTGTGATATAGATGGGAGCTAGTACCCTATGAGCTCAGGGACAGGGATGTCCCCAGGCTTGCAGCAGGATCCAGCATCTGAGCAGGAGCTAAACTTGATTGACGTCATTAAAATCCTTCTTGGTTTTGCATCCAAAGCTATTTAGATGTGAAAAACACTGCCTTTCACTGCATTCTAACCTTTCAAATTGAGCTGGGCAGCAAGAAGGGGCTCCTGATGCCAGCTGGAGCAGGTAGGAAACCAAAGGGAGAAGAGGTGGTGTGGAGGACAGCCAGCACTGTCCCTTGCCTAGGTAGAGTAGGGGTCTGGAGGGGTTGAAGAGAGATCTCCCACCACCTCTGGGTCGTGCATCCCCCACAGCCAGGGAGAAGGCACATGAATCCAGCTTGGCAGAACTCCCTTTCCGCGTGCCCTGTTTCAGGATGCCTGACCTGAGACACCTCATGTTTTCTTTGTGGAGGAGTGGGGGGCTTGCAGCTCCCCTTTTCTTCATTCTTTTACACAACAGGCCTGGGCTCTTTATGGTAGCTTCCCAAAGTCAGAGGAGAAAGGCCCATTGTTTTGTTCTCACACCCTGTGCCTGTGGGGACACGCAGCAGAGATCTTGTATTTTTCTGCTGTAATAAATGGTGTGTGTCAGTGCTGTGGGCAACACAGGATGCCCCTGGCAGGATGGTGAATGCAAGCAGAGGCTCTCAGAGGAAAGCCCTTGGAGGACCAGATGCTCAGTACTGGCCCATGCTGGGTGCAGGAGTAGGGTATCACCTGCTGCCTCTCAGCCTCACCACCAGCTTGCCTTTTGGCTGGGCTGACACACAGCACCTTCTTATCTCACACATGCCCATCTACCCTGCAGAGGGTCTTCTTCCAGCATCATTCCCACCACTTACACACCCTCATTTTTCTCCCCGTCCTGGCCAGACTCCCATGATTGTTCAAGCCCCTCCTTTGGTTCCTCACCTTTGGTAAACTGGCTGTAAGAGCCACCCCAAGAAGTGGCCCTACAAAAGTCTATGGCATGGAGCTGCAAACTCCTTGCCCCTTGTCAGCTCTTCCTCCAAGAAGAAAGATGCAGCCAACCTTCCCAAGAAAACCCCAGAGCATAAGGTTCCTGTCTCTTTCCTAGGGAGGAGTGCATGCACTGGAGCTCTGCTGGCTGCCCTGCTGCTGATGATTCAGCCAGACGAGACCCTCTGGGCATCCATGGGCTCCACTAACTGAAATTAAGGCAGGGATAATGTCATGGGATAGAAACCTGCCTGTCCAGCTGATTCCCAGGGAAGCAAATCTGCAGCACTTTATTCTCTGCTGTGGCCCTGTCATGGATGCAAATGTGACAACCCTATGGCAGCTCTCCAGCACTAGAAGCTCCTTCTACTCTTCCCAATGTCTCTAGGCTCTCAGATGGAACAGTTAGGATGCCTGCTCCGCTTCCAGAAATTTATGGAAAACATGATAAAAGCAAAGCCAAGGAAACCCTCCCTGCTCACCTCGAGAGAAACGTAAGCCCTTGCCAGCAAACTCCCTCTGCAAGGCTGCCACAAACTTCTCCCGGATCCGCTCTTTCTGTGGGGGATAAGGAGGAAAGGGAAGGAAAGAGGGTTTGAAAAATTAGATGCTGACAGTCTCCCAGAATCCACTCTAACCTGTCTGCTGGGCAACTCTGCCTTATTGCTCTGCTCCCTTCCCACCTTTCCTGGGCCCTAGTGTCAATGCCATTTAGTCAGCTTCCACCAGTCCTGTCTAGCATCCAAGTAAAAGGCCACCAGCTCAGCCCATGGGGAAGAGCAGATCCCAACCCTTCCTTGGCAACAAAATGCAACTGTTTCAGTTTCCCAGAAGCCCAGTTCATAACCCAAAGTCTCCAGTTTTTCTTAAAAAGTCTCACAAAGGCCAACTGATCCCTCAACCCCAAGAAAGCTCCCCCAGGCAGAAACTGTTACAAGCATGGGCCAAATGCTCCAGAGACCTGCCCAGTAGATCTGCTGTGCCCCTCTGAGTCTGGAAAGCCCATTAGTTCCAGCTCTGAGAGTGGGAGAGAGAAGATAGCTGCTGGGCCATCTTTGGGTACTGCAAATGAGGAAACACGCTGTTAAATAACTGCCTTATTCCCTGTGGCTCTCTCACAGCACAGGGAGTCCTGCTGGCCACCCCTTCACATTGGCAGTCTCCAGTGAAATCCCTCAGTGTCCCCCCTTGTGTTTTCTGACTCCCAGTCCTGTGTTCACCTTGCTGCATATGCATACACACAGCTTGGAGTTGGGCTCCTTTCTCCTTGGAAAGGGGGAAGCACATAAGACCTGAGATATGTGGTTGTGCAAAACCAGCAAAGGGGAGGGCGAGCCCAAGTCTGGCCCGTGTACCTTGTCCAGCTCAGAGAACTCAATTCGCTCCTCTGGGGTGCAGCTCCGTCCGATGGGGGAGATGTTCAGCATCCCATTGCGAAACTCAATGAAGGTTCCTCTGTGGGTGGGCAAAGGCACAAGGTTACTGGGGCAGGGAGAGAAAAACAACCTTTTCAGGGGAACGGCTGCTTAGCGAGGCCCTGCAAGGATGTGCAGGAGGAGAGAAGCCATGCCAACTCATGGGTGCTTCACACCAGGCAGGGACCAGGTATCAACAACTCCTTAGGATCCCCAGGGGCTCATAGTTTCATAAAGAGAGACTGTAAGAGAAGAGGAATAAACAGTTCCTGTGTGCCCTGGGAACAGGCTGGAAGCAATGAGCTTAGGTAAGGTTTCCTAACACTGTGATAACTGCAAGGACAGCTACTGTCTGGCCTAGACCAACTGTCTGATAAGACCATGGCCTATCCATGCCATAATGCTTTCAAGGAATATCATGTGGGCTGTGAAGCTGGCAGTACCTTGGGGCAGTGGGATGGCACAGGTCAGTGTAAACTCACTGCTGATGTCCGGCAACAGGTTGAGGAGCAATTAGGACCTCCCTGTGGGACACTGATCAGGGCCTTTGTATCTCCTGTTTGATCCCTGCACCTTTGACTGCAGCTCTTATCTAAGTTTACACAGACAGAATCCAGTTCCTGCTTGCCACCCTCACCTTGTGCTGGGATAACCGCTCTGCTGCTTCCTCAGCGGGCTGATTGAAAGCACTGAGCTGGCAGAAACTGCTCTCTTCTTTTCTCTCCACTATAATCCCAGCTAGTTCTGTTTGCTTGTTAAGGGGCCAGACAGGTACCAGCACTGCTGGGGCAGAAACAACAGGGGATGACAACACTGCTAATTTGAAAATAGAGTGCAACTCTTGTGGAAATCCTAGCTGAAGCAGGGAGATCCCTTTCTCTGTCCAGCTGAGGATCCCTGATCTCATTAAGCCTCTGATGTCGCTCCCAGCTCTGTCTGCCTTTTCCTGTGATAAAGTGAGTCTGGAGGAATAATTCTCCCCCTCCTGTTACATAACACAGTGAGGAACATCATGGGGAATGGCTACACAGGCAGCCATGCCTGCTGCCTGTGAGCAGCATCTCTGCACCCAGGATTTAGTGGCTCATGCCCCAACCCAAGACTCTGGAGATGTGGATTAAAGTCCTTGCTTTGCTGGAAATCCTATAAGCCTAAATCCACACAGTTACTTGGGAGCTGAAACTTCACCAGGCTGTTGGGTAACCAGACAGCAGTGAGGCAACCAAACAGCCTTGAGGGTTCTGGGTCCCAGCCCATGCTTTCAGAGGCCTGTTCAGCCAGCAGTCCTGTTGCAAGGAGCCACCCTAATCCCTCTCACTGGTCCTTGTATTGCCACATAGTGACTCATATCAAGAAAATAATCTGGATCACAGTTTAGCAACTTTTACCATCTTAGTCTTGACCCAAGAACTCACCTGTTCACATTCACTGTACAACAACATGGGGACAGCAGGAAAAAACAGCCAGGGCAAGGGGAGGACAGAGCTGCTGCTCCCAACAGCCTTGGGTGGCTCACATATTCATGAAACTGTGGTCTGAGATGAGGTTAGTCTCTGCACTCAAGCTGGCCTAACTGCAGGCTGCCTCTGACAGAGGTCCTCCTGCTCTCCCCTTCCACCTTCATGCCAACTGTTCCCTCTCTCTCCTTTCTGTGCTAACAGGACAAGGTGATCCAATGGAAAACTACGCTTTTCTGTTCTGGTAGTGGCCTGGTCTTCCTTCAGAGCAGGTGTACCAACCCAGCTGCCCCTCTGGCTGCTGGATATCAAGGGGAAGAGCAGACACATGACTGGGAGCAGAGCAGGGCCAGCCAGTGACACTGGGTTATAAACACTGTGAAACTCGGTGCTCAGGCACTGGACTTCCCATCTTAAGAGCCATTGTTTGCCTATTTGGAAACTCATCTGACCAATAATGCCTGATGCCCTGATCAGTAGTAAGCTGGCACCATTGTCCTAGATGAGATACATGCAGGGGCTGGACCCCAATGCCCACAGGGGCTGTACCCTGCTTCCCTGGGAAGAAAATCTGAGAGGCCAAAGAGCAGGCATTATGCTAAAACATAATGCAGACTCTTCAGGAAAAAGACCCTCCTCCATTATTTGCCCAGTGTGCCCACCTCAGTGGGGCAGTGCCTCTAGATGCTAAGATAAAACCTGAAGCAAAACAAGCTCTGTAGCTCAGCTGTTTTTAGGAGAGCTCTGTAGCCCAGAGCTCCCTAGAAATCAGTGACGTTACTACAATTTGCATGTGCTTAGGCCATACCGTTTCTTGGGCAGCTTCAGCAGCGCCATGTAGTTGAGACAGAAGTTGATCAGATCCTGCAGAAGCTCTTCCCCCAGGTGGTCCTGAATGGCCTGCAGGAAGAGAAAGAAGTGTGAAGAAGATACCTGCCTTCTTAGGAAACCCATCTAGTGGATCTAGCAACTGAGAAGAGGCTGGGTGGGGCTGGTGCTGGTTCCCATGGAACACAGGGCACAGGGCAGGAGAGCCATGGCTGCAAAGGGAATTGGACTTACCTGCTTGGAGACCAGCTGCCCATTCTTGTATTGCACTGTGCCGTTCTCTGCAAAGACGTAGTCAAACTTTTCAATGACTAAGGGGGGAGGAAACAAGAGAGGAAACATGAGTACTGTTTGGGAAAAGCTGCATAAAGGACTGAGCTCAGCACTGAGCAAGCCATCCTCCTGCTTCCTGAGTGCCATGCTTTCCACAGTTCCTGTGCTCTGCAAAGGGCCACTGACCATCCTACCCTCCTTGCTTTCCACGCAGTGGATGAGGAGATTATCTTCTGCTCGCGGGTGGGGAGCTGACGCACACAGGGGGAAACAACCTGACCGAGGTCACCGACTGAATCAGTTGCAGGACGAAGATAAGGGCTCCAAAATGTCAGGCTTTCAAGTGCATGCGTGTTCCTCTGCTCTCTCCTCTGCCCTCCTGGAGCCAGGCTGCAGGGCTGATGTGGTTATTGGCTATCTGACTCCAGCCCCTCCTGCAACCCAGACACACAGCACTGGCGACTCAGCAATCAGCCTCAGCCGGGAATTTCTCGGCCTCCCTCCGCTAACGACGCGGGAGGCTGAGCTTGGAGTCCAGTGGCGTTTGTTATCCAAACCGGAGAAGGAAAACACGGTGGAGGGAGCAGGAGCTGCCCCCTCGCCCTCCCACTCCCCGTTCTGCCCGTGTCCCCATTGGAACCTGCCGGACACTCCGCAAAGAGCAGCAGGGAGGCAAAAATTGCCGGGGGCTCCTGCCCGCCGTGCGTGGAGGTGCAGCTGTCAGAGCCTTGCTGGAGCTCGTAGAGAACTGACGCTGGAATCGGCAGCGTGGACTGGAGCAACCCTGCCGGCGCTCCACAGAGCGGGAGGGAGCCAAGGAGCAGCTCCCGCCTGGACACGGCCAACCTCCCCAAGGGCAGCCCTGGGGCTGGATTTAGGGCACAGGCGGCCCCCGGGAGACCTTGTCGCCGCGTCTCACCTTCGTCCCCGTCCCCCAGCTGCTCGGCTATCTTGGCATAGTCGGAGCCTCCCACCACGCCGATGTGCACCCTCTCGCGCAGCTCCCGCAGGAACGCGTCCACCTCCGGCTCGATTTTCTGGAGGGAAAGCAGCGGGTGAGGCCGCAGCCGGCGGGACGCGCTCCGCCACGCCGACCTCGCCCCCGCGATGGCCCCAGCGCCCCCGCGCCTCGCTACCTGCCGGGCCGGCGTCAGGGTGCCGTCCACGTCGAAGAGGCAGAGCACCCGGCCCCGCGCCGCCGCCATCCCGGGCTCTGCGGCGGGAGGCGGGACCGCGCCGGGCAGGCGATGGTGGCGCCCGCCCTCCCCTCCCCTCTCCTCTCCTTTCCTCCCCTCCCCGCGCCGCACGGGCGGGACCTGCGGCCGCCGCCGGAGCGCCCTCGGAGACCCCCGGGGCTCCACGGCCCCCACGGCGATGCCCCAACGCGCGTCCCCGCCTGGGCTCTCTCCGTAAATCCTTTGCTTCAGAGCCCTCACGGGGGACCCGGGAGTCTGCAGGAGGGACGGTGTAGGGTGGCGCGTGTTTCCACATTTGCTGTTACTACTGCAGTGCCCCCCGGAACTGAGGAGCCGTGGGTCTGGATTGAGCCATCTGGTAAACTAAGCTCCCCTGGGGGTTTCTGTGTCCTGGCGAAGGGGACAGGAGCAGCACACACTCATCCAGTCAGTCCCCGTGCCTCATATTGCTTTTCCAATAGGATGCTATCCCTAGCTAATATTCTCACTGGACAGGTGAAAATACTCTCTGCACGAAGTCAGTAAATTTCCTTTGACCTGCTAACGAGGCATTCAAGATTTAACTAGGCTATCTGGTCAGATCACATTCACATGGCTCCATATTCTGCTGACCTGATAACGTGACAATGGACACCCCCTCAATAACTCCTGAATCATTTTTAAAATCAAAAACAACCTATGTGGAACACTGAGTGCTTTCCACTCAACAGTCAGCTTGTGTTCTGTCCCCCAGTGGTGGTCAGTGGTAAGTTGGAACTGGGAGCAGGTATTTTTTTACAGTCTGATTGCTTTTTCCTCAGCATTATTTGCTCAAGGATATTGTGCAATCCCTTTCCCCAGTTCTCTAACAGATTCCTCTCAAAAGGAAGCATCCAGGTGGTTTCACAGATTCTGGTTTTTGTTTGTGGTTTATGATTTTCCGGCTCCCACTCAGTGAAAGAGAGATACACAGAAACAATGTTAATAATTTACCTCAGGGCCATTGCCTTGGACAAAGTTTAGCACAACATCCTCAGCTACTTTCTGGGGGAAACATTGTGTCCACTCATTAAGGCCACCAGGACAAAATTTCCACACAGTGTCCATGAGTTGCTTCCACAACATAGTGGGTCAGGCAGTCCTGGATGGGTATTACAAGTGTAATTTGCCCTAGCAAATTGATGTTCCTGCAGAATCACAGCCTCTGCCTTCTGGATCAGCCCCCAGTTATGGGCTCCCACCTCTGGAAAGCAGGACTATTTTCTCAGATGCACTGAAACTCCAAGATTCGTTTCTCAGCACCCAGCTGTTTCGTATGCAATTTAGTGAATTTTTAGTTCAGTTTAGGGTTATGCTCATTTATAGGACTTGTCTAGTTGTGGTCACATATATCATCAGTTAATGTGTGGATGCTTACTCCAGAATATGAATACTTCAAAGTGTGCCTACCATGGCATGCTGACAAGTGGGCAGAGATGCCTTCATGTGTTTGGGGTACTTCAGTACCAGAAGGCAGAGAACTGCTCTCTCATGTGGCAGAGCCATGAGCTAATGCCCAGAGCTCTCAAAAGACAGCTGGGGGGTCAGATACACAGTGACCTCCTGGGGTTTCAGGAAGGTAAGCCTTTATTTTTTATAAACCATGACATGATATGAGGACAATACTTCCTACACCTGGGTGGAAGAGGCATAGAGTTAGGAAAACCTGCCAGTTCACATCTCTCACAGCCCTGGCACTGTAATGTTCTAGCTACCAGGTTCTTGCTGTAGCCCAAGCTGTCCCACGGTCTTGCCTCCTGACTGCTCCTACCTGCAGCTTTCTTGTCTGGGAGAGACCCTTCTCCTTGCCTGGTGCATTGACATTGCTACGGACATCACAGCCCAGGCTCTCCCCAGGCTCAGGTGCATCTCTATGCTGCAACACAGCAGTGCTACCTCGGGGCACTTTCCAGAATTGGGAAGTATGCTAAAATTCAGTCAGCATTCACATTTTCATGCTCCTGCAGTGCCATCGGGTTTATGCATCAGAAGAGTTTACCAAAACTCAAACTACCTGCTGTGCTTTCTCCAACTTATTTGTCACACTGCTTTAGAAACTCTCTTCAAGTCAAAACACCTCTCCCAGTACCTCCATGGCCATTTGGTATCAGCTAGTGAGGACCTGGGACATCTTGGTTTCCCTGAGAGCATAAACCTGCCTTTTGGTGAGGTGCACAGCTGTACACAGCCGTGTTTGTTCCTTCATCCAGGTTAGCTCTGAGAACAGAGCCACTATGGCTGTTCCAGTTAATACTTTGCACTCTAACCACTCTTGATACGTTTGCTTGATTGCCACTTTGATAGGCAGCAGTTGTAATCAGGAATAAGATCTGCTACTGGCAGCAAAGGCACATATTTTGTTAGAAGTTTAGAAGGTAAGCTGCTGTGACCACTGGCTTTCATTCTGTCTAGGGCTGCCAGTAAGGTCAAGGTTTTCCTTTAAAATTTGGAAAAATACTTCTAAAAAAATTTTAAATTTAATTTAATTTTAAAATATCCAGCTGTGGGTATATTGTGTGGAGCCAGTACCACTACTTGATAGCAAACCAGTACCACATCTGAATAACACAGCCCAAAAATACCACAATCACGCATCTTTGTTACAACCTCCTTCTGTTACAAGATCTCTTCTGTATTATGCTGATACAGACTGTTTCACAAACAGTCAACTGTGTGGTTTATCACTTGGATGCCATCAATAAGCATGCAGAAGGCTGAACCAAGCAGAAGTAATTTCTTCCCCAGAGCCAGATATTTTGGGCAGTGCTACATAATCCTCACCAATATCTCCTCTGCAGCTCCAGGCATGAAGTCTACTTCTTAGCCTACTGCTTTTTAGGTTTTTTTTTTTCTTTCTGAAGTAACAGCATCAAGCTTAAAGCCTTTTCCTATGCTTAAACTTGGTTTGGCTTCTTCTTCAATAGCAGACATTAGACATTTCATTCTTGCACTCTTACATGAGCAAGGGCTGCACAAAACCTGTGCTGACAGTACATCTTCTTTGAACTCATCCAAGCGGTGTCAAGCCTCAGAAGTATGGTTTTAGATACCATGGTACTTATAGAAGAAAAGTTTTCCCCAGCTTAAATAAGAATATTGCCTGTGGCCAGTTTGAGCAAAGGGCAGTAGCCACCACTACTTCCAGTAGCAGTACCTGGCACAAACCAATTGCTTGAACAATTTCTCATCCTGCACTTCACTGCCAGGGTCAGAGTGAGGATGATGACTTCTGGTCAGCTGCATTCGCTGGGCAGCTGTGTGGGCACACGCATTCAAACAGGAAAATTTGCTGTATTTCTTTTTATTGCAATAGAAAAAAAAACACAAATAAATCAAAACATCACTTTCTGCCTAAAGACATTATTAACATTTTTAAAATGGCACGGGGGAGCCCCAGCAATACAAGACAGACTAGTAAGTGGGGGCAAAAGGGTTCTGTTCCCATTTAGGTGTTCAGTTTCCCTGCCCCTTTGTCAATCAGTTAGCTGAAGTTTGTCACCTATATACACTTACATACACTCCTCAGTCTAGTTTATATTCAACTGGTTGGAACATTGAGGGCACAGTCCTGCAATTTATGCATAACCATCTTTGGAGAAAATGGGTTTCCTAAGAGTCCTACAGGGTACAGAGGTCTTATTACCCAGTAAGATCAAGCAAACAGGATTCCCTCCTACAGATTTTTTGCCATGCGACACAAGAGTAGGTTCTGTGCCCAGGAGACGCCCCTCAGTAGCTCCCTGGCTGTTGCAAACAGTATATGGCTGAGTGAAATTTTACCCAGTGACCTTAAAGTAGGAGCAGTAAAGAGGCAGCTCAGGAGGGAAAAAGGCAGATTGCAAAATGCATGGGGTGAATGTCTTCCTTTTCCTTCCTACCCCCTGAGAGGATGTAAAGAGTCCTGAAGTAGGCAGCCAAGCAGAAACCAGGTTCAGGACATCTGAAGTGGTGGACACACAGGGCGTATTCTCATTGTGCAAGAGTATAGGGCAGAAACCATGGCACTAGTGCTTCCACCACAGGCAGCTGTGCCTGAAGTGATAAGTTTGCTGAAAGACAAGCAAGCATAGCTGTGCTGCTTGCAGGTACCAAACTAGCATACCGAGATGTTGGGCTGCACTGTATCGGCTGGAGTACACCTGCTCAACTAAGGAAGCTCCAAGATCTCTAACATGATCTACAGCATTTTGTGGCACAGTCATGTGCGTATTAAGATGAAAGGCTGGTTACTCTTCACAGAATATGTATGGCAAAAGACTGAAGAGGATGCACATACTAAACAGGAAAACTAAGCTATTGCTCAGCAGAAAACAAACACCAAACCTTCCTCCAGCAGCATCAAAAGGCGTTTGTAAATGACTTATTATACAATGCTTTCTGCAAAGAGGACACTTTGAAGGGGAAAGATTGAAAGCTTTTGTATAAAGCAATCTGTACTATCCACTACAGTTATCTCCAGTCCATCAAATGGAATGCTTAAGGAGAAGTTGATGGCACAAGCAGAGAATGACAAGGAAAAGAAGGATCTGGGTTGCAGGGGCCACTGCTGTGCACTAAAAGCAGGTACACACAAAACTGCAGAATGAACTGACTCCCCTATTTCCATCTGTGCAGTGGCTCCATAAGGTGCGGGGCAACAGAGTATTTGACAGTGATGAAACTGCAGTTTTCCTCTATTCCAACCCCTCAAAAATACAAACCATTATAGTCCACACAGAGTAATAGTGCGAGAAACTTATCAAACTGCACTATTCTGGGAGAAAGAACCCAGCAGACGAAAGACATCTCCTTCAGGTATGCACCAAGTTTCCAGTGCAGGAAGTTTGAGACGTGGGACTGAACTCGCAGCAATACTTTTCACAACAAAGCACTGAACAAAGGGCTGTACACTTGCATAGATGCTTTTTCAGCAGGATCTGGGATGGGCAATCCCCATTAACAGAGCATCAGCAATGTTCTGCGGTTTGTCCGATGTCTTTCTTGTATTCCTTCCTAAAAGTAACTGCTACAAAATTGTTCAGGAAAATAGTGTATATACATGCATGAAAAGAAACCGTGTGCCTATTCTTTCATTCCCCTGTTCTTTTCTCACTGCAAACAATTGCAAAGCTATAAAAATCTTAAACTAGAAGATGCAGTATTGATGCAATCTAAGGTCAATCTAATGACAAGACTGCTTCTGCACACTTCCCAAAAAAATCAGTTTCTCCATGGAAAAGTTTAATTTTGCTCTTCCTCATTTTCTTTGCATTTAGGGAAACCTAGCACTTACTTATCTTAAGCAGAGCCCTCTCTTATGTGCTTGACTGCTTTGGAAAGGGCAGCAATATCCATGAAAGTTGGAACTCCTACTGTGTCTGCAAGTGGATATTGAAGGCAGAATTGGTCCAACTTATATCATCATGCAGTTGCCATGCTATTCCTGCCTTACTGTACTGTAATTCTGGTTTAGTAAGGAAGAAAAACCTAAGAAAACAGAGTTCTTATGCAAAGGTAAGTAGTTAACAAGGTTCTGACTATCTGTTGATAAGCTTACGTGTGAGAAAAGGAAACATTTCAATTCATTTTACTTTCACATGAAATTTGTTTCTACCACTTCTGCTCATGAGATTCTGTTCTTGCAGCTGGTTCTTTCCCATAACTCTTGGATCTGGCATTACAATGTTCTTGGTAACCTTCAGTTCCAGCCTATCTCCCAGCACAGCAAGTTCCACTGAATTTGAACTTTTGAGTGTGACACTGACACATGGTTCAAATTCATTACTCCTCCCACACAGCTGTGCCACTGCAAGTATTGTAGTCAGATGAATTCAGCTTTTCCCTTGAGCAAATAACAATGTCAGTGAAATACACAGAAGACTAATCCTGGGACACCCTCACTTCCTAGGCTACCAATACTTCCTTTGCCTTTTTTGCTACAGACTTCTGCAAATACCCCCATAATACAGTCAGTGACGGGAGAAAGAGATGCAAGTCTGCAAGGGATGGCCAGGACATCCCCTTCTTTACTTCAAATTGCATGATGGGCCCTTGATGGCTCATGGAATGAATTCCCACTTACCAGCACAGGAGTTACGCAGAAAGTGTCAGCCTACTCGGACAAGACAGCCTTTATAAATTAGTATAATGCTATTAGAAATTATGGCAATCTTTTTGGTAGCATTGTCTTACATGCACCCTGATAAATCCTCTCCCTAGGAAATTTTAAAATTTGTCTTGTAACTTCTTCAGAGTTAATTCTGATGGGAAATTATAAAATAGAAATCTGGTAGATTCATGTTTAAAAAGGAAGAGGCCTGGTGAGGCTGGGCACACTGGGTCACTCCTGTTAGCTCTGTCCATTATGTCTGCTGAAGGTATTTCCTCCAGGTGGCTGGATCTGGATGGAGTCCAGGAGGGGCCTTAAAGCTTGTCCAAAAGGTCTGAGAAGGTAAAGAAATAAACACCTCAGACAGTTTACTTGATTAACAACTGTTCCCATTTACTACTGAAGCTCACTAACTTCCTAGAGTGCAATCAAACTAACAATGTAGCAGCAAATTTGAAGAACAGAATTCTGCTACAAACTAAAACAAACTACTTTAACCTAATAAAGAGTTTACTGTTCAATAACTAAGAAACTTAAACTTGATTTAATATAAGCTAGTTCTGAGTCCTAACATGCCTAGAATGCTAATGTAGTAATAGTGTCTGAAACTAGCTTTCAGTAATTCATTCTACTTAAGGGTGCAAACAAAATCCCTGTTATGCAACTGCAGTGTTCCATTAAGTACATCAATATTGAGATCTGCCAGAATAGCCTCTAGCTCCCTTAAAGACAATGCTTCAACACTCACAGAATAATTCCTGTTGCAATCTGTAGCACCTGGTTTGTCTTTTAAAATGACTCACTATGTTATAGATTTGGGGAGACCAGGTGCGGTAAGAGTCGTGTAGAAGACACATCTCCCAAATAATGTGCTATACCACTGTTATGAGAAATAAGGCCTAAATGATGGAGCTCAAATCATCCCATGGCTCATCCTCACTAGCTGAGTGTTTAATTCCTGCCTGATAATTCAGGTCAACTTCTTTTTTAAAATTTCCTCTTTTTCATATCCTCTTTTTTCCCACCCAGTCCTAGCTTTAAAACTGCAGCATTAATTTCAAAATTACATCTCCCCTGCCTCTTCACAAGCAAAGCTGACACTTCCACTGCAATGATGGTGCTTGGAGGAGTGACCTTTAACAGATACTTGTTTCCTAAAAGAAAAAAAAACACAAACTTGCACTGTTTTCTGGAATTTTATATCCTTGTCTGGTCACATATAAGAGACTATCACTGATTCAAGTTAAAGGCAGAAGAACAACCTTCTCCTGTGTTCTTCATAACACCAGTGCCAGTTAGCACTTGTCATACAGTGTTGTAAGTTTTCAGCTAAATAGTATCTTCTCCTTAATCCTATGCTGATTCTTAGACAGAGCCAGCAGAAACTGGTACTGCTCACTCTCATTACCATTAGCATGAAGCAGCTACAGAGAGGAGGAACATCCATACTCACGTGGCAAGAACTTCAGATGGAAGGTCAGTGATGTAGGAAGGGATTTTTCTTCCTGTCAGAAACTGTGCCACTTCATTACTGAAGGTGTTGCAGTTATGTTCAAAGAGGTTATAAGACTCTCCTCTGTGCCACAGAAAAGAAATCAAAACATAAGAAGACAGACTCAGCAATAAATCTTACAAGCAGAAAAACTTAAGACCCCTAATGAAGAACATCTCCTTACATTAGTACCCACCAAAGAATTCTAAGGCAAATAGGTAAAATACAGACAACAACCCACCCACAAATTCAATTGAATCAGGGTGGAAAATGACATCTCTGCATCACTGACTTTAATACAATGGGTTTTGGGAAGATAAGTGAGGTCAGGTTTCTTCACTTAAAACCACAGAAGGAGTAATGAGAAATCACAGGAATTACTGACATTGAAAGATAGCCAGAACAATATATGATACAGTTTCCTTTTCTCATGAGAAGTAGAGTAGACTCACTTAAGACATTGTTTTTGTTCACGTGAAAGTTGGCAGCTTTACTACAGCACTTCACCTGTCATTCATGGGGAAAAGTGCTATTTACTGAGAGATATAATTTTCCCTGGTGATACTCTCCAAGGCATTTCAGGCTTTATTCGATTTTACAAAAAACAGCATGAAAGACTTCCCAAAAGAATGCTTTCCCAGCCTAGCTCAAGGCTGGCACAGCAGAAAGTTGCCTAGCTGGTAGCTCCTTGTGTATTGGTGCATCAGTTCCAGTCTCATATTTGAAGAGTACCAAATAATACCTCAAGCAGACAAAAGCTTTGTGAGCTGGATTGGTTTCACAATACCTCCCTCCATTCTGCACTTTTTTGGAATGCAGATTTTCTAGTACATGCTGTTACTTACCGGAACATAGATTCCCCCAAAGAGGAAAGATACTCCAGAAAAATTTCTTCAGTAACTTCAGTGTTCCCCAGGTCAACAACTGTGTCTGGGGGGCCCAGAAGTGTCCCTCCCTGTAAAAATTAACAGTCAGAAGACAACGTCAAATGATCAGACTGACTTCTTTTGGAGGACTTTACTGAATAGAACTATTGTGGCTTGTCCAGGCCCCAAAAGAGGACTTTTTGACATGTTTACCATGCAAGAAGACCTGCTGGCCTTCCCTCTTCTGCACTCAAGAGAATGAGAAGAACACTCAACTTTCATTTGAGCTGTTACATTTGGCTCTTTTGGCTGAAAGCTCTGAGCTATGGCAAAATTCTGCTTTAGAACATCCCATCCATTTTACCTCTCCAAGAACAGAAAGCTGAGAAAGCACAATTTTTTTTTATTTTTTTTTTTTAAATCTTAAAAAGTCTGCACATAAAACTTAGCAATACAGAATTGGACAAGGTGTCACTCTGGGAATGCAGCTGCATTGTGTTCTGGATAGACAGACTCTAACAGAAGAACTGATCCCAAACCTGTACTTAGTTGGGCTTAGACACGCACTCCTTTTTCTTCAGGTGCCCTGGAAAACCATGGCAGAGAGCTGGTTTCAGCATCTGAATTTAGAAGTCTCTTGCTGCTTTTCTAACAGACAGTTATACTAGCAATTCTGATCAGGTAACCCTATAAAAAATTATCAGAAAATTTAACTTACAGGTGCACAGCTAGAGATTCCTCCACTGCCATAGAAGAATTCATCCTTATGGACTATTATGGAGGTGTGCCTGTCACAGAGAACAAAAAACAGGTGAAACAAAGGAAAAAAGGAAATAGCCTAGCACATAAATCACTGGTAAATTTATGAGTCCAAGGACATCACGAAGAAAACAACTGAAAGAAAAAGTCTATTTGTTTCTGTGAGTAGGAACAGGATCTGCTGCAACATGAATGGATATGGAAGCAACTATTTTTCAAGCCTACTGTAGCTCAGTAAGCAGTTGGGAAAGAACTTAGGTAGGAGCCCAGTTATGAGTCTCTTTTAGCTATGGGCTGAGAGTGAAGTCACAGAGACAGAGAGACAAAGCTACCCTGCTATCACACTGATAGAACTGTATGTTGGAAAGACACTGGCTGAGAATCTGGTCAGACAACCACTGGAGAGATGGATCACCAGAGAGGAAAAGGGATGGACAAGGGTTTAGCATTTTTCTTGCCTTAAAAAAAACCCAAAAACCCTCTTGATATGATATCAAAATTCTTGATGTGAACTATAGCAAACTGGAGGGTGTTTTGTAACCAAATGCTCTTATTTGCCAGGCCTGGTTCTGTAATACTTTCTTCCCACCTACTCTTTTACTCTCATGTTCAGTCATGCCTGGAATTACAAGACAAAGTACTTGGGACAAGGACAACATTCTACCTTTGAAAAAGTGTACAGGTGCACTACCAACACTTTTTTCTATGAGATCCACTGAGCTTTGAATGGAGAGGTTTAAATAGCACCTGACTGTACATCATCTTACCATCTATCTGTAGTCAAGAACAAAAAGGGACTTGGTCTCTCTTCCACAATAAAATGCTCTGAAGATCTGAAGCGTATATAACCTCATGTTGAAAATACTTCCTACACCACAGTGTTTTACACACATTATGAAATTTAAATCTAGTCACTTACCAGATGCCATCCAGCTGTTTCCCTGTATGCAGAGAAAAGAAGAGTTATTAGCAATTTATTTTCCAGATTTCAGCCTAATTTCTGTCAATCACTTAAGAACCATGAGTATTATTTCACTGTGACAGCAATACTGAAGATTTAATCCCAGAGTTGCTTCTAAAAAAACCATAATGTGTTTCAAATGAACTACTCCATCCACACTACTGTTGTACTTTCTCCCTGCTGGCATGCAGAGGTGGCAATGCCATCCTATCCTGCCAATGCTTACCTTCCCTGGGTGCTTTTCTGCAGATCAAGAAAGGAAACCTTTCCCTAAAGTTAGAATCTTCAGTCAGGACCAGAAGAGTTGAATTTGATGCTGATGTCATAACTGCAGACAGTTGGCCAGCAGAGTGTATTGAGTTCTCTTTTTCAGTAACTGATGAGAAATCTGACTTGAATACGTGATTATGGTGATAGCCTCTATAATCTACTCCATGGTTTCCTCCTTTCCCTCCCTCCTCCTGCCCTTAAAATTAGCAGTTTAAGTGAGAACTGGAGTAGGAAAGTGCACGGTTAAAATTCATACAAGTTATAAAACTCTGTTTTGTAGAGCACAGCAGCAATGACTTGCTTCAGGCACCACTAAACTGACAATATACTTGCCTTAGAGAAAAAGCCCCTTTTAAAATGGGTTTCCAGTTCCCTAGAAGTAGGATACCTAAACCTCTCTGTTGTCAAGATTAAACCTGACACCAGCTCTTACTGCTCTAGGCTCAATTATTTTATCTATCATAACTTGAAAGCTTGGTCCTTGGTATTGTACCCCTTTGGGAGCTTGTAGGCAGCAACTGCATGCTGTGACAGATGTGCTACACCTTTATTTTGTCAATAAGATGCACAACACCCAGAAAAGCAGATTTAGAACAGAACAACTGTGTGCACATTGACATGTGGTACTCTCTTGAACCCAAGCATTAGACAGAGTGCTCCTCTGCCACAGGAAAAGACAATCACTAACATTTTCTGCTCAAGTCTGAAGCAAAATAGGTACCTGCTTCAGACAAGGGTCATGTAAGACTGGAGGCAGGGAAAAGGCTGTTGTGACAATAGAGACATCAGTCAAAGTGAGCACACATGGTTTTGAAGTAGGTGGACTGATCTGTCACTCCCATGGATCACAGCCAGGCAGAAAGCATATTCCCTGTCAACCCGTCACACAGAAATGTAGGCATGGAGTAGGATGAAGGCCGAAAGAGAGGAGCAATGATGAGAGAAGCAGAGCATTTGTTTGCCCTGCAGCATATCCCACCATTGTGCTCCTTGATCCTTTGGCCCTTTTTCCACACCTTCCCCACCAGAGGTTTCACCTTGCACTCTAGCACTGCCACAACCCAGTGACACTGCAGGCTCATCAGCAACGCAAGGCAAGGTTTAACTTTAGCAGCACTGGGCTACTTTAGCAGCTGGTCTATGAAAGGCTCTACCGCTTGGTTTTGCATAGTTAGCATTCTGTGCATCTATAAACAAAAAATTATACATTTGCTCACAATAAATAACTTCTCCACTAGAAACTTGAACTTTATCCTTCAGAGCAGAGAAACAAACTGTTTCAAAGGCAGCACATACTAGAATTGTGTCTGCTCTTTTGCACACTAAATTGAAAGAGAACATCTTACTATTTACTTTCACACACATTTGCAGCAAACAATGATGAAAGGCTTTCCACAGAGTTGCCACTTTGTAGCTAGAATATGTATGCAGGTGAAAGAGTTATGTCAGATCTGACAACTTCACAGGTGCTGCCAGGACCTGCTCATGCAATTACATCACCAATGGAAAAGATCATCGCAGCAAAGGCTACACCCCTACACTGGGTTCCTCTAGCAAGACTGCAGCCAGCAGCTCAAGGGAGGTGACTCTGTCCCCCTATCTGACACTTGAGACCACCTCTGGAGTGCTGTGTCCACTTTTGGATCCCCACAGTATAAAAGACACTGACATACCAGGCTGGAGCACCTACTGTATTGAAGAGGAGCTGAGAAAACTGGTCTGTTCATCCTCAAGAAAAGGCCAAGAGTCCTTATTCCTGTCTACAAGTACCTAATGGGTATGGAGGAAAGGGACCCTTGCTCTTCTCAGAGATGCACAGTGAAAGGCAACAGGTGCCCATTTGAAAATGGTAAAATTCAGTAAGAACGTGGGACAAAGATTACCATGACGGTGGTCAAACACTGGGACAGAGGTCCAGAAAGCATATGGGATTTCAGTCCTTGAAGATACTCAGAACTCAGCTGCCCAGGGCCCTAAACAATCTGCTCTCATCAGCTCTACCTTGAGCAGAACTTCAGAGGTCCCTTTTCACCAAAGCAATTCCCTGACAGTATGAAAAAAAACCCAAACAGAATTTAGGAAGTAGACTTTGCATTGGACTGCAATCCAATCCTTACTGCTACACATGAAATCTGTAGCAGCCCACAAGCAGTAACTGCCAGGGTAATAACAGAACAGCTTTTGGCAAGTGAAGCTTCTGTCTTCACAAGGCAGGTCTGTCTGAGGCTGCTCAGCTAGGTCAGTTTGTGCCAGGCACTGGTTTGCAGATCTTAATGAAGCTGCAGATCTGCCATTTTTGCTTGGCTCCTGTAAGTCATTAACCAAGCTGGCATTGTGGAAAACACATGACAGATCTGCAGCACTGATGACAATAAGGCATCTCCAGCCTGCTGCAGACAAAATAAAATCCCTTTCTGCCATTGGTGGACTGTGCCTGATCAGAGGCAGTGCAAGTGTCTCCAACGACAACACTGTTGGGGAATCTTATGCCTAATAAACCTGCCATTATTGGCCACATCGCCCAGAGACATCTGAGACCAAGAACTTTTGGTATGCTTATGCAGTACCCCAAGCTTCAGAGCTGGTTGTTGTCATCTCAGCTCCACAGAGGAATATGTCAATGGCCAACAGCTTCTGAAGTACTCAGGCAGCTCCCTTTCCAGCTTGTTCAGCAAGAATCTCAATGTTGTTGCATTATATGAGAAATTATGTACAAACCTTCATGGCCACAATCATCTTCCTCCTGAAGTTTTGCCTCTGATGGGGATCCTCCTCTATGACTCTTCTTGCCCTTCTCCCAGACTCGGACACTGCACAGAACAGGTGACAGCTCACCATCACTGCCACTCCCGACAAGCTCAGGTAAAGCGATCAGGGCAGCCTAGACCAAGGAGTTATGTCTTGCTTTTTGCTCGACATTGCCCACTATTTACAAAATATATTGCCCACTGCCTCTGAAGGCTTGATACACACAACACTCCCAACAGCATGACTAAGCAAGGATAGAGTATCGTTCTAAGTGCTAAGGTACAAGTGGTATCCAGGCCTTACAGCAACACTTTCCAATAAAACTGCTTCTGGCAGCACTGTCCAGCTTAAAAAACACAAGTTCAAGCTTGCCATGAACCTCCCCATAGAATCCTACAGTGCAATAGGGCGTACATCCCATAGCCAAGTGAGTGGTCAAGAAGAAAGGACTGCAAATACCATGTGGGACACTGGCAGACATCAGCACATTTCATGCTCCTCGCCACAACACTCCAAACTCCTGCTGTGCACTGCAGTGTGGGTCGAACTGTATTATGGTGCTGCCACCAACACCAACACATTTACTCATAACCTGAGGCTGTCTATAACTGTATAGAAAAGTCTGATTCTCCATCAATTTCCATTGGAGCTGCAGAAGTCTTTCCAGCCTTAAATTGCAGGTCAATGCAATGTACAACTGTACAATTACTCGTACAATTAATTGTACAATTACTCAATGACAACAGTAAAGCTAATCCAAAGGGTGCACACGCTCATAACGCAGAACAGGAATGCCCAGATGGGATGATATTCTTCTGGGCACCTACTATAATCTGAAGGGAGAAGCCAGGCTCTTCTCAGTGGTGCCAAGCAATAGGAGAAGAACCAATGAGCATAAACTGATGCACAGAAAGTTCCACCTGAACATGAGGAAGAACTTCTTTACTGTGCAGGTGACTGAGCACTGGAGCAGACCATCCAGAGAGGCTGTGGAGTCTTCCTCACTGGAGATATTCAGGAAGTATCTGGACACAATCCTGTGCCATGTGCTCTGGGATGACCCTGCATGAGCCAGAAGGTTGGATAAGATGACCCACAGTGGTCCCTTCCAACCTTACCCATTCTGCGATTCTATTCATCCAGGTAAAACAGGGAAACAGCAAGATGTTAAAGAATTTAAATATTTCAAGGGACAGGGGACTGTTGAACAGGAAAGGTTGTTGCAATTTTAGAAGTATACAGCTAATCACACAACAGTTAGGGCACATGGCCAAGTCATCAGGTATCAGCTCTCCCACAGAAATTGCCTGTGGGCAAGCTCAGCCTTAGGTAAATGTGAAGCAAATCAGCTTAGTTTGATCTGCTTCCATTCCAAGCTAATGCAAGTCAAGCTACCTTGTTTTTGTTACAGACCACAAACATGAACATGAAAATTTACTGTGTTATACCTGTGACAGTTTAGGGTGATAGTCTGTCAGTTTTTGGAAACTTGATCATTAAGTCTTCTGGTCTTCTGAGTCCTTTTTTTTTGTTTCTTTGTGAGGATTTTTGGTTTGGTTTGTTTGGATGTGGTTTTATTTACTTTTTTCTTTTTTTTTTAAACTTGCTGAGGTGCTTCTATGGTTCTTTCCTGGGAATACTCACTAGAACCTGGGAGGGGATGCCAGTTCAGCATAGATCTCTGTGCTTAAGCATCTCAAACACTCAACTTGTTTCAATAAGACAGTATCATCTCTCAAGTGAAAAAGTTTTTATATTTGCTATTTTTTTAATTTATAACATTCATAGCTCAAATACTTTCATGGTGCTTACATGAGCCAGAAACCTATGAGAAAAATACAACATTCACATGCATTAAACAATTCCAGGACCCTCAGTTTAGTCACAGGAATGTGGAGAATGAAGTAGTTAGATTTATTTCTTGTACCACTGATTCAGGAGACTGAAATTGTTTGGATACAGGGATATTTTGAAAGAAGCAAGCAAGCCTATATAATTTGAGATTACAATCAAACAGGATTACTTCCAAGCTTGGATTTATCTGGAAGGCCAAGCACAAGGGAGATTAGATGCATACCAATCTATTTTATCATCACAGTAATTTGTTAATCTTGAGGGCCAAATAATGTAGATTATTCCTGTGCATTTTAAGTATCAAATGAAAGGGGCATTTGTATATTAATCCAAATTATTAGACTGAAGAGCAGAAGAGTTCCAAGGTATGAAGAAAGGAATTGTACATGCAGGTGTGTATCTGTGTGTACCCCATTCAGAGTTCAGGCCATCCAACCCTCAGTGCAAGAACAATGCCTTTTGAGCTGTAAAGTAGAGAAATATTAAGACACTCAGTATTTTTAACAGCAAATCTTTGCTCTTTAATGGATATGCAAGCCCGAGAAGACCATAATAGACTAAAAAAAGTAGTGAACTGGTCTCCTGTGGAATCAGAAGCAATACAACCTGGTCAACCAACATGAGTATTTCTAGCAGTGCATTGCTTTGCATATTGTTGTAATTTCCTGAGGACAATCCATTAAGATTCCTGCCCTTTTTCTGCATTGACAATTACCCTAATTAGTGAAGCCCTTTCTCCTGTGTGCTACTCAGGGTGATCAACCAAAGCAAAAAACCCTCAAAAACCAAAATCCAACAGCGAGGGAGGAGCCTGCTCCAGTTCCCTTCTCACTGAGATGCCTAGAGAGACCAAGAAATAGGCTAGATTGGGGGAGGGTATTGCATTTCATTTCATGAAATCTCCAGCAAATGCTTGGAGCAAAGCTGATGGCATCTCATGCTGAAGCAATTCAAAACTGTTCAGAACAGATGGAGGAGAAGCAGAGAAATGTGCAGGGCCTGAAAAAAAAGGAACAAAGCAGAAGGTACCTCCTTTCAGCAGTTACCTTTTGCTCCAACTCCCTCTGGGCCGTTAAGTCCCTACAGCTGAACGAACCACTTAAAGATTTCAACCAATACATACTCCCAGTCAATTCCACATTAGTTTATACTATGCTGAGCCAAAGCTGCTGTGGTTAATGAAGCTCCTGGCCCATTCTGTGAGTCACATGACCAATACCCTGAATTACAAGACAGGAGAACTTTGAGAGATGCAAAACATTTTTCTTTAAGCCCATGTTGCAACAGGATTGCAATATTCTTTAAAGACCTCTCTGCCTTTGGACATCTATTTCAAAATCAGCACTTCAAGATGAACTATTGTCTTTTGCTCTTTATCCTCCAGAGAATTAAGTGGATTGTGTTTTCTGTCTTGAAAACAGAAGTCTTATTGCATTTTAGGTTACCATTTCTTATTATCAGATCATATAGTGAGGCAAATGTAGTCACAGACAGAAAGTGGAGGAGGCAGGGGGAAAAGTACCTGTAGAGAAGTTGCATGTAGAGCAACATAAAGATTAAAACGTGTTGCTTCTGATACCAAAGGCTACTGAACTACAATACTTAGTCATGTATACTTCAGAATAGGAATACTCACTGCAAAATTCCAGGAAATTTACAGAAAAGTAAGAAGAATAAAAGCAGCCTGGGGAGAAAAAGAGTAAACTTGCCAAAAAAACTGAAGACGTGTCCAAGGGACATGACTAAGTCACTTCAAAGCTTGTTATGAACAGTGTTGTACAGCTCTGCCTTCCAGGTTCATCATTCAATGGCAACAGAGAGAACTGATACTGAAAGAGCTAGTATAACATTTAGCAGTGAGAGCCGATCCTTGAATGTTGTGCTGACATAATCCACAATACCTCTGGATCCTATCAGCACAACTGAAGACACTGCAGTGATGCTCTCACAGTGGTCAGTCCGGTGAAACAGGATTCATCCCCCTCTGGCAAGGGGATCTGAGCTGCTGTTTTTGAGCCTGCTAGAAATTGATTTTAGCACAATCAATTACAGTATTTGGTTTTTTTCCTCTCTAAAACATGTGTATTTCAATATAGGCAACGTTACAGAATCATCACTCAAAGCGAAAGCATTGTTTCAAACTTGGCATCAATGGAAAGAGTACCATAAGTAGAGATGACAAATATTTAGCACTAAATCCTTTAACAAATGCCTTCATCTTCAATTTCTTTGACTTTCCCTGATGACCTACAGTTTATGAACATCACTGAGGGAAAAAAATGGAAAAAATAGCTATTGACCATCTTAAAGTTAATATACAGAGAAATAACAACAGTTTCTGTTGTTCTTTAAGAATAAAAAAGGTCTATACATCAGGCAAGAGGAGTATTCTCTTCACCACTTTGCTCTTGGGAAGGTTTCCAAAATCACTTGGAAATATGACAGAGCTGAGTACAAACGCAGAGAAGACACTGAAGGAAGGAAGGAAGGAGGGAGGGAGGAGGGAAGGAAGAAAGGAAGAGTGATTTGTTCTATGGAAAATCACATCACTGGACCCACATAATCTGAAATATTCTGCAGTGTGCATTGTCACTGTGACCACACAGGCCTAATTGGCCCCATTCCACAAACATGTCAGAACTCAGTTATCAGGCAGTACTAGTGAGCATTTCCCCAACTACTGAGAGAAGTGCTCAGGTTTTTAACTTTCCATTGCTCAGACTCCTAGAAATTTACCACCAAACTGTATCACCAGCACAAAGCTTTCAAGTTGTTGTTTGGGTAGCATAGAAAGCACCAAAAATTAAGTCATGCACTAAGTGTTTTTATGTGGAAATTCAGAAAGCTACAAGAACCTGAGATTTACTTTGTGGGCAAGAAGAGAGCTAAAAAGCCTTTGTTTGATCTATGTGAAGATTGGCATGAAGATACATACAGTGACCACCTACTTCTGTTGAAGTCTTTTCTCGGACCAACACTTTGAAATAAGAGTGGTTAAATCCTGCTCAACTCAAACGTGGGTAAATCCTGCACACATGTAATCTGTATTTTAAGATTTGTAACCCTAACCACAAGATAAAACATGGCTATTATGACCTAACAGATGAAAAGTTACTTGCCTAAGGGCTACAACAGAAGTCACTCTGACCACACAAAAAGTCTTGAGGTTATTCAGTGCAAGAACTACACATCTCCCAAAGCTGTTGCTGCTGGCTGGCTAATCCAGAGAACATATGATCTCTGTAATATTTTCTTCCCAATTTGGCAAGCCTGTTGTTGACATGCATGAAATCTCATGCCAAGAGTTATCTGGACTTTCATTTTAAGCTTGCAGGAAAGCACACAATCTCTTCATAGGGCAGATGAGTAAAGTGCCAACAAACTATAAAACAAGATTACACAGAGCCATCTGCTCACACACTGAGCTTGTTGAGAAGTCTTATCCCAGACAGACTACTGGTCTGACACGGGCCAGAGTCTACATGTAACAGGTATACAACACTCTCTCGTTGCATTCCTAAGTCACACTTCCAAAACTTCAAGCAAAACCTACACTTACTTCGTGTCCCAAGTCCAAGGTTCAGCTGGAAACGCACAAATTCTTCACAAGACATAGAGCAGACTCCTACAAACTTTCTGAAGGAGAGAATGGATGGCTGCACATCACCACCCCAGCCTGGCCTCCCCACAACATGGAGCCGCTCGAACTCTATAGACTTGTAAACAGCAGGCACCTTTACTCCAGCTCAGCCTTCCTGCCGAGGCGCCACAGCAGCCAGGCTGTCGGGGGCTGAGCTGTCCCTCCCTTCAAGAGCTAAGGAACACTTTTAATTCTCCGTTAGTAAATACCACCAGCGCAGCGGCAACGGGCAGGCGGAGGAGAGGAGGCAGGACCCAGCGCATCTGGAGCTGCCGCGCTGGCCAGGATGGTCCCACCGACAGCGGGCACGGGGATGTTGCAGCCAACCCCGCCGAGCGCCCACGCTCCGGACCCTCGGGCCACCGCGGCACACCCCGAGCGGCGCTGCGCCTGCCGGGCACGGCCGCAGCCCGGCGCGCCCTCAGGGAGCCCTTTCCCGGCGGGCCGCTCCCTCGGGAGTGCGATGCCGGGCGGGCACCGCCACCCCGGGGCCGGGGCCAGCGAGCTCGGCCCCGTCTGCGGACGCGGCGAGGCCGGGCCGCGGCCGTCGGTGGGTGGACCGGGGCGGCGTCGGTGCACCGCCGTGCTCTTACCCAGCATGAGGGGGCTGAGGCGCCGGGCCATGCCCTTGGACAGGTCGTACACATAGAGCTTCACGGGGTGCAGCGCCAGCGGCTCCTCCATGGGGGCGAGGGCGCGGCCGCCGCGCGGCAACCGGAGCCCTTGCAGACAAGGAGGAACGGCCCTTCCCTCCAGGCAGCGAAGGGGAAGGGAAGGAAGAGGCGGCGCCGGTGCCGGTGCCGGGAGCGGAGGCACCAGCCGGGAGCTGACAGACGGGGCGGAAGGGGCGACAGTGTCCGTGCGCGTGCGCACCCACCGCGCGCCGGCCGGCCCGCCCCGCCACTGCGCCGCTCTGCAGGGGGCGGGGCTACGGCAGGGGGCGTGACCGGGCAGATCCTCCCGCCATTGGCTGAGGCTCCGAGCGGCGTGGGGCGGGGCGGATCTCCCCCCTCAGAGGCCCCCGCCGCAAGCAATCGGCGCGGAAGTGAGGCGCGGCTTCCCGCGGGAGGGGCGGGGCGCGGCGCTGCCTGCTGTCGCCATTGGTCAGAGTTGCTCCGGGGGCGGGGCTCCCCGGTGAGTGGCGGGCGGCGCGAGCGGGCGGGGCAGGCCCTGGCGGGCGCAGCGTGTGTCGGTGCCGTCGGAGCCATGGCCGGATGGGGGTCCTTCTACCGGGGCGAGGGCCCGGAGGACGAGGAGGAGGAGGAGCAGCAGGAGGAGGGGGCTGAGGCGGTCGGTAAGGGCCCCCCACTCCCTCTCGGAGGGTGTCTGCCCTCGGTGGTCCGCGGGCGGAGGGACACGCAGCTAAAACTGTTTCCCCCTCTTCCGTAGCGGACCACAGGTACGGGGGCCGGGACAGCCTCATCTTTTTGGTGGATGCCTCAAAGGCCATGTTTGAGTCCGACGGGGGCGGAGAGACTCCCTTCGACATGACCATCCAGGTAAGGATCAATAAACTGCTGCTTGCCAAAGACAAAACTTTCGCGCCTTTTACTGCAATCCCTTTTTGAGATTTTGCTCTGTGTGCGTTTTTTTCAGTGCATCCGAAATGTTTATACCAGCAAAATTATTAGTAGTGACAGGGACCTGTTAAGTGTCGTATTCTATGGTACAGAAAACAACAAGAACTCGGCAGATTTCAAGCACATCTATGTTCTTCAAGAGCTGGACAATCCAGGTAAAGTGGTATGAAGGTTGTGTAAAAAGATGGAGTAAGGGAATCTGTGTAGTAGTAGCAGCATTGTTGGTAACTGATCCCTCTAAAATCAGAGTTATAGCATAAATAAGTTTTTGTTACTGAAATCTGGTTGTGGTGGGGATAGTTTTAGGAATTTATTGAAAGCTTAGAAACTTTGTGAGAACTTAGCTTTTTCTCTTGTAGTTGTTTTGTGTGTCTTTTCTTCTATCTTAACTTGGTGGTTCACGTGCTGTCTACTAACCCTAGGAGGATCTCAACAAAACTCTTGAAAGCTCATCCCATGTGTGCTGCACTTCTGAAAAGTGCATGTCCATGCTAAGGCGCAGATTCCAGCTGATAATGAATATCACAGAAGGGCTGGGATTGGGTGGGATTTCCAATCCTCATGCTCAGGCAGGGTCAGCTAGAACAGCTGGTCCAACATGCTAACCTGTTTGGGATGTTCCATCTCTTATTTTCATACTAAGTTCTACAATTTTTGAATTTCACTCTTTCATTTTCCTAGACTGACATAGCATATGCTTGATAATGAGTGCCAATTGATGAATTGGAAAAGGCAGTAGGAGGAGTGCAAAGAATTCATGCTAGTGGTGACAGATTCTCCAACAACAGGGAGTCTTATGGGAGGATTTTATCTACAACCTTTAATAGCAGCCTTTATCTCTGAGGAGGTTTTATTTCACTTTCTTACTTAGGGGGTGCAGGTTTAATGATACAGGGGCAGCAAAGTGCCATATGCTTCTTTCTCATCCTTTTTCCTCCTCGTTCCCTGCTTGCCTTTTTTGCCATTTCAGGGGCAGTAGCCTCACCATGCTTATAGAAACAGCCAAGTGAAACATGGATGTTGTTAAAAAGGAAGAGAATTGTCTATTTTCTGCCCCTGGAGAGCTTGTGATACTTCTTTCAGTATTTCTAATGCATGTGAATGCTGTTACTCCCTTAGGTGCAAAGCGTGTTCTAGAGCTGGACCAGTACAAGGGAGATGAAGGACGGGCGCTTTTCCACGAGAGCTTTGGCCACAATGCTGATTATTCCCTGGGTGAAGCGCTCTGGGCCTGCTCCAATCTCTTCAGTGATGTCCGAGTCAGGCTGAGCCACAAAAGGATCATGCTCTTCACCAACGAGGATGACCCTCATGCCAATGACAGTGCTAAAGCTAAGCTGGCCAGGACCAGAGCTGGTGATCTGAGAGACACAGGTCATTATTTTTCCCTTTGATTTCAGGCAGAATAAGTATGTTGTATCTTTGCAGCAGATGTTAACTGCATTGCACATTTGTGATGGAAAAAGAATGTAAAATCCTCAGAACTGGGAAATGTTTCTGAAGGTTTCTAAAAATTAGAAAATCTGTTATCTGATCTTGTATCCAATAACTAGCACTTATTTTCTAGGATCTCTTTTTCTACCTTGAGAGTATAAACTGGGACATGAGAGGGCCGAGAAAAACAAACTCTTTTTGGTTGTTGTACCATTATCCAGAAAAGGAATAATATGACAAAATTAACACAAAAGGAAAATTACATTAATGGCTTCATTTTGAATTAGCTGAAGGACATCCACCTGGGCTCAGAAATTGGATAGCAAGTACTTCATTAGTTCAGTTATGTAGCTGAGATAACCAATGGTTTTGGAGTCCAGTAGGTGTCCTGGTTCTAGTAGCTGTGAGGCTTCCTTAATCCTTCCTTAGCCCTTATAACTAAAGGAAAAGGGATTTTCTGAATTCATTATTTACTTCTATGCTTGATGTAAGATTACGTTTTATGGGAACTTGTCAGAGCTGTTTCATACACAGTACTGACCAGGTTCTTAATTAGGGAGGAAACATTGTCTATGCTGCATTATTTTGACTGAAGTTAAAGAATATATTTTGGCTCTTTCCCCTAGAAAATTTCACATCTGCTGCAAATGACTTTTTGGAGTTTATTCTTTCTTAAATTGTTTGTGTAGATAAAGAAATCTGAGAGTGCTGAGAAAGATGATGATGATGTAAGAAAAAAGTAGTTTCTGATCTTCTTTTATCTCTTACATTGTTTCTAGGTATCATCCTGGACTTGATGCATTTGAAGAAGCCTGGAGGGTTTGATATCTCTTTGTTCTACAGGGATATTATAAATGTAGCAGAGGATGAGGACCTTGGGATCCAGCCGAAGGAGTCAGAGAAACTGGAACATCTCATGAAGAAAGTACGAGCAAAGGAGACAAAGAAACGAGCTTTAGTCAGGTTTGTGCCTATGATATATCATTCTGTGGAGGCACCTGATGTTATTTTTAGTCTGTGTCTCACCTTCCTCTTCTGGAATGATTGGTCCTTAAAAGCATCAGTGCTTCCATTCCTCAATCTTATTTCCTCAGTTCAAGAATGGTGTTTCTTCTGTAGCTTGTCAGGGTATTTGCCCTTGATGAATAAGAAGAGCACAGAGTGAAGCTAGGCCTCATTTTTTTCCTCTGTGTGATGTCTCCTGACATGGAGCTTGAAATGATAATTTGACAAAAAATTACGTCATTGCCAAATACCTAAAAATCTGCAATATGGAAAATAGTTTATAGTGAAAACTGATTGAAATGAGGCTTTTCTTGCTAATGTTAAGTTAAAAAAAATTCGTCTGGATGTGACTGATAGGTATTTTGTCCTATTATTCAGTAGTTATATGTGGCCATTCTGTCTAGGCACTTCATATGGATTCATACAGCCTTGATATTTCTGATCTCCTACTGAATGATTAGAGATAGAGAGGATTAAAGGGGTCTTGACAAAACAGATAGAAAACATTTTTGGAACCATGTACTCCATAACAGTTGTTTTTTTAATGAGTGATTTCATAGCAGAATGATGTGGAAGCACAGTAAGGGAATGAACTTCAAGGCCTAGTGTTTTTTTTAATAAATATTTATAAAGTATCCCAACCTGAGCTGTTGTCATTGGCATTCTTCCTCCTAGTTACAGCTTTATTTTGCTTTTCTGAGTATGTTCCTCAAGATTTTTAATAACTGAGGAGGAAGAATCTTGTACCAATGATACCTTTTGGAAGAGAAAAAGTAACATACTTAGTAATTCACTGTTTTGCTCTCAGAACTTGAAGATTACTTCTCATTTCAAACCTTTACTTCTGAATTTTTCTCCAACTTCTGATTAATTTTTTTCTTAAATCATGATATTGTTTGTCTTGATGAGGTTCTTTTGGCGACTTTTGCATTCTGCATGAACAGCTGTGTGAATTCAGAGTTCATGTTAAGTACACGTGGGGTACCCAAATGTGGACTTACCCTGTGCTCTGCTTGAGCATAGCTGCCCTTCCAAATGAAAAACAGGTAAAAGAAGTATGCTAAATTTTTTGTGTTTAGATAATTTTTGTGACCAGAAGTGGCGTCACTGCAAGAATATTTTTATACAAGTGAGATTCTTACTCAAGTGATAGTATGTTTCCAAGGATACATGTGATTTTAGGGGAGGAGAACAGGAGATCAGAGAAAATAAGTTATCCGAGAAGGTGACTTTCTTTTGCAATAGTGTCTCAAGTCTGTATCTGCTGTTTACACAGGTTAAATCTGTATCTGAGCAATGATCTGGCGCTTTCTGTTGGTGTTTACAACCTTATCCAAAAAGCTTATAAGCCATATCCGGTGAAGCTTTATCGGGAAACTAATGAACCAGTTAAAACAAAAACGAGGACGTTTAATGGAAAAACAGGGAGTTTGCTCCTGCCCAGTGACACAAAAAGGGCTCAGGTAATGCACTGATTATATGCCTGGTTTTTCCTGTCTCTGTGATGTGTATGGGAGATGCCTATTCTCCTGCTGCTTTTGTTTGCATTCTGCTTTCAAGACATGCAGAATGAGATGCAGAAATATTTGCATCTGTATGGCTCTGTGGACAGCCTGGTCCTTTTCGAGCTCTGCAGTGTGAGTGGGTTGTTTCTCTGGCCTGCCTGTCAGGAAAAAGCATAGCTGCTGGTGGAAGTGCCCTCAGGAGCTCAGGTTATTTCTTTTTGTGAGGCAGAGCCAGGTTGTCAGAGCCTGACCTTATGTGACCCTGTGCTATCACTGCTGCTGTTCTCTTTTGATTCATTAGGAACAAATTTTTTCAGTTTTATTTAACATGCAAGTGTGAATCAGAGGGGGGAGTTGGAGCGATTTTTCAAACAAAAAAGACATTTTACCTTTGGGGTTTTTTGTTATATTTTTCTTTGCATTGCCTTCTTGCTTAATAGTTTGGCTGATGTAAATTGAATGTCATGTTCCGTTCAGCACAACGTTATTTCAAAGCAGGTTATGCAGTTGTTAGGTATACTGTCACAAGTGCATATTGTGTGTCCTTCCTTGCTAAAGGCTCTTAAAGTTGTTGTCTTAAGATGAAATATCAAGTTTATTTATACTGGACGCTAGTTTATTGAAATAAAGTACAGGAGATGAATAGAAAGCTGAGCATTAAGCCCTCATGTCTAATTTCAGCAGCTGGACTATAATATGGTTTGGTTTTGGGATGCTTGAGTGATGCTTTAGAAATGTTTCTCAGTCACTCTTTCTGCCAGGAGTAGGTAGCTGACATGCATCTGCTGAAGCACGTTTAGGATCAGACAGGACCTCTGAAAATGTCTGGTCCAACCCAGCTCAGAGCAAGACTCACAAAACCAGGTCAGGTCACTCAGGGTTTGTTTGAGACAGCTCTGAAGAGCATCAAGGATGAGATGTGACAACCTCTCTGTACTGGTGCTTACCCATTGTCTTAGAAAAGTGCATTTTACTAATGTTCAGGTAGAATTTCCCTTGAGATAATGGTCACAGACTGTGACTTGCCATTTTGGTGTGCACTAACAATGAGATTTACTTTGTCTTGTCTATAGCCTTCTTTTCAGTAGGGGAAGACAGCAATTGTATCCTCTTCCAACCCAACCCTGTCCCCTTCTCCTCCAGTTTTCTTTATGCTGGCAGCACTATCATCTGCTCTTCCCTGATTTAGACATATGGAAACCGACAGATTGTGCTGGAGAAAGAGGAAACAGAAGAATTAAAACGGTTTGATTCCCAGGGTTTGTTTCTGATTGGCTTCAAGCCACTTTCAATGCTAAAACAGCACCACCATATCAGGCCCTCCCAGTTCATGTATCCTGAGGAGTCCCTGGTGAGGGGTAAGTAAAGAAGGCAAGAGAAAATTCACCACCTTGCATTAGACTAATCAGCTGATTCATCATGTGTTTGAGTGGGAATCATCGAGCGTAAAAGCTTTGTCTGACTTAAAAACTTGCTAATGTTAAGAAGAACTGAATTAATTGTTACTGCTCCTCTTGGCTGCATTTATTTCTTGTTTTCTCCAGTAGCAGAAGAGTCAGTTGGGCTTCATGTTTCATCCATCATGACAAGCAACTAATTAAACCATGCTGATGTAGTCCCAAAGTACTCAGTTTTGTCATTCATGAAAGCGAAGGTTCCTAGTACCTGATAAGAAGGCAAAGATTGTTCAAAAAAACCCCAAACCAGTGGAGATAATTGCTGTTTAGAAGTCCGTATCAGTTAGGACTAGAAACATGATACTCAAGAGGTTTAGTTGAATTAACAAAACTTTTCGGGCTTGTAAAAAGAGAAGGAGAAGATATTTAGGATTGTTCATTTCCCCCTTTTTATGTGTATACATAAGTCTCCTCATCTAAAAATCCCAAGCTGCAATAGTGAAGAAAAACTCTCTAGCTCCTCAGTCTACCAGTGGATAAAGAGGGCTGAGTTATGACTGGATGCTTTGCAGTGTCTAACTAAAGAAGAACCTTTAGCTAGCTTCTCCACCTTAGCAGTTTCCTGACTCAAACACCTTACTTATATGTCAGTCTTTTCCTGACCACCGTACCTGGTAAAATACAAAGCAAATGCATGTCTCCAGAGGATTACTAAGGTCTGAATTCTTAGTTTGTTACTCCTGTAAAAGTTCCTATGATGTGCTGTTGCTGTGATGTCCCACCAAACAGAAAGACTTTTTTGATTCCTGTTTCCAAATTTCATTGTATTTCATTGCTCAAATGCTGGTGATTTCACTTTTTTTAACAGAACTCTCTCTGCTCTTGTCGGGAGAGACACACTAACAGTGTCTGTTTTGAGAGTTCTCCCTTCCAAAATTTGCTTTTCACCTCTACAATATTGCAAGCATTTCAAAGAAGTCTCAGGTTTTGAAACTGTACAATTTAGGATTATATTCCTGAACAAAGGAGCAAAGCTGCCAGTCTGACCTATCTGCTCTTTACTGTGCAGGGAGTACACCGCTATTTAATGCCTTATTGATGAAATGCTTGGAGAGGGAGATGATGATGCTGTGCAGATACACTATTCGCCGGAACACTCCGCCTCGCTTTGTGGCCCTGGTTCCCCAGGAGGAAGAGGTGGATGAGCAAAAAGTGCAGATAGCCCCTCCAGGTATGGGAAGGGATGCCACCTTTCCCTGCATGACTGGATGCAGTCAGCACAATAGCGTCTTGTATTGAATGAAAATAGTCTTAGTGTTACTCCCCCTAAAACTGAGGAAAGTGCTTTCCAACATCTCTTTTTTCAGTGTTGTAATTTTAAGCATCTGATGTTGACTCTGTTTTTAAAACTGTAGTTGGATCAGTGCATGCTCAGGTATGACCTGGCTACAGTGTTTTCCCTGCCTGCTACCTCTTTTTAGCAGATTCAAGTAACTGACATAAGAATTAAAAGCCCTTTTTTCTGTTTGATGACTAGATGGAGTGTCTTTCCTTGAATATATTTTAAAGTATTAAATAAATAATCTTGCATACTGAGCCTCACCTCGTCAGCCGAGTAGAGAATGATTAGGGAGCAAAGGCAGACTCCCGCCCTTTTGCATTTTCTCACCTCTTTAAGTGGAAGATTGTCTTCTGGGAGAATATAACGTAGGGAAATAACAAGCTTGTGTACAAAGTAAAGCATTTTGGAATAACGTGTGCAACGTGTAATTTTCAGAGAGGTCTTTTTCAAGGTTGTATCCAATCAGAGATGGGAAAGGTGGACTAGTTGATCTCCTGCATAAAAAGCGACTCACCAGTATCCAGCTCTTAGCTATGCATCTAGTTTAAATCTCTTCCACAAAGGCATTAGGGATGTTGGTTATATACATTGAGACTGGGATTGAGTGTCATGCTCTAGGTACTAGGAAGTGCTATGGATTGCTGTTGTTTGCAACAAAACAGCTAGCTCGTTTGGAGTCATCAGACTTAGATAATAGCCATCTTGATCTTTCCCATAAATTACTCTTTTGAGGTCATTCATCTGTATAACTGTTCTCTTGCTCCTATAGGTTTCCACATAATTTTTCTGCCATATGCCGATGACAAACGGAATGTTGATTTTACAGAGAATGTGCCAGCCAGTCAAGAGCAGGTGGACAAAATGAAAGAAATAATTCAAAAACTCCGGTTCAAATACAGGTACGTGGAAATAAATAGTGTGCAGGGGGTGGTATGGGGAAGAAAGCACAACTATTGCTTGCTCTATTGCACACAGTGTTCAGCTGTGGTGTCCACGAGATGGGATTTTGATGTATTTTGAGAGAAATTCCGTCTCTCTGCAGTAGCTTTGTGCAAACTTTATTCTTAATCATTCTGGATACCCGGGCACCACAATGCTTTATGTAGCATGTTCTGGAGTTCTTTATAGAATTGCTCTTGTTTTCTGGGCTGTTGTCATTTGTTGCAGAGGTATCACATTTTATTGTGGTTCTGCCATTCTGTTGCAGATCAGACCTGGATCATTTGCATTAGGGCAATTTGGAAAGAATAGTTAGGCCATTTTTTCATTATAACTAGGATAAATGCTATGAAGTACTTTTATGGGAGATTTTTTCCTTTATATGTGGAAACCACCATAACTGTTATTAAAGTAGAATGCCACTGTCTCCTTTTCCCTCATACAGCTTTCTAACTCTCACACAGCATTCTGATGTGGTTGATTCATGACAGCAGGTAAACTGAAAAGAGGAAAAGCAGTTCTGATGTGACGGATTGTTATGTGGGAAAGAGGGAAGTTTTATTGTCAAGTAAGTTGTGGTAGATCTTAAGTGTTTGTCTTGACAGCATGCATTGACATTTTGGGACATTCTTGACAGGACTGACAGCTTTGAGAACCCAGTTTTGCAGCAGCACTTCAGGAATCTGGAGGCTTTGGCACTGGATATGATGGAACCAGAACAAGCTGAGGATCTTACAAGTGAGAATTATTGGTGGATGCAAAGGGAGGTGGGGTAGAAGACTCTTGACTTTGTTTTAAGTCAAGTATGTGCTACTACAAACCCAAATGTCTTTTAAAAAATATTTGGGGTGTGTGGTTCCATGATGTAGACTTGTGGATATGTCCATTCTGAAATACTGAAACCTTACTTTCTAATGCTTTTAAGATCACTTGTAAGGTAAAGAAAAAATTGCTCACTTTACCATCCAAAATGAAAATCGAATCACCTTTTTTCTATGGTGACAGATGTTTTCTTTGAAATTCCTCTCTTCAAGGTCTGCATTAGTATTTCGGTCTGAAAAATGGGCAGAATTAAGATAATTATTCTCCTGGGGTGATGCTGCCACCACGTGGCTATGAGAGTTCATTATGTAAGAATATCGTGTCGAAGGATAGAAAACTGCTCCTGAAAGGGAAGTTCCATTTTTAAAATTATTTCATTCTCCTGGAATGTGTAGGTCCCTGTGCTACATATCCTACAAATACATGACAGAAACAAGCTGTTGTGCCTCAAACTACTGGCAACTTTTCATAGTAACCTGTAAAATTCTGAGATTAGACCTGGTAGCAGTGCAACCAGGTAGAAGATCTTCTACATCACTTCTGCCACATAAATTTTGTTCTGCATCTATATATCTGCAGGGTTCTATGTGAATCCATTACATATGTATAATCACAGAATGGATCAGGTTGGAAGGGACCACAGTGGGTCACCTGTCCGGCCTCCCTGCTCAAGCAGGGTCATCCCAGAGCACATTGCACAGGATTGAGGCCAAATGGTTCTTGAATTTCTCCAGTGAGGAGATTCCACAACCTCTCTGGGCCACCTGTTCCAGTGTGCAGTTACCTGCACAGTAAAGAAGTTCTTCATTGTGTTCAAGTGGAACTTCCTGTGCATCAATTTCCACCCCTTGCCTCTTGTCCTATTGCTTGACACCACTGAGAAGAGCCTGGCTCCATCCTTCAAATACTTACAGACATTTAAGGTTCTTTCTCAGTCATCTCTTCTTGAGGCTGACCAGGCCCAACTTCCTCAGCCATTTCTCATAAGAGAGGCACTCCAGTCCCTTAATCATCTTTGTTGCCCTCTGCTGAACCCACTCCAGGAGCTCCATGTCTCTCTTGCACTGTGGAGCCCAGAACTGGACACAGCACTCCAGGTGTCCAAACGCTTCATACTACCAAGAGCTGTAAATTTCTCATTTGGGAATATTATAACACAGGTACTTGCATTTTGCATGCTTGCAAGACACTTGCAAGTTATTACAGAAGCACAATTGTATCTGATGGTGGCCTTGTTTAGACTTTGCAGTTTTTGAGGGGGCAAATATTTACTTTTTGCCAGTGCCAAAGTATGAACAGATAAACCACAGGCTGGGCAACCTGGTGGAGGAGTTTAAGCAGCTGGTTTATCCCCCTGACTACAATCCTGATGGGAAGGCTGTAAAGCGAAAACAAAGTAAGTAGTAGTGGTGCAGACACAAAACATGGTGTCTCTACTCTGTTTAGAAGCTTCTGTGTTTTCAGTTTGTCTCATATCTTAAAGAAGCTGCTTGTGCAAGAATTCTCTTAACTGCTCTCCACAATTAAGTGGATTTATATCCAGTGTTGATTATTAAGAGAGTTGGAAAACTGCTGGAATGAGAAACTACAGAGTGAAGCATAGGAAGTAGTATGGGTAAGTGACTGCAAAATATAGAAGTATGATTTTAGTATCTGTGTTTCATGACAGGGTAGTAAAATCATTCATACTTTCAGTTTATGTTGGCAAAGGATCAGACTTGCATGCATGGGCTGTTTAGCAAGTCCAAAATGGGCATCTTCAGGGCTAAATGTGTAAATAATGCAGAAGTACTATGTAGTTTGGGAATCTCTGAAATTCTGTATAAAGTGGGAGTGTCATCTGAGCTCCCTGTGGAATCATTGCATTCTGCTCTTGATGAGAGTCTCTTAGAAGTTTCATTTGGAGGGCGATCTTTCCACAGAATACAAAGTTTCATACTTCAGTTAAGATAACTGAAATACTACATGATCACATGAAATACTACATGATTTACGTAATGACACCTGTTTCTTAAAATAAAATGTGGAAACCTGTGAGTGTGTAGCTGTTAAAGTACCATGTGCTAATGGCCATTAACTGTGGTATGTACAAGAAATGTCGGTCTTTCTATGATGAAAGTTTTAAAAATCTTTGTGATCTAAAATTTATCTTTCTAGCTTCTGACAATCAAACTGAGAAGAGGCCCAAGGTAGAAGTCTCAAAAGAGGACCTGTGGAGTCATGTGCAGAAGGGCACTCTAGGCAAGCTCACTGTACCCATTCTGAAGGAGGCATGCAGGCTTTTGGGGCTGAAGGGTGGAGGCAAGAAGCAGGAGCTCATGGATGCTTTAATTGAATACTTTAAGGAGTGATAAGCAGGAATGGAAGGCCCTGATTGACTTCTGTCTGCTTGGAATGTTGGTTGTCTTATGTGGATGCTGCGTCTCTTTAGTCTTGCTGTGGAAGAGAAGGCAACTAAATGTTGCTGTATCTAGCAGTGGAGAAACTTTTTACTCATAATTGTGAAACATCTCTGCAAAGTTGGATTCTGTTGACAGTAGTCAAAGGCAGAATTAAATTCCCTGTGAACTCAGGTCACCTACTGCACGTGAACAGTTGTGCCTTCCTGATTTCTTAATAAAAGTTAATTTGGACTTCTTACTTTGCAACACTGAGTATACCGTCTTTGAATCATAAAGACAGCAAAACTCCCTTCAGTGTAAGAAAACAGAATGATCTATGTAAATGACATCACATGAATTCAAGCCAGCAGGTCGAGTCTTTGTGCTCACAGTGGGTATAAATGTGGTGTATTACTTCCCTACTGTCCAAAACAGCCAGTCAGTATCAGTACTAGTAATCATACTGGATTCTTTTCCATCAGTGTTACAAATATTACCAGCATATCATAAAGGAAAAAAATTCATTACAGGGAAGCATTAGCCAATCCTTTGAGCAAAAAACTGTAACTTCACTAAGCTGCAGAGTCAGGTCTTCCATTTTTAAATGGTAACAGCAAAAGCTAGTTTAAAAAAGGGGGAAAAAAAATTGTGTTCCCCGGAAGCCTGCAAGTACTTATCCCAATTAAATTACTGAGGTGGCATAGAGCTTTTCCACTTCTTTAGTATGAGTCAGACTATTGTGAAGGCTTCTGTACTCAAATCTGTGCTTTAAAAATAGAACAGTAGTTGTGGAGAGTAGCCATTGTTATGCACAGTATTTTTACTTTTTAAATCATACTTACAGAGACTGCAACTGGCGTTATGTTTTGGTTTTCCACCCATCAGCCCCACCGGTCTTGCAGTGCAATATGACAAAAATAATTGTTGCCTTTGTCTACGAAAGTACTACTTATTTAGTGAAACTCTTAACTTTCTATGGGATGCAAATACAGGGTACTTGAAGGGTCCATTTTGGTCTGCATAGTATTTTTAGTGTTCAGAGATTCCTGTGTTTGGTACACAAACTATCAGGCCACTTATTGAAGAATTAAGTCATATACTAAGGTAGTGTGGGTGGCACATGTATCGTGTGAGCCCCCTCCTGGCACTGTGACTGTCCTAGCTGTGCCAGCACACTGCTCGCTTCTACCTCCATAGCTCCTCGAGAGAGCAGCTAGCCCCTGTTGAGCTCTGCAGTGTTGAAGCTACATAATGTTATACTTTCAATCAGCCTGCATTATAGTGGTTATTTTTAATAAAGATTTGTCTGAACAATCAATTTATTTTGCCCTTTGGCAAAAAAAGTTAAGTAAATGCTTGTATTAGCAAGGCCTGAACACAGTGAAATAGTGAGACTATCCAGTTGGTAATTCTGTGAATTTAATTCCGCAAATACCCTTAACTTCTCTTTTGGCTTGCTAAATCCCAGGCACAGCACGTTCCAGGCTTTGCATGATTGTGGCATGTTTGTTCTAGGTTATTATATCTTCTTCCTGGCTTTTTTTTTTTTTTTTAATAGCAGGCTATCACATTAAGCAGAAGTTTAAAAGGGATAGTGATGGAAGGCTTCAGAGCAGAAAAAGAGACAGTTTTGCTTGCCCAAGAATCCTTTATTTCTGCTCCTTATTTGCGTTGTCTTACATCAGCAATAGGGCAAATCCTTGGCAAAGCTGTGGTTCTGAACACAACTAGCTCAATAGTCAGCATCAGTAGAAGGGAAGAGCAGCCTTTCTAAACCTCATACAAATTAAAGGACTCTAAAATATTTGTATTAAGTTCACCTCAGCAAGGGTTACTGTTGTCAGCCGCTAAAAAAAATAAACAGGATGTTTTCAGTCTTTCACGAGCTGATTTCATCTGCTTGGGAGGTACTTACTAAAGGTATGAAGTTAGTGCCTCTGTGGAAACATTACAGGAAAATTTATTTTCCCTTCTGCTACTGCACCCACTGGTGTTTCCATACTACTTTGCTTTGGCATCCTGCAATAGGAAACAGGTTTGATATGGCCCATTCCGACACAGGGCTTTAGACACTTCTGCTCAGAGTAGTAAGTGGATTTATTATACAATATGCATTTAACTAAAGCTAGCTCCATAAAACCACCACTAATCCAGAATACCGGTGGTGCTCCATGCTCTTCCAGAACAGATGATATAGCATTCTCTTCTTGAGAATGGTTGATTTATCTGAAAAATTACTTGCTCTCTGCTTTTTTGGCTGTGACTTATAGGGTTCATCTTCAGCCAGGTGACCACAGTGCAGTAGCTAAAAAGCATGACATACTTTTTATCAGCCAGATGTAGAGTACTTGTCAGCCACAACAGGCTGCTCTCTACCATGTGTTCTGTACTTAACTTCCCTAGGAAGCCCAACCTCAATAACAGTCCATGCAAAGAAAAGTGAAGGAGTATGAATTAGTGCACTGCAATAGCCCTTAGGCAACTTCTGACCAGTTTAGGTTTACAAGTAGAAACATTCCGGTTAATTGCAAATGCTTCACCAAGGGAATGACAATTATATTTAGTTTTGTCAGCATTTTTATTTCTTTTCTTAAAAAGTCAGTATTTAAAAATAACCTATATAAGAGATTTCCCCTTGTGTACTGTCGTAAGATTTCTGCTCCCCGTACATATCTTACAGAAGTCTCTTCTCTGGTTTCAAGAACAAGGGCTGTGCTACAAGTACCGATCTTGGCTCCATCTGCTGCTACACAGTAGCTGCTGCCTGCCTTATACTCGGCCCTGTCACTTAAGGCAGGGAACTGCCCTGCCTTATCCTCAGCAGCCAAAACCGTTCGGAAACAGTTGCTCACACCTGTTAGAGGCTGAAGCTAAGCAGAAGTACTTCAACACAGAGAAAGCTGACGGGTGGGTTAAAGAAGCCCTGAGCAGGCAGATAGGGAAATAAGGGGGGAAACTTTTTTTTTCTTTCTTTCTTTTAAACATAAAAGAGGAAATACAATTGTACGATCACTTTTCAAGAAGTAATACAATAAGAATGAATGTGTTGGCATGGATTAATAGAAAAGTGGGGAGACAAGACAGAAACACTTAAGAATTAAGCCATTATAAAACAAAATGTGGCGTTTTGAAATGAAACACTGATAGCGAAATATCATCTCAACTGAAGCTAAACATTAATGTCCCCTAACTTCCACTTTCCTGTTCCATACACACTTAAACTCATGGGCAGTTAGACCAACAGTCTTTCTATAGCTTGCTGGACAGACTGGATCTGAGGCTTTAGCTGTGATCCCTCCTTGATGGTGATGGAGCAGGCAATGACAGGCCGGGAAACACCACATGCCCGGCCCAGGGCTTGCTTGGAGCGCACAAACACATAAGGTACGTTCTTGTCCTCACAGAGAAGAGGGAGGTGCAGGATGATCTCCAAGGGCTCCGCATCTGCTGCCATCACAATGAACTCCGCTATCCCTCTGTTCAGTGTTTTGGTGGCTGTAAAAGAAATCAAAGAGTCAGTACAGGTCCATCTGGAAAGCACACTTTAAAAAACCCAACTTTAGGAGATGTTGAAATTGGTATCAGTGGGAAGATCTCACGGTAACATGAGGACAGCCAAAGGAAAGTGGCAACTATAGGGCCAGGGAAGGGGTTATTTGCAGGGTTGCCCTGGGGTCCTGTGCCCAGCACTGCCCTCAAGTGCAGTGAAGAGGAGCAAGGCCAGCCCAAGGCTGCTGATGGGTGTGGGGCTGGAGCCCACCATCAGGGGAGACTGAGGGAGCTGAGTTGGTTTAGCCTGGAGAAGAGACGGCTGAGGTGGGAGTGGGGCAGCATGGCTAGTGTCTTCTACTTCAGGGGGATTGCAGACAAGACGAAGCCTTACTGTCCTTGTGAGTGCACAATAAAAAGCACAATTTTCAGACAGTGACTGTTGCCTCAGTGAGATTCCAGGGATGTGCTGGAATTCTATATCCCCCTGTGCCATGAGAGGTGTTTAAGCCATGGGACATGAGTCCTAAGTTTCTATCCTTAGGGAATCTCTCTGAGCAAGTTGCACTAGAGGTACTCTCAAGCCCAAATATTCTTAGGATTCTGAACTGGCTAGACATCTGATAATCCCAGTGCCACACCAATAAAGTATGTGTAATAACAGGAGATGCACCAGGAACACAATTTGGAAATCTGCTACATATAAATGTTGAAAAGATTACTACTTAATTCTGTCCCTGAATATCGCTTAAGGAGGCTTGAAGGAGGAGAAAGGAGGTACACACTTGCAATAGTCAGATCAATGTAGAATGAACGGTTTACAGCTACAGAGAAGACAATCTCTAGCCACAGGATCTCACAAAATTCTTACTAGGACTTCTAGCACACTTTGCAACATACAGCTCTCACCTTCATTGGCTCCCTTGCGTAGCTGCTTATAGTTGCAGGATTGCTGCACAAGATCCAGCAGTGTTTTGGTGAGCTGTGCATCAGCCAGTGGGTAAGCTTTGGGATTCACTTCTGCCTCACTCTACAGAAAGGAAAAAGAGTATTACAACAGGAGTAAAGGGGGCTTTGTTCTGAACAACACTGCACAGGCATCCTGTCCCTCATGTATATTGACTAGTAGAGTATTATCACTATTCTCATCTGCTCTGCACATATAGCAGAAACCCCACTGCATTTTACTTCTAACAGAAGGATTCTTCTTGTATCAAAGTAAAGGGGATAATTAAGAAAGACATCCCTCACATCAGAATGTCTCTACTCACACATTTACACCCTAAAAATCAGCAGCAGTGAACTTACAGGACAGTTTTCAGGCGTTTGCTCCAACAAAGGCTACATAAAAGTGAACCGTTTCAGCGCACAAATCAACAAACTGACACAAACTTTAAAAAAATCCCCAGAAGAGCACGTGTTAGGTTTATTTCTACGATTCACCAGTAGCTTCTAAATGCTAACATCAGCGGGGCGGTTTAACAGCAGTGAGGGCACACGCGCCGTTAGCGGCCGGCGCGGGCAGAACCGCCGCCCTACCGGCTGCGGGCACGGCGCGGGGGTGGCCCAGAGCCGAGTGCCCCACCTCCGGCTCCCACCCCCGACCCCGAGTGCCCGCTACCAGGCGCCCCTCGCACCGCCAGCCCCCCGGCTCCCACCCCCGGCCGCACCGCGCCCGGCCTCCACGTGCTGCCCGCGGCGCCGCCAGGGAGGCGGCGACCCTCGGCTCCAGGCCCGCGGAGGCGCAGGGGGAGGGAGAGGACAAGGAGAATGAGAAGAGGAGGGAGAGGAGGAAGAGGAGAAGGAGGCGGAGGCCAGGGCCCGACGCCACTCACCATGGCCGCGGCGCTGGGGGTACTGTGGGCTCAGGTGCGCTGCGGAGGAAGAGGCGGGCGCGCTCCCGGCCGCGGCGGANCGGGGCGCGCTGGGCGCTGCCGCTCCGCCCGCCGCTCTGCCTCGCCTGCGCTGTGGAGACCTTGGGCGACGGCAGCGCCTCGGTGGGCAGTCCTGCCCCGCCGCCCCTGCCCGCGCCCCCACAGCGGCCGCCGCGCTCCTGCGCCACGCTTGGGGCCGGGGCGCGGCCGGGGGTCCTGGGCCAGGCCTGTCGCCTCGGCACCCGCGCCCCTCCGGTCCTCTTCCCCCCGGAGCGGTGGGAGCAGCGCGGGGCTCGGGGCTCGGGCCCCGGGGCTGACGGGCTGCTGTCTTTGATCCGTAGCTGGTGCGCAAGAAGCATGTCCTGTCCCGTCTCCAGGATGCCCTGGCCTGGCAGGCGCTGCCGGTCGTCCAGCTGCTGGCGCCGGACGAGAGGGTCTGCATGCATTTGATAGGAACTCTCTTTGGTAAGAGCTCTGCTGAGCCCTAGTGCGGCAGCAGGGCGGAGGCAGGCATCTTTTGTGAGAGGTGTGAAGCTTCTCCACTTTTTAAGTACCCCCTCCGCCAAAAAAAAAAAAAAAAAGGAAAAAAAAAAGCCAATATTGCGGTGCTTGCCTCTATACTTCACCATTCTGTTAGGTGTGTTGTTACTCCCTGGGGAAAGCTGCTTGTCACTGATTTAGAATAGGTTAATTAATTTCTTCATTACCCAAGGATCAGGATTGACGTGTTCATAAAGCTCTTGCAACTTTCCAAAGTATCTTGACATATCTGTAAAGTCTTCCTGGAGAACAAGATGTGCCTGACATATGACTCTTCCCTGAATGCCTTCAGGTCTCTTTATGGTCTCTTGCCTCACAGCTTTCTCATCTTGCTGAACTGTGGAGTTATATGAAGATTCATACAGAAATAAAAGTATGAAGTTAAAAAGCTGTTGCAGGATTTAGTCCTGAATCTGCAAAATGCAAATCTACATAGTGGGGGGTTTTTTTACACCATCACTTTAAATTTGTACAAATCCTGTAGCTGTATGACTGTCATACCTGCATCTTTCTGGTGGGTCAGCCTCACAGCAGAATAGTGTTCAGCAGGATGTGAGAAAGTGCCTTTCCTGTAACAGTCTATGTGATCTTGAACATCTTTTACTGGTTTCTGTTTGCATAGCAGTGGTGTGGGAAACATCTTTGAAATTTCTAAAATCTTGATGGAGAAGAAAAATGGTCTAAATGAGGGAACAGTAAGGCAGGAAGAGTAGGGTGGAGGGTATGAATATGAGTGCCTGCAAAGAGCAAACATAGCAGATTCCTCTAATTCCACCATCTTGTTTGTGTATCACAGATAATTCTTGTTCTTTAGGGGAAAGTGACTTATAAGACCCTTTCCTCGCCTTGACACTGGACAATTCAAACAGTTTTCCCATTTGATTTCCCACAGATTGTGCTGTGCATGCTTTGGAAGCATCTTTGTTAGAACTTTGTGTGGGTTTAGTTCTCTCCATTGCACAAATTTCTATTGAGTGCTGTTTGCACACTTAATCCTATAGAGAAGTGGAGAGAGGCCAGTTCACCCCTACACTGTATGGCCCTAACACAAAATACCCCAGAAGATACTTGCAGTTCAGATACTTGCAGATACTTGCTCTTGTCTGCTTTTAAATAATTCTCTCTCTGAGAAGCTTTATAATTGGATCGTTTGAGGACGGCTGTGGGATTTTACTGTACTTGGTGTAAATCCCAGGGCAATTGGAATCCCAGTCTAAGCTTGGGGTACAAACAGTGGCATGTACATTTTGCATAGTGCTTGGATGAACAAAGGATCTCTTGGTGCAAGAGTGTAAGAGGGATCCCTGAGAAGTTTGAGCAGTGCTGTGGAGGAAGTATTAATAACAAATTCAGGAAAATAAATTCCTTTTTTTGAGAGAGAGTATTGGGATAAGCACAGGCAGAAGAAAGAGGGTTAAGGGAAGAGAGGTGTAGTGTGGAGTGTTACCTATGAGGAGCTGGTGATTTCATGCAGCTAATAATGCAATGCTCACCAACCCTGTATGCAAATCATTTCTAGAATTACTCAGGATTGGGCAGATGAGGCAGGAAATAAGTAATTTCTTCACCTGTCATAACATTGCTTTAGTTGGCCAAATTTCCAAGAGATCATGGAGTCTTCAGAAGGGAGGTAGTTTGATAGGATATGTTGAAACAAGTGGTTTGGTGTGGCAGAAGTGGGGGTCTGAACAAGCTGGGTGATGCTGTAGGTACCTGAAGGTGGAAGGAGCTGGGAGGTAGAGTTTCTTGTCTACTGGGATGTAGTAGAGTGAAACAGTGGTTTATTTTAACATATCCAATCTTACACTTACATTGTACAAATAACTTGTGAAGTGGTGCCTTCAAGTTCAATTTAATGTTGGAATAGTTTACGTATACTTTAAACCTGGTGTTCAGATTTGGTTTCAGGATTTTCAGTCCTGTGGAGGAGAGGACTGCTCCTAGAATTGGTATGAATGGGGGATGGAAGGGACAGAAACTCACAGCTGGGCTTTGGCTTCCATCATTCTGGAGTGTTGTTTCAGATGTATAATATTGGATACACACAGTGAGATGTGGCGATGGCAGCAGTTACATATTCCCTAACGTAGGTGGAGCCATTGACTTCAACTATAAAGTACTGTAAAGAGAACCGAACGCCTCATGTCTCTGTGTCCCACTTACGGAGGCACCTTTTGCGATATTCCCTGAGAGTATCCGCCTTCCCCTGATAAAGTCAGGATGTTGTCATGAGAAGAGGGGAATACAAAACAGTTCTGAAAAAAACTTGCAGCTCTTTTTTACAAGAAGGAATTACAGCACTGGTTATCACAAACAGGAATGAGTTCTATAACCTATTGTGGTTTATCTTTTAGGGATGTTGCATAGTGTGGAAGACAGTGGTACCCTGGACCTGTTAGTTGAAGGTGAGAGACAGATGCCACATCTCAAGTACTGTCAGGTTCTGAATGGATGATCTGCCTTGTCTGATAACTGTATTGAGATGTTCAGCTTCTACAAAGTTTCAGTGGGGAAGACCATCTATTGGCTATTGATGCAACAGTAACAACCAATCTGTTCCAATACTGAGGGCAGAGGAGTGTGTGCACATTTAAATATTTAACATTTCTCTCACAGGTTCTGTGTGTGCCGTGAATTTAGTGTCAGATGTGTAACAGTGGTAAACAAGATAAAAGTTTCAAAGCAAATGGAAATCTATGGGAACTACTGCTTTCTCCTCAGGATAAGAGGGTATTTGGGATTTAGCTGTACAGGCTGCAGATTCCTCTTTGTGAGCAGTCCCTCATTTGAAGTCTGAAGGAAGCATCTGCAGGGTTGACAAAGGAATCTCTGCAGTCCAGTTAACCTTGAGCATCTCTGCTGAGTCTAGCTATATTAGCAATGCAATGACACATTTCATGTCCAGCCATGAAAGGTGAAAGGAGGTGTGATGAGCTTTTTCCAGAGAGGTTTTATTTTTCAGACACTCACTTGAAATTATTTGAAAAGGTGAGAACTCTTTCTGTCATGTTAGCAGTCTGCTGAGAGGTGGATGTTCTCAAACAGAGAAATTTTAAATTAGTGTTGCCTAACTCTTGAAAGATTTTAGAGATTCCGAGAGTCTGGGGCAAGAAAAGTCCATTAAACCATCTATAAATCACCTGTCTCAAGATATGCTTCTGCTGAGATGCATAGCTCATTAGCTGAAGTAGGTCTTCTAGATAAACCTCCAGTATTTCCCTGGATATACCAAGAAACCGTGAACCCAGAAGTCTCTGGTATTTTTTTATGATGCTTTCCTAGGATACAAATCAAAAGTGTATGCTTTCCAAATGAGTCATACTGTGACAGCAAGATAAGTCTAAGACAGCCTTACCAAATCTGCACAGTGTCTCAGTTAAGGGTCTTTGTCAAAACTTTATCTGCTGAACATTTAGGTTCCCAGTTCTAGTACTGGATGAGGAACTTTGCCTCCTGAAAATGGTCTGCTGGTATATTTATGGAGGCAGAGGCAACCTGCCAGCATCAGGCAGCTCCCTTGTGGTTTTGTTACAGAAACCCCAGTGCCTGGTAAGCGTAGTTTCTTGTTGATTCCTCTTATTACATCAGAGCTGACAGAGTTCTTAAAGTTTCAGTGAACCAAGAATAACAGCACTTGGGGCTGATGTGAACAGCATCACAAAGGTGACTGGGGCTTGATTTCTGGTAAGGAATATGGGATAACTGGAGTGGGATGGAATGACTGATAGATTTCACTTACCTCAGGGACAGTAGCAGCTGAAGGAAGAACTCTGAATCTAAGGAGCCTCAGAAATTTCAGTTCTGTTATCTTCTCTGGAAAGACACAATTTTTAAAGGCCAGCCTTAATACTATAGGAAGCCTGCTCTGTTCAATTATGAGAAATTTTTATCCTTTTTTAAGCTAGGACTTAATTTCCTTCCCTTTCTGGTTCCTTATGTTTACTTGCTGTCCTGATGTTCAATTTGTTGCTTGCAGTTCATTTCCATGCATGGTTTGTAGTGCAGCTGGAATGGGACTGCTGTAATGGTGCCGCAGAGAGCTTGAGCTGGGCTATCAAAAGTAATAGTGCTGGGAATGCCGATGTTACCCTGTTCTCTCAGCACCTCCACACTCATTTAATTTCTAAGCTCTTTGCTCACTGGTCTGCTAAAGCCCCATGGAAGATGGATTGTGAGTGTTCTTGTGTGTGTGTTACTGATCCTGTTCCTTCTGCCTAGTTCTGGTGCGGCTTGTAGTGGCGCTGAAATCAGAACAGTACTTACGCTGCATTTTGAATGAAAGCCAAAAGGAGGTCAGTGAAGATGAATTCCCCTGTCCTTCCTTTCAGTCCTTCAGAGGTTGAAAAATGAGTGCCCTGCAAGACTGCAGCTACCATGCTGGGATGTAGCATCTGCTGCGGTGGAATCACAGAATCATGAAATGGTTTGGGTTGGAAGGGACCTGAAAGATTATCTTGTTCCAACCCCCTCCCCCCGCCATGGGCAGAAACACCTTCCACTAAACCAGGTTGCTCAAAGGCCCATCCAACCTGGCCTTGGATGTCCTAGTGCCAGCTCCCTTGCTATGATGTTGGCACTGTTGGTGTCTACCCTCAAGTTTTTGTATTATTCCCATGATGCCTTCTAGCCATATGGCTTCATGATACACTTACAAAGCTGTGTGGCTTCCTCAGATTCTTTTCTTATCACTTTCAGTTATACAAGGAGCCTGTGCCATGGGCTCTTGCTCTCTTCATTCCTAAGTTTTGATGGTCCCAAGGGTACAAAAAATAGGGAAACAGCAAAAATGGGAAGGAATTCAGGTGGTTCATTTGCTCATGTAAGAGGTGGAGGGGAGAGAGATGAAAAGGAGCAAGAAAGAGATTCCTTGAATTAATTTAAAGACATTTGGGAGACTTAGTGCTGTGTTCAGGGTTTTCCTATGTTTTATCCTGCATAGTAAAGAAGAACTATCTTAGGAAAAGATCCTGTGCTGGATGATTATGCATCACTGAGAGCTTGCTGGTTTAGGCACATTTCTGCCTTTGGACTGTGTCTTCATCAGTGAAATATTTTCATTCTCTATCTCCTCTGCAGCTGTGCAAAGCAACTATGAGAAGCAGCCTGCCCACATTCACTCTCTTGGGCAAACTGGCAGATGCCATCCCAGGCTTTGCTGATCTACTGGTGGTAGAGCACAGTGAGTAATATGTCATGTCCCACTGAAGGGTGGTTTTCACAGCCTTAACATGCACATGCATGCTTGCATTCCCCCTTCCCTGGAGTGAATTCACAAAGGTCACACAAGAAGCCTGTCCACAAGTCAGAGTGGCATTCAGGCCTCATGGGTTGCAGGTCAGAACCTTTTTAGCAGGCTTGTCATTGTGCTCCTAGCCAGCCAGGCAAAAGCAACCTCTCTGAACTGGTGCTGTGGATCTGCCTCAGTGGCAACATACATTTAGGGTTTTTTTGCTTGATCCAGCCCCTGGGGGGCTGGTGAGCAAACTTGGCTGTTTGTGGAGTTAGCTGGGATGATGGATCCTCATGTGGTGTACAGTGAGCTCCACTAGCTGTTTATAACTGTACCTCTGCTCTGAGGGACAGATGGTGCTGGGCACATCACCTAATTGTGGCATCCATTCATCTGCATATGCCAGTCTGTCCAGTGGGCTTTTCCAAGTTTTCGAGGGAAATACGTTGGTGCTTTTAAAATTCCAGTGACTGTTTGCTGTTTCTGTTCTTCATCCTAGGTAATTTAGTGGATCATCTGCTGATGGGCTTGATGTACCCAAATGAGGGTATAAAGGCTGCTGTCTGCTACTTGTATGGCAAGCTGTACTCCTCTTCTATTGGCACCGAACGGCTCTCAGCACACTTTGAAGAAAGGCTGTGTAGTCTCTTCTTGAATACCCTGGGGTGTGCGCAGACAAAGGAGCTGCAGCTTAATTGTTTGGGTAAGGCATTGCTGAGCGAAACTCCAAGGTGCAGGGGAAGACTTGGAATGAGGAAGAAATCCTTGGCTGGTTTAGACACACTAATGTGGGTTGTTCTCTAGAAGATCTTTTTGCTGCTTGTCCGAATCAGTCCATCCTTTCTGTTATTCCATAGCAGTCAAATGGACAGACCCGCTGCTGAGCACTCCCAACAACCCCCAGTTGTCTCCCAAGCCCACATTTGCCAGCACTGATTAATCTTCAGAAGCTCTTCAGAGCTTGCACTGTGGCCTGAACATCCCTTAAAATGTCTGAATGCAAACACTGTGCATGGGCAGGTGGGTTATGTAGAGCAGTGAGATGGAGTCTAAGAAATACAGTCTTCAGATGTGGAGACATCATGTTATTTTGGTTAAAAAGCTAATGTGGAAGTGGCACTTTCTTGCAGTTATGCTTCCAACTGCACATATCAGCTGTTGCTGGGGAGCACAATTTCAGCCTTTCTGACATTCCTTGTTTGTAAATCATCCAGGGAATTAATTTTTTTTTGTAGGAGGCAAGCAGGAACTGGATTGCTCCTCAGATCATCTGTTCAGCTACTAGAAATGGATGATGATTCCTTTGAAAGTAGAATTCTATAGCTCAGATGATACCCCTATGAATTTGTACTGACTTGTACTGATTATTGCATCCATACCTAGCAGTGATCTATACTGTTCTGAGGGTTTTTGTGTGTGTCTGTATATTTTTTAGCTAAATGCAGCTGTTTTCAGTGAAAATAGAAGGGGAAAATAAATGCCAGTTCTCTAAGAAGTGTTCAGAGAAAATGTCTAGTCATTGGGATCACTGACTGCTAGGGAAGAATGCAGGTCAAGAGCTCTCCCAAGAAACAGTTTAAGGTGTGTGTACTAACCAAAGATAATGCAAGTAGAGGGCTCCTGAGATCATGTACCTGTGCGTATGCACATCTCTGAGAAGGAACAGAGAGCAGATCAGAGCATCAGCAACAATGGATTGCAAGAAAGGTGATTTATGGCAGTATCTGAGGACACAGTGAGAACAAGCTCCCTTAACTGGAGGTGAATACCTTTGTTAGGAGTGCAGGAAAGGGGGAGAAGTTGGCAACAGGTCCTAGGCTCTAAATGCTCCTTTGTTAATATAATCCTTGCATCCCCCAGTATGGTGCTTACTCCTGCTTCCCCTTTTGCAGGTTTGCTAAAGGAGCTGCTGAAATCTGACCATTTTGTATCTATTCTTATGAATAATTCAAAGACAGAGGAGGAGACTGAGAACTCTGATTTTTCAGAAGGGGAAAATCCACTGCCACTTGTTCTCAAAAAGGTGATTGCTGAAGTAGTAATGAATTGTTGGTAGATGTCAATAATTTGATGGCCTGTGTTGTATCTGTATCTAAGGCATTTTATATATATGACAGAATATTCTCTTGACAATACCAGCAATAGAGGCTGCAGCGAGAAATGGGGACACCTCCATAGATCACCTCCTTATCCATTCTTGCATCCTGGAGTGGGAAAAATTTTACTCTTGGCCTCAGCTGATTTTACTCACTCACATTTGAGGTCTGATACAGCACTTACAATGCCAGCATGACTAAGCATAGTGGCAGAGCTATTCTTACTCGTGATCTCTTCTGTTGTGGTTCTCTTTTTGTACTTTCTTGAGTGTCTTTGATTCAGTGTTTTACCTTCCCTTAGCAAGTTTAATGTATGAAGTACATGCCCAAAGAGAGATCTTAATTTATATTTAAAATTTTGAAATGTAGGGGAATGTTTCCTATTCATAACTGCATAGTTGACTTCCTCTCTTCTTTTGACTTTCCTTTCCCAACAGCTTTTGTTGACCAGAGATGAGATGCTACAGGCAGCAGGTTCTCACTGTATGGCTGCAGTGCTGGTTCACTCTCCCAGCACATATGCTCCTGCTTTTATCCATGCGGATGTTCCAGGTGAAGAGAGGCAGTAGCATCTTATTGTTCATCTCCAAGTTTCAAAGCCCTCCCTGGCTGTTTGGTTTAGGAATCAGTCTGGCTCTGTGGTATCCACTGGTGGCACAGTGTGGGTGGTGACCATTTGATACCAGTAAAAATGGCTAATAAGAATAGAAGGGAAGAGTAAGTTTTCCACTGAAAGTATAGAAGCAGCTGTCAACAGGCAGAATCGAGTTTCCATAATGAGAATTTGGACAAGTCCTCGAGGTCAAGGTGTGACTTGCAGGACCTTAGATATAAACCTAAACTGACTTGGCTTCCATCTAATTCCACTAAGTGTTGTACATTTGCACAGAATTTGGTCTAGAATTTAACTTTAGATTGCAGCTATGGAAGATGGTTTATTATTTCTCTGTAATCCCAAAAGACAAGTATTTTCATTATACAAATTCTTTGGGAGATGTAAAAGTTCTGAGGAAAAAAAGATCACTGCATCTGTGGTAAAGCCTACTTAGTGGCTTTCCATTTGAGCCAAAGGCTAGATCCACAATTCAGCTCCTGCCTGCTGAGTTTGTGCTAGGAAGAAGCCTGCCCATGGGTCTATGCTCTGCAGTCATCTTATTTTGAAGAGTAGCATGTCCCTGAGCATCTACTTCATTCTCCATTCCTGCCATTTCATAATACAGCCGTTCTCCCTGCGGCTGTTGCTATGCTGCCTCCTTTCCTCCTCCTGCCTCTGCTCTGTTCTAGGAGCAGCTGTGCCATGCTGTAAGCAGCCTGCCTCTTATCAGGGTGACCTTATTTGCGTGTGTGTGCGTTTGCAGAGTTCCTGTTTGAATGTCTCTTGTGCAAAAATGAAATCCTTATCTGGTCAGTGTATTGCTGCCTGCTCCTCCTCACTGAAGAGCGCCTTTTCTTCTCAAAGTGTCACACCGTCTATGGTGAGTCATCAACTTTTCTGACAGAGTGACTGCAGTAATGCTTGTGCCTCTAGCTGAATTTCAACGCTTTACACACAATCACAATTTCCAGTCAGGATAGATAAAGGACTGAAAATGAGTATCTATCAGACATGTTTGTGATGTCCAACATAGCTTGAATTTACAGTGCCATTGTCCTAATGAGTTCCTGATGAGCATAATTCATTATAAAAACCAGTTATCATGACTGACACTACCTGAGTTACTATTAACTGTTTCTGTGGACATGCCAAGAGTAAATTTAGAAAGAATGTTCTTATGGACTTATCTCTATCAATGGAGATTAAGGCATATTATCAGGGAACTGAGTGAACATTCAACAATTTTGGACAGTTGTTTCTCTCAGTGGTTCAGAATAGCAGTTGTTCAAATCTTCCTTCCTTGTAAAAATTAATTTTGCTTCCATCCTAGAATCTGTGATGTTAAAACCCTTTCTATAACTTCTCTTGAACATGTGTAGGCATTGAATCTCTGGTGCGGAGTCTCCAAGATGTCCTGCAGGTGAACAATGTGGAGTTGCACAGACAAGGGCTCCTGCTCTTCACTGAAATACTAAAACGGTAAGGGAGTACCCTGACAGGCTTGCACAGGCAGGTTTAGTACCCCAAAATGGAGGCTGTGGTGCTTTTGCTTTTTAAGATTTTCTTCTGAGACCAAGTATCTCCACACCTCTGGAGCCTTTGTGTTTGAAAGATGTTGCTGAACTATTGCATCTCTGTTATTCCTGCAAAGAAGGGCTTGATGGTTGTTTGTGAACCTCCAAGCTTGTCCTCCTTGTGCCTGCATCCACCAGTCTGCCTGCTTCTTCCTGCTTCCTTGCCAGTCTAGGAGGTGAAATCTCTTTTTGGCTATAGACAGAGCAGGAGGGAAGGCCAGGAAGGTCCAGGCATATGTGAGCCGGCCAGATCCTGCTAAGTGTGCCTCTGACAAAAACAAAGTATGCAAATTCCTTGGCCTCTAGTCTTCTATCATCATCTGAGCTAAATTCGAACTGCAAAAACAAATTCTAGGCTGAAATATTAAAGTCTTCTGTCACTTCTTCCCCTTGTTTTCTAAAAAGAAATAATATACACTGGCTTGTTTTTCTTCTGTGCTTCCTCTTCTTGCCTCTATGATCTTGTTCCTATCCTGTCATGCTAGTGACAGGATCTTGTTTTTGCCACTTAGTTTCCCCAAGAGAGCCCTTGAGCTGAGTTTTGGAAATGTCGTAGTCAATTTTGTAGCAAATGGCAGGGTAAAAAGGAGAAGAAAAAGCATCAGTGATAGAATAGTGTGATGATGCCAGTGTGGGATCTGTCAAAAAGAGAAGCCAGGATGTGGGAAACACTAATTACAGCATTTATGCTTGTAAAACAAAGAGAACACTCTGTGCAGTTACTCTTATTTTCTCACACACCCATTCTGTTTCTCTGAGCTTTGCCTTAGAAATGATGTTTTATTTAAAACTCTCTCATAGTGAGGAAAGGGATCTCACACTGGAACTTCTTGATTTTTGCTTGCAGCTGGACTCTCTTGTGTAAGTGAGCCCCACATTCTGGTGAGGCCCAAGCAGGACATTCTGCTCCCCTTGGCAGTATGTCAGGAATGGTGGGTAGCTCTCCCTGATGTACTTCTTGTCTCTACCAGTGTAACCATAGTGGCAGGCACAGTGTGGGGCCCAAAGACGAGAGGCTGCAGGAAGCTGCAAGAGTACTGTCCTTCACACTTTCCTCCCAGGCCCTGAAGACACCATAGTGCACCATATTGAAAGTGGGTTTGTGCATCTTGAGTGAGTCAGCAGTACTCCTCCATCCCTTCCTCCCTGCATGAGTCAGTGAAGAGTTTTTTCTTCCTGATGTGTTTTACTTCAGAAGGCCAGTGATTAAAGAAAGGAAATACAGAGGATTAACAGAATTATAATATAAGTAGAAATAACTTGGAAGTTCAGCACATCACTTATGGTTTGGCTCCTAATGCCCAAGATTCACAAGGCCTTTTCCTTACCTTGCCCACCTCACAGCTTTTTTTCATAACAGAACGTGAGGTGACTGCCAAATTGAGTTTATCCCACAAAGTGACTAAATAGAGTGCTTTTTCCTATGTTCCCTTTTTGCCATGTAACTGGGCTACTATTGTAATTTCTACTGAAGTTCACTTTCCCATTTGTGCATGAGAGCCTGTGTTCATGGCTTACTTTAGTCAGGCACGACTGTGAAAAATGAGTAACAGGGAATACTGGAATACTTTTGGCTCCCAAGTCTGTCTCCTGTCATGCTGTGCTGCTTTTCTTGCTTCACTTCAGAGAGGCCCTCTGGCAGGCTGTTAGTGCCTCTTGTCTGCCTGTCTTCCCCCTGCCCTCCCAACTGTACCTGACTTGCCAGGAGCCAAATGAGCACAGTCTGCCATTTACACAGCTCTATCCAATAATAGGATTAATGGCCTGTAATCTCTCCATGCTCTTGTGCTGAATGTTCAAAGGTGTTGGGCCACAAGGTGATAAGATAACCAAAATGCTCACTATCAAGAAGACTTGTCAAAACACTTTGATTGTGTTTAGTTTCCTGACTACTTTTCAAGTTCATGAAAGTTCCTGTCCTTCTGGCAGCATCTGGCATTAGAAGTGCTATAGGACTGTGAGAAAAGCTATTCTCATGGCATCAGCCCTGTTCAAGGATGGTGACCTTTGCTCGTTTACTCAAGAATATAAGTTGCCAGATGAACCCACAAATGCCAAAGCAGATGGCCTGAGCATAAAGTCCTAGGCAAAGAGATCACTGTGTTTTGCAAAGCTTGTTTTTCCTGTGCTTTTTGTGTCATTGTTCACTGGAGTAGTCACACAGTTTTCCAAGTTGTGGGGGTTTTTTTATCATAGTAGGGCTTCAGACTAGCTGAAGTTCACCCTTTGTAGCAAGCCTTCTACCTTCTCAAGTGAGAGTGCCTCCTTGTGAGTAGCTGGCTCTGAATAATGAAAATCATGGCTGGAACCACACAGCTCAGCTGTCCATTTGGTGAAATGGGAAAAGGGCACCACAGTTACCTAAATCTACCTAAATATTCTCCTTGCTTACTCTATTTCCTCTCCACAGGCAACCAGTGGAAATCAAATTATTCACAAACCGAGGTGTATGTATAGAAGCCATCGATGTTTTGATGGAGACAGTGAACTGTCCAGTACTGGAGGTGGCAGTGGAGGCTGTGAGAGCTGTGGCAGCTTTCCTGAGGTAGGCAGGAAAGTATTTACAGGCTTTTCTTCAGATAGATATGTTCATACCATGTTGGGCTCTGCAGCTCCCCTGTGGCTGTGTGGGTGAGTGTGCTCTGCAGTGGGACTTGTGGTTGAGGAAGGCGTGGGTACAGCAGAGCCAGTTTCCCACCCACCTCAGACGGCTGCTAGGGCAGTGAAGCCACCATAGGCAGCAGTTCTCTGCAGCAAGGACTTGGTGTCCCAGGCAGGCTTGTATGGTGGCTACTGTGGCTTTGTCACTCTGTGCTCCATCCAGATTGATAAGAGCAAGCATAAGATATGGACAGTCATATGCTTCCTGACTGTAGTGGGAACAGACAGTGCAGTGAAGGTGTGTTTGAGTGCACATGTGGATGAAGGTACTGTTCCGATGTTGTGACCTTACTATGCTGTGCTGGGTAGATGTGGCAATGGCGTATGGACATCAGAAGAGCAGTTATTTCTGATAGTGTTGCCTCCCCAGTGGAGCGTCCCCAGCAGGGTTTGTGCATACTGTCTTTCTCTTGGCTTGTTCAGGAAGGACCATCTGAGCTCCCCTCCAGTCCCATATGAAGAGCTGCAGAAGTTGCTGGAGGCAGTGCTGAAGCGATGTGCTGACCTTTCCCCACCACAGAGTGGCAAGAGGCATGCAGTAAGTTAAGAGCTGCTGTTGCTTGTTGGTAGGACTAAGCAGGACAGGGATGATCCTCCTAGCACACTATGTGGATGTTGTATATCTGTTCTATCCCCTTATCTGTTGGGTTCTCCGATATTTCTTTTAATCCTCTTGACACAAAATGGTACCAAACTTTGAAGTAGATGAAGATAGATGTTGGTAAATGTTGTCTTTCTAAGTCAATGAAGATTTGTCGGACTGTGCTTGAGCATGCTGCTCTCCTTATGTGTCCAGTACTCCAAAGCCATTTGAGTATCCCCTTCTTCAGGGCCCCACCTGGTAGGCTGCATTGGTCAATCTAATTTTTTGGCAATGAACATCTTTTGTTCTGCATTCAGATCAAGAGTGTAATCATATATGCACTGTGATCCTTCAGCAAGGGAGGTGTTAGCCACTTTTTAAACTGTAACTCTTCTCCTGTTCTTGGAATTCGTAGTTAGTGTGATGTGCTACTGGGACCTCTGCACTTCTGAGAGGCCCAGTTACAGATGGCTAGTGAAAAGATAAGGGCTGAGCCTTCTTACTTTAGGCTTAAAGCCATGTAGGTTTAGATCGCATGTCTGTAGTGACAAGAACATTCTGTTGTAGTACCATAGCTCTGAATTCTTGATGAACTGTCTTTAGACCCAAGTTTTGTGGTACCAGGTATCTGCCTTCTTCACCTGAAGAAGGCAGAACTGCTTTCTGCCCCATAGGCAGATGTTGGTCAGTCTGTTTGCACACATGTAGAGCTTGGTGTCCCCTTCATGATTAGGAGCTTCACAGTAAGGAAATTAGGTAGATAGTGAGGATATCCAGACTGTCTTTAAAGGTAGATAGGGGTAAATGATTATTTCTCTGCTAAGGTATCTCAGAATGAAATGGAGAAGTTCTGAACTGCCAGGCACCAGTGTGTAGCTGTGCCCTCCTCTGGTAGTATTTGGAGAAGACCACCACAACAGGTTAAGGCTTAAAAACAGATTTTAAGTTCCAAGTCATTTCCAGTTTGGAGAAATTAATTCTGACACTTCAGGTGGCTTCTGGCTGAACTCAGTAGTATGGTGTGTGGGAACAAGAGCTAGTACATGGATAGTTGCTTAAAAATCTGAGCCAAAGTGGAGAACTTCTAAGATTTCAGTGCTAAGCAAGGAGAACTGAAGAGTAATTGGAAGAAAGAAAATTTTAAAAAATACCAAGTTTTCCCATAAGGGCTTGAAGGTCCATTAGCTGAGATGTTTAAAACTCAGATTCCATCAAATCATGTCAATACAGGCTGTAAAGACAGGGCAGTACAGAACTAATAGCTCTGTAACTGTCTTCCTAGGAAGAGCACACAAGCTCTCCAACTGTGCCCTCCCTGGGGAAAACGCAATAGGGAAAAAAAACAGTTGTGTAAAGAACTGAGTGAAGTGAAATCTGTTGTTCCTTCTGCTGCTGGTGTCAGAGAAGAAAGCTATTTTTTCTGAAAGTGAGCATAAGATTTTAAAGACTTTTCTTCTTTAACAGGGTGATCTATTCTCAGTGTCTCAGAGTCACCCAGCAAACAGAAATCTTGGCAGAGTTCCTCAGAGACAGGGTCAGTTCTTGCTCAGCGCCCTGGAAAGTTTTAGAAATGCTTGCAGGTGAGGACAAGTCAGGAAGCTGGGTGGGTGACTGGTGTGTGTCCATGTCTCCAATCTTTTGTCCTTGCAACTGGGTGAGTTCCTCCACCCAGCCCTACTGAGGAAATATCACGGCTGAGTTCAATGTATGGCAATTGTAAGAGAAACAGCAGAGTGAGGAGTGTGTAGTAATAAGGAAAATTTTGTGACCTATGAATGTGTCTCCTATGAAATTTGCCTAGGACATATCAGTTTATTTCATGTCTTTGGGCTTTGAGGGACTGATTGAAAATTAGCCAAAACTACTGACGATGTAAGAATTATTGGAAGGTATGTGTGAAACCAGATTCCTGTGCCCTGGACTATGTGGTCCTACTGCCAGAAGGGATTAACCATTTAACAGATGCTGGCCTTGGATTTGCTCATGGCTGTGACCCATTACCCCAAATGGGTCTGTAGGCACCAACTTTTCCTGTTTTGCTGAATAAGAACTATTTGTTACCCTTAGCTGCACAGCAGACCCTGGTAGATGAGTTTGTGTATTAATCAGGATCAGTTGTTAGTTGTGGTCCAGCCAACTTAATTTTTGCCTTGCAACACTTGCATTTGGCTTGGCCGAGATAATTCAGTCAGAAGCTGGCACGCCTTTCTGCACTGACCCAGAGCCTTGGTGTGGTGTTGGAGGGCATTTGGGTTCTCTCATGGATTAGCTGATTTTCACAAGGTTTGCTGTACTGTGCACCAGGTACTCTGGCCTGGCTGAATACCAGTCTTGCCTCACTAGGGCTTCCCACATTAGCTGCTTTCTTCAGAGAAATTTAGTCTTCCTTTCCCAACTTGTACTGTTGTGCAACCTTGATGACTTTTAATAGCTTCACAAGAGGTAACTGTGTGATTGCCAGATTCCTATGTTTCCAACCTGGTGAGTGTTTGTGGGTCTTTGATGGTGAAAGTTGTGATGGAAGTGTAGTAGCTCCTGACTCCCTTTACAGAGTGAGGATTCCTCTCTCCTCTGTTTTCCACTGTGTATTTTTAGGTTAGCCATGGAATTCCAGGGTGACTTCATGGCCCAGGAGAACGCTTTCACTGCCCCCGACTCTGAGAGCAAGGACACGCTGAGCAATTTCTCTGAGTTCCTGTTGAGGATTTGTGACAGTCTCTGCATCCCCATGGTCATGGTAGGAATTCTTTTGAACTAGGTCTTTTTTGAACTTTCAAGGCCCAAGAATGGGTTGTGCAAATGGATTTTTGGGAAGAGAGCATGTAGAGTAAACCAAGAACAGCTGTGGCATTTGCCACCTCTCCAGAGCCACATGTGGAATTACACAGTTCATGCAAAAAGGAAATGCATGGTCTCAGAGGGTGAAGAATTTCATAAAGCTTCCACGTAGATGTCAGTGTCACTCTTCAGACTCTGTAATCCCTATAGGTTACCTACCATGCTATCTGGTCCATGGCAGCTCTGGATGTTGCAGGAAATGAAGAGTGCCTGAACTGTTTTTTTCCCCTTCTGCCACTTTTTCAAATCTTGTCTGTGTCCCAGAGAGCAGCTGTGTTTTGCACCTGCAATTTCATTTTCATTCTTTTTTCCAGAAGGCACTGATGAGTCTGCACAGCAAAGGCAATGCTAAGCACTGTGCCTCAGTAAGTTCAGGGACATGATTTAGAAAGCAGCAGTGAATATTCCTGTGTGCTTTAGTGCTCCATACAGGCCTGTCCCTAAGACACTTCAAGCAGAATTGTCAAAACAGTGGGACTCTGGTTGTGGTTGCTAATATTTAGTAAATCTTGCTTATGCTTTGCTACAGGTTCACATGTATGGATCCTTGCAGTTGTTGGGATCTTGGAGTTGTTTTGATTGGTATTTTCTTGACCAATCTCTTGGTGAGCAGCTGCAGTGGCATTGCTCTTCTCCTCCCTGATGTGAGGGTGCAGTGCATGTCCAGTTTGGCAAAGCTGGAGTCAAGTGTGCTCTTTCTTGCACATTGAACTTGGGTAAAAATTAATGGACTGCGAGAAAATTGTCCAGAGACCTGCTACAAGTGTGAGTTGAGTCATTCTGTTCTTAACAGTCTAGGGCTGGACTTGGTTGAGAGCTCAAATGCCTGTGTTTGCCACTGCTCAATGAAACACTGAAGTACAGGTGTTAAGTGTTACTGAAGTCAGCTGCACTTAAACTTGTGCCCTCTGTTGTATGCCACACTGGAGAATTAGCCATATGACCTGTAAGAGCAGTTACTTCCAGGGCAATGTGGGCAGTAATGTTAGTCACTGTGGATGAAGACCCAACTGTTTGCCAGCTGGAATCTGGAGGAAGTTTCTTGTCTTGTGTAATGTCTTGCAGTGTTAGCACAGCTCATAAAATTGGCAGAGGGGAGTGTTCATTGCATTCAAAGTGCTCTTTGAGCCCGTGTACTTGCTGCCAGACATTTTGGTAAAAGAACTCCATGTGTTTAGATTTAGAAATCTGACTTTCTGGACAGGCAGGAGGCCAGAAGAAAGCTGCTGCTTTCCGTGTTTATTGCATATCATGCACCCGATCTTTTCGTCTCTCCACAGAGCTACCTGGAAAGGGCTATGAGCCTGTCACTGATAGAGGTTTTCATCTCAACACTTAATATCCTCTTTACAGTGGTGCCAAACATGCGGAATAAGTTCTCCAAAAAGCTGGGTATGGCAGTAGTGTGGGATCATGTTCTCTGTGCTCTCAGTTTAACTGATGGAACTTGCTGCTACTGCATATTACTGAGGCAACAAGCTTAACAAGACTTTATGTGGAGGATTATATGACATGTTTATATAAGTAAGAATAGAGTGCACAGTCATGTTCAGCAGGATGAAAATGTTATTTGGTCTAGCAATGATGATGGGACAGGTTTTATTTTGGATAAGTGTGTTGTGTCAGCTTTACCCTTCCCTCTCGAATATTCAGAATTGGCTGTTCCTGTAGACGGGGATTATGTTGGAATTGTTGGTGGGATTTTACTATGTAGAAGTCCTATTTACTCTGTGTATTCCTTATTCTTCACACATCAGAGAGTTGATGTAGACAATTCCTCTGTTCTAAATATATGAAGCTGGCAAATCTTCCCTTTTCCTCCTGAGAAAACAAATGTACCTCAGATACTTTCCTCCAAATCAAACTCAGAGTAGTTTGCTTTCTGAGGGAAAGCCTAACATATATATTCTTATTGAGATGGCCTGCCCTGTTTACCAGGCTTGTATGTAGATGTGTGGGGATGGTTATGGGACCTGCCTGCTCTTTTCCCTAATCGTACATGTTCTGTGCTCCTTTGACATTTCTGTCTTGTTTTCTGTCTAGCATCCTCCTCCTTCATCCAACTGATACTGGAGCTGAAGGCCAAATTTTGCTCTGTACAAAGGTATTGTGTGTATTGTGAGTCAAGAATTTCCAAATGGGAAAGTAGATCATGCCTTATTTAATGCACCTGATTAGGCAAGACAGGAGGCTGAAAGACTCAAGAATGGTTGTATCTTACTGCAAAATGTAAATGGTAACTGACAGTGGAAAAGCTGGATGTGGGAGAAGGGAGAAGCAGTTGGGTAGGGGGTGGATGGATTTACATGGCATTGTGAGAATTCTGTGCTCCGTTGTGAGTTACACAGAGATAAAGCTGCCTGACTTCAGAGTAGTCAGATCAGTGTGTGTTTTGAAAAGAAGTAGCAGTAGCATTTTGTTCCATCTGAGCTCTGGCTTCCTAGGCACAAACTACCACTGTTGTTGTTCCTCATGGTGATATAGTGTATAAAAAGTGGGAGGGAGGAGGAAGACTTCAATAGCAGGCATTGCAAAGGGTCTCCTGATTTCTAAGTTGAGGAGTACTTTAGGAGACTCTCTGTGGGTCTGCAGAGATATTTTACCTACTCTTTCTTGTGGACATGTCTCACTAAAAAGGTAAACAAAAAACACAGGACTCCTAGTCCAGGTTACTGCTGTGAATGGTGTGTGGTGGGAGTGATCTAGGCCTCTGAATACAGTAGTGTGGGGTGTCAAGGATGGTGTGTTACAGGTGTTTGGTTATGTCTTGTTCTGCAAGGAAATCTTTGAAGAGAGATAAGTACCTGGAAATAGAGCTGTACTCATCGTTTTAGTTAATACTTTGGCATTCTTCAATGTTCTTCCCTAGAAACACCATTGCTACAAAATCTAACTGGTGTTTGTCAGTGGAATCATGTATTGGGAGCTACGCTCCCCATTCTCTGCAGTGTTAGGGGTCCTGCCCTCACAGTGTACAAGGTATGCTGACTGTGAGAATAACCCACTGCATTCATATTGGCCCAAGATATGTGAACGTGTTCGCTTGTTGTCACTGCATACGCCCTCCACATTGGTGACCTGACTGTCCTTTGGGAACTCATCATTTTCCTGGAAGCCTAGGCTGGCTCTTGAATCTTCTTGTGATGGGGCAGGTGCTTGCATGTGATCATTCAGTAAAATGAAGTTCTGGCAGACAGTGTGTGATATTAGAAGTAGGAAGAGGATGTTTCTAGCCTTCTTCCATGTATCTTTCTCCTCTTCTTCGCAGTAATCCCATCCTGAATCAGACCTGTTCCAGCTTCCTTTGCAGCTTGTGCCTGAACCTTTACTCTGCCACAGAGAAAAGGAGAACATCTCAGGAGGGCAAGTTTGGGGAAAGAGAAAAGTTTAATTTAGTTTGAGGCCCTGCCATCCCTTGTTTAGGCAATAGGTGCAAAAAAAAATTAGCAAAGGACAAAGTAGGAGGGAAGGGAGGACACACATAGCTCAATTTAGAGATTTTTTTCACCAGCTCATTTTTAAGCTGGTGCAGCAAGGACGTAACAGTCAGAGAATGCCTTTTGAAGAGTTTGGAACCCTGCCTAAAAGAATGTGTTTCATCTGCCTATGATTTTGTTTACATGGTGACATTTATTAGCACAACTGTGAGATAAAATCCCATATCTGCAGATTAAGGTAATTTTTTCCCTTTGGTATACTCTATAAAGCTTTCCTGTCTATAACTTTTCATAATAGTTTAGTCCCAAATGAATGAGATGAAACTTTCCACATCACAAAAGCCATTTTTCCCACTGGCAGTGGTTGGTCACCATACAGGCAGCATCAGCAAAGAACTGAGAACCTCTAGCAGAAGTGTCTTTTCATCCTTAAATTTTCCATTTCCTCTGTCAAATTGGGTCTCACACCACTACTGATGCCAAATCATAGAGGTGCTCTTGCTGTATGCAGACTGTGGGGTAGTAGGCTGTTCCACTCTTCTTTGTCATAGATATTCCTCATTACTGCCTGCCTGCTCATATTAGTTTTATTTCTAGAGCAAGAGATGTCTGAGCTCCTGCAGAAGGGTCTGCCTCAGTTAAACTACACCATTGCTGAAAGCCTTCTCCTCCTGTCTGAAACCCCTGAGCCTTTCTCTTTGGATCAATCTCTTTGCAGCCACCAACACTGCTTCATACTACTCTTATACTTTGCCTACACTTTTGGGGACAGGTGAGTCAAGATTATACAAGGCAAGTGATTTTGTGGCCATTACATACCATGTATTTGTGGGTGAAGCACATCTAATGTTACTGTTTCTGCTCCAATCTCCTTGAATGCAGGTTTGCTCCAGATGCAGAATTATTTCTAGCCATAAGAAATTTCCTCCTCTCTGCACAGGAGCGTGGAGACTGCCTCCCTCCACACATACTCAGAGCTGCACTTTACCTCCTTGCTGTCTGTCAGGACAAAGACAAAGCCCTGGACTTGGTAAAAGAAGATTTCATTCCTACCTCTTGGAGCCTTTTTGTTGAAAGCAAGGTTTCTCCCCACTCCCATCAACCCTCTTGCAGAAAGTATTTTGGCATAGGTGGTGAGTGGTGAATGAGTGAAGAGCGTGCAGTGCATCTACGCTCTGGAAAGTTAAGTATGAAAACCCACAGGGGAACATGGATTTGATGGAATAAACTTGTGTATGTGTGGGAAGTGTAAATGCGTTGGATAGGCTGTGAACTCACATACAGAATATAATAAATTTCATGGCTTCGGTCTCCCAAACACATCTCCAGCCTCTGCAGCAGGCTTTCTAGTGTTCCCATATGGCTCTTTGCTACTGCACAGCTTTGAGCTCTGTATAAAGCCTACAAATTTCTTAGCCTTTGTGATGCAAATGGGCTTCACAAAATGATGTTTAACTGATATATTTGATTGTCTACTTAAAAGGCAATGTGACTGTTTCTCACAGTAAATTCTCACCACTTCAGCTGTTTGATATCCAGTATCTAGTGATTATTTTGTTCTCTCTCCCCCTCTCCCTTTCACACCCTTATCAGAGGTCATTGTGCACCATAAGAAGGATCCTGGATAATCTTCCAGATCTGAGCTTAGTCTATGTCCATTGTCCTCTCCTGCTGAAATTCTTCCTGCACTACCCTGAACTTATGGGGAGATTTGGACACCAAGTCCTCCAGCTCTGGTTTTCCTGGGAAGACTGCCTGCAAACAGAGGCTGAAGAACCTGATTTTGGCACATCTGATCAGCTGAACAGTGCTAGCCCATTACTTCCCATTCTGAAGAGCAATTCCAGCATTTTGCTTATTTTACTGGTATGTAATTTTCACAAGGGCTGCTATCCTGGCCCTGATTTAGGGGGCTCTTAATAGTATTATGAAGCCAAGGATTTTGATAGAAGGGGCCACATGTGTGTACACCGACTTCCACCTGCCAGGGAAGCCTGATAAGGAAAAGGGGACTGTGTATGTGTGTTATACTGCTCTCTGTCATCCATCCACTGTGATAGGAAGGGATCTTCTGAAAGCTGGCTGGGAAGGGATCCGAAGGGTTCTGCTGAGATATGCCATGAAAAACCCTATTCCATTCTCTATTCGGATTCACAGCTGGGTGCTCCAGATTCTTCTGTGCCAGCCTTTCAAGAAGCTGTTTTACTAATTTGAGAACAATGCTTTTTTACTGATAGATGGGAAGGGTATGAAGAATATGAACTTTGAAAAAGTAGTCGGCAGAGAACAGGTCTTGAGAGCACAGCTTTCTGTTTGTCTGGGGGTTTAATTTTGTTTTAACTGAAGAGACTTGTCAGAGATTTTTGCACTACTCTTGAGTTTCCAGGACTGCAAATAACATGTTTTATTGCTTTTAAAAGATAAAATAGAAACCTTGAGACAGGGAAAATTAATCAGTGCAGGAGAGAAAGGTGTCTTGAAGTAGTAGGACTATTGTGTTTGCCTTTAGCTGGTATAATGAGCTCTATTAATGTATATAATCATGTCCCGATGGCTGCTTAGAGGCCTTCTCTTGCTTCCACCACTCTCACTTGCCCTGTCACCCCTCCCCATCAGTGCCCACTTGTTCCATGAGTGTTCAGCCAGTCACACAGTAAATATTTGCTAACTTTTATACTTAAGAACATGAGATTTGCCTGTAAGGGCTAAAGCTGAGAGCTGTGATGTTTCTTCTCCAGTCTATTAGAGAAATTAAAAATAAGTGTCATTGAGAAGACAAACCCATGTCAGCAGATGGTGAAGAAACAAGAAGAAGCAAGGTTTGACTGAGTGGGCATCCACTGGGCATTACAGACTGGCATGTATTTGTTCTGATCCAAGAGGCTATGAAGTAAAGCTTAATATCCAAGGTTACTGAAATGGCTGACAGGAGGGCTTTTCTGTAGAGCAGTTCTTTCACAGTTAGGGCGATATTGCAGAGTAGGTAGCAACATCCAGGCATTTAATACCATTGCAGAGCATTAGTAAAAGTGATAAATGAGTTGACATATCTGTACAAAATAAGGAGAAGTGTCCCATGAGACTTGCCCACACTGTTACCTTTGTCAGTAGTTCTGGAGTCTATCACTCCATAAACTAAAGAAGATGTATACATCACAGGTCTGTCAATAAGCAAAACAAACAGTGTTCTCCCTCCCTGAAGGGTACAGCCCTTCTGCTTTCCATTTTCTGTCTTGCCATGTGCTCTTGCAGAAATATATCCATTTAGATCTATCCCTGGCTTTAAAGTAAGTTGTAATAAATCACAGGCTTTGACAGTTCACCTTTCAGTTGTGGAAGAGCATAATCAATCTGAATTTAGATGGACTAATAAAACAGTGCAATATACTGGGATAAATATACTGTTGGATATAAAGAAAACTTATGAGGTGAATAACCTAAGCCTCAGAATGCACTAGTGAAGTGAAAAGGCCTGTGCATGGTACAGTGAAGCAAAAATTAATGTCTTTCCAAGGATGAGATATTTGCTTATCTGCTTTTAATAATTGTCTGAATTAGATGTAACAGATGGTTAGTGACGTCACCTGAGACCTTGAACTCCTGAGTAGGAAGAAAGATATCAACACAGTGATGCATTTACCAGGACCAGCAAGGCTGTGGCCCTTGGTTCATGCCATTCTGTGCTGTGTGCGTCCATTTGGGGATGAATGTGGTCGTGATGACACACTGTCTCACTTGTCTTCCTCCTGCTCCAGATCTGAGGTGCTGTCTCATAGAATGGAGACACGAGATTACGTGCCTGAATGCCACATGGAGCAGATCTATGTCAGCAAAGCCAATTGTGCAGACACCTTCCTACCCTTTATTCCTGAAGGTCTCTGATACAGGCAGGAATTAGGCTCACAACGAGAGAGCTTTCTCTGCCACAGGCAGCCTTATTTACCTTAACTGCTTTCCATGGATGTGGAGTCCCACAGCCGTCTCCTCTCCATCCTCCCAATCTGGACGCATTACTACTGTGTGATAGGGGAAGGCAGCTGGGAAAGGCAGCAGACTGTCCTGCCAGGCTGCAGGCTTGGTTGCTAAGACCAATTTCCTCTTCAGCTGTACCATTTGCAATGCAGTAGCCAGAACTACTGCAGGAAGAGAGGAAATGTAGTGCTGACGTAGTACATGTTGAGATGGTCATATTATGTTTGCACTACCAGGCTTTTTCTCCCTGATATTTATGGAACTGTACATGCTATGCAAGTGAATTTAATGTTAAATACCTTAACATTAAGAGTATGCCCAGATTAGGGCTATGAATTCAGCTCAGAGACTCCAGACAGAGCTCTGTAGTCAAGAAGCAGGCTTGTGGGCAGAGTGCTGTATACATGACTCCTCCTTTTCCTTTCCTGTGATTGGGTGATTGATTGTCTGGTTTATGCAGGTTTCATGCAGTTTAGCTGTAATGTTACTACTGCACATACAAAGCTGTCAGCCTTTTGAAAGTTAGTAACTATGGACTGACTCATAAGCTTGATTTTAGGTAAGTATCTTTAATATGCAACCAGATTTTTCAAAACAACAAGATGAGAAGTGCCAGAGGCTCTGTTCTCTTGTTTAGGATCTCACTTGTCTAAAACCTTCACCTTAAATGCATATTACCCCTATAATTACATAGCCAAGTGCATTTTTTTTTAAATAGGATATTACTTAGAGGTGCCTAACAGACCTGAGTCCTTCTCATATTCAGTTCTCTATTTAATCAGGACATACTTAATCTGAATGGTGTTTTATTAGGCTGTTTCCCAAGGCATGAGATTAATATAATGGTATTAAATAACAGTGACTTCTGCCTGATCAGGGTAGAAAGGTAATGTGTGTATTTCTTTCCTTGCAGGACCTGGTCTGCTCAAGCTCTGAGGAGGTGGCTTGGAAGGTGTTGATGACTCTAAGAACCTTCCTGGAAAGAAATGAGGATGTCCTTGTCTGTGACCTCCTCCGGAGCCGATTCCTACAGATTCTTCAACAGCTGCTGGTAGAGAGCAGCTCAGCCACTCTACAAGGTGATCCCACTTCTGTGACTTGGTCTTGCTGTAAGATCAACTAGCAGAGCAGATGGCTGAAGGGACACAGTCTGGGATAAAGTGGTTTTGAACTGCTGATGTAGCTTCAGTACTTATCTGCATGAGGAAATTTACAGACAGAACTGTACTGATTTACTTTCCTTTTTCAGATATTAGTTTTGAAGTGAGGTGGGTTTTTTTTCTGATTTTTGTTGTTCTGGCTTCAAACTGTGGTTGTTAAACCAAGGCAAAGTTCTCATATAGTGCTGTCAGTGTTCAAGCAGAGAGCTGTTCTGGTAAATCTTTCAGCTTGCATAAGGGCTCAACCAGTGACTGAAAGACATCCTCCTTTTTCCCTCTTCACTGTGCAAAACAACTTGGTGTGCCTGAGTATACACTGTTCGCAGGACACAGAGACCAGGAGCAGGGATTGTTTGAATCATTCATGATATTGATCCCCAAACAGGGACTGTGGTATCACCAGATCTCTTAATTCTGTTAAATCTCTCAAACAGAGCAAGGCTGTCACTGGGGGAAATCCCTCTCTTCCTTACTATCCCTGTCTGTGGCATTGGAATTGTCCCCCTATGAAAGGTGCTGTGCAAAGCAGCCTGTGAGCTTGAACTGAAGGAGGGAGCAGTGCTAGGATGTCCTTGACTCCTTAAGTTAGGGACCCAGTGCAGCTTTTTCTTTTCCTGAGGGGGCCACTGACACTTCTAACAGCCCTGCTGTTTCAGGTGTTTTGCTGTGGAGCAGTTGGGATGGAGGCAACAAGAGGGGAAGTGTTTTTGCCTGACCTCCAGCCAAGTCAGTAGGCTGGAGAAGAGGGAGGGGTTGAAAGCTTAAGGCTTCAAGATGAGAGATAAAGAAGGCAATGTTGGTATCTGCTAGATCTAATCTCATTTGGAATCATGGACATTTGGACTTGTGGTATCTTTCTGTTCCTGATCTACGGATGCCAGGGGCGGCAGGGAGGGAGATTGTCCATTTCCTATTCCAGGAGTCAGACCCATTTCTCCAAACCACTGGTGATGAAGATAGGACACTGGGCTAGAGGAGCTTTTGCAAGCTTTGAGCCTGTCTTGTGCCACTGATATCCCCAGCTTCTCTTCATGCTGCCTTATGAGCTTGTTTACTAAGTTCCTGGCAGGCCTATCCAGGTGTCAAACACCAGATGTATTCTAGAGACAGACTTCCTTGTCGCCCAGCACACAGGCAGCTCTTCGTGTGGTCTGGGGTAGTTAAGTCCAGGGGATCTGCATCCATATCCAAACAGTAGCCTGCTCTTAGACAAGACGGTAGCCCAACAGTGGGACACCATCAAGAATATGTTAACATTAAAGACACACATAAATGTTTCCTCCTTAAAACTGAAAACTCACAAGCTTTTCTGAAAGCATTTTCTGGAGGTGATAATTGCTTGCTGTAGGTATGGCTGTATAGAATATAAAATTTTTATCTGTCTGTAGCACTGCAAAAGAGTGAATAGGAAGGGAGTTGCCCTGGGGAGCTGGTGGTCTAAGCAGCCCCATTCCCCTCACATACAGACCTGCACTGTGGGGCTCTCAATTCTGCTGTCTCTGCTCTGCTCTGTGGGATGGGATGGGATGGACAGCATTTTTGTGGAGAAGAACAAATGCTGTGCAGCTGGGCTGCTGTCAAAGCATGGGCTGCCAATGATGGTCAGGTAGATGGGAAGAGGGCGGTCTGGAAAGAACCCAAGGCTTCTAGCTTATTAGCTAGAAAGTGTGACAACCATGTTCCCTACATCGTTCACAACAGGTGTGTGTGACCCTAGCCTCCTCTTCCCCCTTCTTCACTAGTTGTTCCTAGAATGATGTTGGCAGGATCCAGGTGTAACTTGGGCCAACCCACAGTGGTGGAAAGGGGGCCTGATCCAGAGGGGACTGTAGAGATGAGAATGAAGCTGGGGCTCTGTGTGTGTATATAAATGGGGAATACTTCTTCCCCTAACTCATCCTCATTCCTGAGCCAGAAAATTAACAATTCCTGGCACACTTTAAAATACAACAGTTTAGAGTTAACTGACAACCTAAGCTGTCTGTGCCCTTCTTAGCTAACAGGAACCTGCCTGTTTTGCTGAGCCTCCTTTTCCTGGTGCAACTGCGGAGCAAGGGCATGAGGGAGCTGGACAGCACAGACTTCAAGCTACTTCACCAGGGTGAGTGTATGCATCCATCTTCTTCCAGGGAAGTGTTTGCCAATTCTTGCATAAGATGATTAGGGGCTGGCTCTTTGTCTTTTGTGAGATGTACCTTGCATTATGGTCATGGCTGCTTTGTGATATTTTCATAGCCAGAGCATTGTAAAAAGCCCTGGTTACTAGTTCAGTCAATAAAACCCAGGTTCTCTTCCTCTTGCTTTTACAATATATTTGTTGTCTGAGACCTCACAAGGTGGCCAAAGTATTCCCCTGACCATGGCATGATTTCAGGGTCTGTGACTGCTGTTGGCGTGGCACATGACAGTATAGCTGATGTGCTTCCTGAATTATCCTTCCCTGTCCACACTTGCTATAACACTCTTGGGGGATTCAGGTCACAGTCATGTCCTGTTAATCAGCCATCAGGAAACAGCAGCCTAGTGAAACTGGGCTTTCCTTGGAGTGTGAATCCAGAGTATACGGTTTCCTACAAACTGCAGGCCTCATCCGCTCCACCGCAAAGACACAGAAGAGCAGGTGTCTTAGTTTAGAGCAAG
>VWZG01013686.1:57756-81044 GCA_013396735.1 Grallaria varia | reverse complement strand
TGTGGTCTCAATTTATAACAAGCTGGACTAACTTAAGCCTTTATCACTGATAATTCTTGATGTCCTCCTGTCACTCCAGAAATAAAAATGTACTCTGTGCTTTTATACCCTGATGGCATCAAGGTACATTGTGCACCCGTGTCTACCAAAGTGCAGTATCTCTGTGGATTTGATGTACCAGGCCATCATATCCAGACAATCCAGTAAATAGTATCATCTTTTTCATCCCTCTCCTTCTCCTTGCAGAAGGCAGGGGCCTCTCTATTATCCATGATCAGAGTATTCACTGTCAGTCCTGTGCCTTTCCCTATCATAGGTCTGCCCATCATCATGGACACGGACCTTAAGTCTTCTTGTGTCTCGAAGATCGCTGCTTCACAGGGGGATCAGTGTCTGTTACATGGACTTTCTTACTGGCTTTCTTCCAGTTTAATTCTCTCACCCTTGCTTTGAGCTTAGAGGTGGGTTCACCATCCCACTTCTTCATGTCTTCCCCTTGGTCACGCAAATAAAACCATAGTTCATCACGTTCACTACGTGGCCCACTCCTGGAGCCTTCTCTCTTTCTGCGTGTAACAGGAGGAGACCGAGACTGAGATCGTCCTCTTGGTTTGTCTCTGTAGTCTAGGTAGTCTTGGTAGTCAGTTGGTGAATCGTATTCAGAATGCTTGTCGTGCCTCCCTCTGATAGGGGCTTGCCAGTCGTAAGGCTCAAAGCAGTCCCTAAAATCTAATTTGCTGGATTGTGAGAATGAGGCAGGTCCCAGTCCTTCAGCTATGTGCCGCAACCAAGCACACATTGTGCCTACGGTTTGTTCATTCTCTCGTGGATTTAATGTTGCTACCATGATGCCAACATATGCTGCAGGAGCACCTCGAATTACTTTTCTCCACATGGGAAACGTGCATATGGCTTCTTCTGGATCATTGAAGAGGTCATCAGATGTGTACATATTTTCCAAAATTGCCAGTTCCTGCAGGTACTGGATGCCTTCATCTGCATTTGCCCACTTTCTCGGGGAGCTCGTTAGGTATTCTTTATATGGATACCTTTCTTTCACAGCTGAAATAAGTCGCTCCCAAAGACTATGTACACCTTCCTCTTTTCCAATGGCTTTTCCGATGTTGTGGTCTCTAGCAATGCCTCCTAGTTGTTGTGCTTCAGAACCTTCCAATAGGAGGCTTCCAGCTCCATTGTCCCAGCATCGAAGCAGCCAGGTAAGAATTTGTTCGTCAGGCTGACGACTGTAATATCTCCGTAAGTCCCGAAGTTCTGATGAGGTCATTGACCGCGTAATTTTGGTAAAAGGCCTAGCCTGGGTCCTTATTTCAGTAAACTTAGCAGGAACCAGATCAGTCGTAAGTGGAATAGTCTGGGTCCCAATTTCAGCAAACCTGGCAGGAACTAGACCAACCTCAAGTGGCATGGTCTGGGTCCCAGTTTCAGTGAACCTGATATGAACCGGCCTGGCCTCAAGTGGCATGGTCTGGGTCCCAGTTTCAGTGAACCTGATAGGAACTGGCCTGGCCTCAAGTGGCATGGTCTGGGTCCCAGTTTCAGTGAACCTGATAGGAACCGGCCTGGCCTCAAGTGGCATGGTCTGGGTCCCAATTTCAGTGAACTTGATGGGAACTGGACCAGCCTTGGGTGGTGTGGTCTGGATCCCAATATCAGTGAATGCAGTGGGGGCAGCATTAGCTCCAGGTGGCATAGCTTGAATCCCTGTCCCAGTGATTTCTCTCGAGGTTTGGTCTGTTCTACCACGAGATAACCAATATACCAGCACTTTTCCCAGTTTCAATAATATGTAACAGATTTGGATCAATACCAGCATGGCTGCCACACAGCTTAAATATGGGTGACTAAAAATTAAAGGTAGTCTTGCTACAAAGGCATCTGTATCACACCTGAAAAACTTGAGAAAGAATAGAAAACTGTATTCATCACTTGTGGAATTACTTGAACTGGTTTCTAGAGAAGGCTGATGCAGGGGTTGAGCTATCCCAAGCCTACAAATGCTGAACAAAACCCAGAAAATTATCAAACTTAGTGAAAAAACCATGTTTACCCTGAAGTAACGCAATGTACCAAAACAAAAAGGTGTTTATGTAAACAACTGCCTCTTGGCTGTTTTCCCAGATCTGTTCCACAACAAAAAGGTATGTTTACATAGATAATCTCTCTCTGGTTCCCAGGCTGGCACTGACCCAGAGTTCCTCACAGGGGCACCAAAATTACTGTAGAAGTTTGACCCTGGAAAAACCAAAATAAAGCAGCACAGCACAGCTTNAAGCTTCAGACCATAAGGGGAATAGATATTGATATATATATTTATTTACAGAGGAGGAAAAGGGAACTTAACACTATATGCACACAACAGGAAAACAAGATTACATATGTACTGGAAAAGAGAGGTAACTCAAACAGTACTATGTATGTACTATATATACACACCCAAGGAAAACAGATAAGATATTACCCAAATACAGAAGAGTAGAGCTCCGAGCTGTTATCCTTCTCCTACACCACCAGAAGAGAGAGTGACCCAGGACTTCCTCCCCATCTCTTCATATCTGAGGTGACGTGAAGATAGTAGGGAATACATCTTATTGGTCAGTGTATGTCTCCTGACTAATTTCCCAGGAAGGCCTAAAAACCAACAAACCTAACCAAGGCCTAAAATTTAAACTGCCACAGCACAGGAATCTTATTTAAAATTACAAAGAAAAAACCCTCAGATTTCTTTAAGGAATTAATTTTAGAGTCAGTTTGGGTGGACTGAGTTAAACATGGAGGGGAGGTACAGTGTGGAAGGTGGTAAGTATTTTATATTTGTGACAGCAATACATACAGTGGATATGTGACTGCATCCTGATTTACATGACATAAAAATTTAGAGGTATAGAGTTGTCTGTTTTATCCCTTTCTTCCTGAAAAAAGGGTGCAATAGTCATTGGGAGCTTAATTTGCATTGCTGTCCCTCTAACTCTGCTGCAGGAGCTGGCTGACAGACAGTATCATAACCTCAGCTATTCTGTTATTTGAGAAATTGCTTAGGGGATATTGGAAGTCAAGAATAAGACATGGACACAAATCACTTCAGAAATGAAGCACTTACTCTGTTTTGAAGAAAATATGTTGAATATTAGCATGTTGTTATACTTGCCTTTATTTGGCCAGGAATCCTCAGTGTTTGAGGGTGAAAATCATCTGTGTGCTTTGAAGTATATGCTCCAAATAAAGCTTCAGTGGGTTTTTAATGCTGGCTTTCCTGCATAAGAATGAGTTTTTCCTTGAAATGGAAACTGAGAGCAGATAAGGTAAAATAATGATAAGATGAAATAAAACTGGTCTATCAGAAGAAGTGGCATAGAAATCCAATTTGGGACCGTAAAATGGGCATACATATTATTTTCTATTGTATGCTATTTCACATGAAGCATGGTTGCAACAGGAAATCAATGGAAAATAGGAATTATGTATAAGACAAACTGCTAAAAACCAAGAGGCTGTACTTTCCAGTTCAAATTGGAAGGTAAATGCAGCAGAGGGATAACATATGGGTTTCATATCTTTGGATAGCTGTAGATTTGCTTCCTTTGTCTGCTGATGTACTATCTTCAGGTTTTTATCCTCATGGTTGTTTTGATGGTGTGTGCCTGTCGTGATTCTGTGGTGCAGGCAGATAAATGTGCTGCATAAATATTTCTAATGTTATTTCTGTCTGTAATTTTTTTCCCTGTAGTCATTTATATTGTATGACACCAGATCTTTTCCATATCTGGATGAATGTGATTCTTACACCATACCTGTACTTAATCCCATTGTGCCACCTGTGTTTGTCCTCTTTGTGTTGCCCCATAGATCCTAGTGCTGTCCTTAAAGTGATTTGTTTCTCTATGTGTATGTTAAACTCCTCAGCTATAACCCTAATTAACAATCACTGAAACAGCTGATAGAAATAAGAAAGCTGCTAAGAGCATAAGATGTTCTTTTTCTTCCTTAATTCATATAAAAATGATCCAAGTACTTTAATCTTTTAAAAGGAAGTTAGTTTTACACATTAGTAACTAGGTTTGGGTGGCTATTGGTAAAAAAAAAAAAAAAAAAAAAAAAAAAAAACAAACAAAAAAAAAAAACAAAGCCAAATGTCAGTGGAACTTTGCTGCTAAACTCCAAAATTAATTGTAGGTAAGAGGATATTATTTGATAAATTTTTGCACCAAAGCACGAAAAAAAAATAAAGGCAGCAATTTTGAGGGGCTTTAACTGCAGAAGGGAAAAATGAAGATTTGACCAACACCTTCCTCTTGGCTCAAAGTACTCTTGTGAAGAATCTGTGGATTCCTTCCACTGTCCCCATCTTCTTCTTTGTATTTCTCTGCATTTACAGTTTAGGATTTTTTTCTCTCTGGCTCTATTCCCCTCCCCCCACTTATCTGTTTGAATCCCCTGTGGCCCATTACCTCTGGTAGAGTAGCTCTCTCTTGAGCTGCTGGCTCTGTAAGAGGAACATTTGAAGTTACCTTTGAAATATTGGAAAGTTGGGGATATCAGATCAGTGTCTCAGTCTGAGTTACTGTGACTCCAGAGAACATTTTTCAGCCATCTGGAGATGAAGAGCTACTGGAATTGGAATCAGTTCATGAAATTTCTCTTTTTTACTTTTTCTGTTTGAGTCAAAGGAAATTTTGATTTTTAAACAAAACACAACAAAGCAACAAACTTCGTAGTGTTTTAGTCAATTGCCTTTACTAAGCAATAATGGGACTTTTAAGGTTTTGACTATAGCAACCAAGACAATGGCTCTGTATTTTTGAGATGATAATTATTCAGTGAAAACCTTTTGAGCTTTCAAGATTCATGGAAGTCTCCAAGCTGTAAACTGCAAGGTTTATGCAAAATGTATGAAATGAAGACTTGTCATGGATAGCGACCTGTGCAATTATTCTCTTGGTTTATTTTGTTTGTCTAGGGGGGTGTTTGTACTTGTTCAGCATGCATATAAGAGCACTCATTAGTCAGAAATTTGACTGACTAATGGAGAGGCTTATTGATTGAAGTTCTCTCATAAAATGAGTTTCTAGCCTAGAATTTTTCACTTGGCTATAAAACTACCAATTTGTATCAGTGGTTTTTCTTTGCTGGAATCTGTCACATTGTCTGTTCTGCTCTGGTCTTTCTGGAAGGCTTTAGTCTCCTCTGGGAGGAAGCAAAGGGGGACAGCCATTCTCCATTCTGAGTGCCGCCTTATCTGCTGGGCTTGCTCAGGAAGCTGGATTTCAGTTTGGAGGGTGTTGTGTTGGTTGTTTGCATGTATGTGAATGAGTAGGTGACAGTAAAAAATATGAGCTGAGTCTAATGTGTGGGGCTCAGAAATGTTGGAGTTCCTTGTATGTGCCTTGGCAATGTCCCAGCTCTAGGTATGGATCATTCTGCTCTCCTTGTGTGGAGGGAATACAGGTAGATGAACAAGAGGAAAACATGATGTGACCATGGCACCACAAGTTAATGCAACTAGAGAGTAGAACTCTGTCAACAGGCCTTCTGGAAACACTTTGATTCTTTTAGAAGAGAATCATGTCAAAGAGGAGTCCATCTAAACTTCTATGCCTAAATCGGTTGCTGTGAGCTTTGATACAGCTTTGCCACTCTGGTTCTTGAGTTACTGTGTCCTATAGATAAGAGATAACTGAATGATAATGCTCAGCTCCAGTGAGGTTGCCATTGTTGTGTGTTTTCTGTTGCACCTGCTGCTGTAGGGTCTGGTTGTGATGCCTCTGCAAGACTGGGCTGTGCCTTGCTGTGCTCCTCTGTGGGTTTGTTTAAAAGTGCGAGTCGCCTGGGTGCCTGTGTTACACCTGCACTTGAGGCATCTCACAGCTGCCCCCATCAATAGAGGTTCAGCATCTATTGACTGGATTTGGTGCAAAGAGCTTTTCTGAGCACTCAGTGATGAGGTGATGTTCCTTTTTTTGTCTTCCAAGACTGCATTTGCCTTCTGCTGCTTACTTTCTGAGGATGGGCTGGACACAGACACTTTCTGCAGTACTTTCTCCCTCCTCTCCCATTTGGCAGTTGTAATTCATGTTACTTTAGTTATATTGGACAGGATTTTTCATATGTTGTGTATTTTTATTCCATATTTGTGGGGCTATTAGCCCTTCATGGTGCTGGATGACTCAAGTGGGTTTTTTTCTGTTGTTCCTATTCTCCCCAGGGAATTAATGAAATAATGAAATCTAAACAGTGTTTAAATTAGTATTTGAGTTTAGGACCATTGTCAAGGGCTGTGACTCAAACCATGCTGAGTCTGGAAGACCCATAATGAGTTGTTCTGGTATTCCACAGTCAGAAAGAACTTGTCAACCACAAAATATTTCCTACACCTTGTAAACAGCAGATGTGTTCTGAACTCACAACCTGACTGCAGAAAAACCAATTTCCACTACTGCCTATTGTGTGAGGGGACAGGTCTACTGACACCAGGGTTTGTCCTAGAAAACCTAGGAATTTGCTTAGCACGGTTTTCTCTCCTATGGATGATGATCTAGTTTTGCTGCATTTCCTAAAAGAAATAATGTGTTTTCACATTTTATGTACTAGTATATATTTGTTTTCTTGATTGTGAGGAAAAGAACTGATGTTATGTATTTGGTTTTGCTGTTTGTTTGAGGGGATTTTTTAAATACTTCTAATTCTATTTATCTTAAAGTTAGCAGCTGTATTATTTTTTGGGGTGAATTCTACTTGGCTCACAGCAGCAGAGATTCTTGTGAGCAATTATATTCAAGGCAGCAGTTAATTATGGATATTTACTGGCCTGAGTTATGGAAATCCTAGTAATTCAGGTCTCCTGTGTTTGAAATTTTGTGGAATATTGCTAAGAATACCACCTTGTTCAGGAGCTTTTTTACTTTGTATGGATAGATGTCATTATAATTGAATCCAGGCTTGTACATCATTGGAAGGGGGAAAAATGTTTCATCCCTAGTGTATGTGTATAGTCTCCTTCTAACAGCAGCACCTGCAGCTTAAAGGGGGAAATATGCATTTCTGCATGGAATAAGAAACAATGGGATTTCTTAGGTTTTGCTTTCTCATGGATGTCACTTAGAAGGTTAAGACCTTCTACTACTTTGGAGGAGCTCTTGCTCACTTGCAGCACTGAAGCTCTGTGATCCCCATGCTAGTGAAGAGATGCCTGGGGATGGAGACTCCAGAATTTACTTTTTCCTTATCCTTAAGACTTTATCCAATGACTAGTGAGAGGCTGAAGGATTTTTCTCAAGCTCTGCTGAGAGCACTTGATGGAAATGTAGAAGCAGAGCTGAGTGCTTCTCTCAGCCTTGCTACGACAAGCTTTCATGCATGGGTTGTTTTTCCCAGCTCTTTGCTCTCCACAGATGATATTTCTCTTTATAGTAAGATGTGCTGAAATGTCATAAATCCTTATGAAAACTAGATGTACTTCTGCATGACTGCAGCAACTCCAAGATCACTGTAAATGTGTTCCCATTTGCATTCTCCATAAGAGCTTCATTAGATCTTTCCCTTCTCTAATGATTCTATGAAATTTTTGCTTTATGCTGGTCTTGTGAGTAACCAAAGGTGATATTCAGCGTATCTGAGGTGCCTCTGGTATGTCCCAGGCAGGTATTTTCATGTCAATATCCCTTATTTTGAAGTGATTATATTCTGTTCTGGTCTCCTCCCATGGATTTTACTAAAAATTCTGAATTTCATGTTCCTGGCTACCATTCTTTTTCTATGCTATACTTTTTAATAGTTATAACAGCTGTCCCTCTTTGCTTCATTTTTCAAAAGTATCCTCTTCCCCACCCCTACTGATGTTTTGGGGGAGTTGGGGTGTCACCACTGAACACCCGAACCTCCAGCCAGTCTGGAAAGTGAGACCGGTCAGAGCGGGAGAGAGGGAAGCCCTGTTTAGTCCCACCACCTGCCCACAGCAGCTGCTTGCAGCAGATGCTTAAGGGGAGAAGGCAGGAATAAATCGAACCTGCAGCTCTGATAGACTCTCCTAGTGTCTGGCAATCTGCAGTTTAGGAACTTTCGGAGCTGGGGATTCTGTTGTATCTTTGCGTTTAATAGTCCATGATGGTCTTTTCTTCCATGGTGGAGGTTCCTCCTCCTGCTTTGGACGAAACTAGAGCGATGATCTGAATGCTGTGAACAGCTGAGGTGTCTAATGCATTTACATTTGCAGATGGGATTCAGTCCCAGCACCCCATTCCACTGCATTTTATTGTCAGTTTATTAGAATAACACTGCAAAATATGTGATTGGGCAGTGTGTGTTCCCTTGTGATACCACCAGTAATCAGCAATGGCTTTTATTTGTTATTTCCACCACTTTCTTTTTTCTGTTCTGCAAAACCCTTGGGAGCTGAGATGGGTGAAAACTGTTCTGGATTGCCACACTTTGCTTCTCTGTCCTCTTCTCTTCAGTTTTGAATATTGTTTTAAAATATTGTATTTATTTTTCCTCTCCTAAACCTGAACCCTTTCATAAATCAGAGGAACTACAATGGCTGCGTTTGATTCATAGGTGTGAGTAAATGTAGGTGTTTTATTTGTCCTTAAGTTGATTCCTAAGGAAAATGTGATAGTGTGCGAGAAAGCATGAATGAAAGCCCCTAAATTAAGAAAAACAAATTCACACTTAAATAATTTAGGGCTTTTATTCATCTTTAGAAAAGGTGCTTGCTGAGAAGTATTCATAGCCTTGCAGGGCAAATTGTGAATATTTCAGTTGTTGCAGGCTCTGCTTTGCTGGACTCTTTGCTGACAAGGTGCTGAGCTGCTTGGGAGCAGTGGAAAAGCTCAGAGGATGGAGGTGGCTGCTGTTTAATTGCTGTGGGCTTCAATCTGTTTCCATTTTGTTTCTAATAAACCTAAATGGAACAGGTGGTGCCTATGAAGAGTGTCTGTGGTGTTTCTCAATGGAGAAGTTTGTGGGATGTGGTATTAGAGAAGTTTAGGGGAAAAGACTCTGGCTACTTTCAGGGGGGAGATCACAACTTTCATTCTGAAAATCTAATACTTCTATACTGTCCACCTGCTAACAGCTCCTTATTAAGCAGCAGCATTTGCTGTCTGTTTGCTCCTGTCAGAGTTTAGCTGAGTGCTGTCAACTAAGGCTCTCAGATGACATTTATTGGTTTAAATTGTGGGCAAGTCCCCTGCAGAGACAGAATTTACACTGACACAGAATCAAAATGGTGCACAGTCAGCTTTGCCCTTTGCAGCCTTTCATTTGTGAGAAAGGCCTGTGACCCCCAAGGATATTAGAGATAAAAAAGTTACTTTCAGATGGGTGTCAGTCCCCCAGGCAGTGAGAGGGAAGAGCTACCTGTGATCTGGGCATCACTAAGGGGAGGATTTAAAATCAGTAGTGATGAGCTCTTGGGTGAATAAATTAGCTCCAGAGGGTATAACAGGTCCTGGACTTTTTTTGCTAATTTTGCTTTGGATCGGATAGTTGAACTTTATTGCACTTGATAAGAGACTTGGCATCTTCCATGGGCTGGTCTTGTCAAATGTAGTGCTGGCTGTGGATGTGCATAAAGAGAGCTTGGGAGGCAGAAGTTTGCTGCTATTGTGAGACACAGCTCAGACGTCTCATGCTCCACTGACCATCCCAGCACAGCTTGCAGAGAAGCAGCACAGTTGCCCATGGGCTTTGAAGCCCATGTGGGTGTCACGGTAGTTTGTTATATTGGCTGCTTGAAGAGTTTTTTAATTTGCTTTAAGTGGGAAGAGAGACTTGGACATGTTGTCCTGTTTTTACCTGTAAAGAAGGAAAGGGAATTGCAGAATGCATTTCAATTTTGCATGTGCGTGCATGAAATAGCTAACTGGGTGTTCTATTTTGCCAGTCACATCTGCAGATTTATCAGTTTCTTTTGATTGGCTTATTTGGAAACTGAACACTCTGTAGATTAAATGCAATTCTTTTTTTTTTTTAGTAACTCTATTAGTGTTTCGTGGAAGTATTTTTTTTTTAGCTCAGTGCTTCCCAGCATGTTCCTGCTGTTGCCTAAAATGTGGACAAACACTTTCAGGGCAATTTAATTAAGGTAAAGCAGAGAGGAGTTCTTTACTGAAAAGCTTTTCAAGTTTCAAAAGTATAATGACACACGCACGGCATAGGGGTGATTCCTATTTTTGTAACACTACTTCATTATCATAACTAAAGATTACATACATCCCAGAGACCATCCACCCTCGTACCACCTTGGTGCCACCCTAAGAACCTCCCTCGGGTCTGCCCCTCAGCACGCCTTCCTAGAATTGAGTCAGGGAGTCTCAAGACCCCTTACTTCTTCACCATCATCTTCTTCACGTCACATTCCCCTGGTTGGAGGTTTTCCAAACTTCACGGGTCTTCTCTCTTGTTTTGACTACAATGTGTATTGTTATTCTAGTCCTGGTACTTGAGACCTAAATAAAATGTTCTAGTCACTATCTTATCCTTAGCTCAGACCTTCAGAAATGCAGTACAGAGGTAGAAACTGCTGGTTGCTACTTCAAATGTGAGAAGCTATGCAGCTACATAAAATATACAAAAATATATATACAAATATATACATATACACAAATACGCACAAACACAAAGTCTTAAGGCATCACTGCTTTAAGTACAATGAAGGTAAGGTCACTATGCCCATTACTGTGACGGAAATGCATTTAAAAACCAAAACGTGTCACCCTCAGCAAATATTATATGGAAAATACAGGTGAGTTTGGGATCAGCTTTCACTTTGGTTCATTGCAGCATACTAGCACAAATAATTTCATTTGAGAGAGCATTAAGATGTTTGGTTTTAGCAAACACCAAAGCAAAATGTTTCTGTATTTCATTGCATTTCCTCTGAAGCTTCCATTTTAGTGAAAGATTAATTGTGCTCTCAACTTTTTATCCCAACCTTAAAAAAACCCCAAACCTCACTGTACACGACTGGGATTCTGGAGTGCACTTGGATTCTTCCCACCTAATGAACTCCAGTTTGAGTTCTGATGTGTGACTTGAGTGTTTCACAGATCTAGAGGCAGAGGACTGATTAAAGCAGCATCACTGGAGCTATTTCTGTTCCTTCTGATGTTCCTTCTTAAAACTTGTCTGTTACCTCAAAGGCCTTTGTGAATACCTAAAGATGATCTGCAGCTGAGACTCCCTAAGACTTAAGATGTTGCAGTGAAACTACTTGGTTATGGATGTTTATAAAAGCAGAATTATATTACTGTGGTAATTAGAAGTTGGATGGTAAGATGGGTCTGTGTAGCGTATGGAGTAAATTGGAGTGAAAAGCTAAGTAACCTTAATAAAAAAAGATTATTTCCTGATTAATTTTTTTTTCTGTTGACTTGTTACAGTGAGCAGCAGCTATGCAATTATCCTTCTTCCACAGTGGTTTATTTTGTTTCTTAACAGCTGCCTGTTCTAAGGAGCTGAAAATTATAGCAGCTAAAGGAGTGGGGGTGGTGGTGTAGGGACCATGTGTTTGTGCTCAGACCATCCTGGAGTCTCTTGCTTGGCTGGGGGTGACAAGGACAGTGCAGGGTGCTCTGCCTGAAGCTGCAGCAGCTGCTGGGTCACTGTCAGGTTGAATCACTTGGCAGAAGCTGATGGGTCATACCTGTTTGCTATTTTCCCAAATAGACCATTTCAAAACTGCTGACTTGACATAAAATACATTTTATGGAACTTCCAGGGGGAGTTTTGCTTCTGAATCTCCTAAAACTCCTCTGAAATGCTGTTGGCCACAGCAATGAGTTTTGTATTGACATTAAAGGTAGATTTATTGAGCTTAAAGTTTTTCTTCCTTCCAACTTAGGAGGTCTTTGAGAGCTGAGATCTAATAATTCCTTGTAAATGGCCACCTCTGCTTTTGATCGAAGCTTCTTAAATATGATATATTACTATCAGTGAGTGCAAGCATATCTCTTCTGTTGTTTCAGAGAAGTGCTATGTGGGTGTTCTCCCTGCCAGGAAACTGGAGAACCATAAAGGCATCAAAATCTAGTAAGGTTATAGCTGGGCTTAGTATTCAGTATTGGAAATTCCCCTTTCCCTAACAGAGGATTTTGCCTATTGGGAGTGGAGATGTAGACCCTCAGAAGATGTTATTAAAGTAACAAAATTGTTGTTGAAGACAAGAAGCTCTTTGCACATCACATTGTCTTACACGTTCAGCATAGCTGTGGAACAGCCTGCAGCTCCCTGGCTGTTTGCTCAGAAGTTTTCCTTGGCCCTGTGTGTGTTCCCGTGCTCTGCACATGCAGCAGGCACCACTTTGTCCTGGATGTTGGGATTAGTGCATGCTGATGGGGTTGTCCACATTTGGCTGAGCTTTGATATTCTGAGCTGATCAATCCTCCGGGATTCAGTAGGATGGCTACTCCCCCAAGCTCACTGGTCCACGAGAGCCTGATTTGTTGTTTCCCAACAGAAACTTTTTTTCTCTTTTGACACATTTTCTCTTTATTCTCTTGTTTCCCTAAAATTTCTCTATTGATACCTGAAGCACCTGGGGAGCCTGGTCACAGGCATTCACACAGGAGAGGACTCTCAGATTAGGTGAATCTAGGCAATTTTTCCAACCCTAGTAATAATTTCACAGGGTCATGGAATGGTTCAGGTTGGAAAGGACCACAGTGGGTCATCTGGTCCAACCTCCCTGCTTCAAGCAGGGTCATTCCAGAGCAGGTGGCACAGGACTGTGTCCAGAGAGTTCTTGAATATCTCCAATGAAGGGGACTCCCCAGACTCTCTGGGCAGCCTGTACCAGTGTGCAGACACCCACCTGGTCAAGTTCTTCTCCCTCATGTTCATGTGCAACTTCCTGGAAGCTATTCCTGAATGTATTTCTCAAGAAAGAGTTTACCTGTGAAGCTGTGGGAAACTTTGAGGATAATTTTGGAAGAAAAGAAGGGAGGAATCTATTTTGTTTTCAGGCCAAAGTTTTTGGCTCAAGACTTTGAGAGCATCATATATGTGGTTTCAAGACAAGCTGCCCTCCTTCCACAGACATGTTTCTGGGATTCTAAAAAATGTTTATTTCAGGAAAGATAAAGGAGAAAGCTATTGAACACCCTGATGTGGCATTTTTAATTTTCAAATTTACTTGGGCATTTGAATGATATTTACAGAGGGAGAATCATCTAGTGGGTTTGTGTTTCAAAAATTTAAAAGTCAAACCTGACAATATTGAAATTAATTCTAGTTTTACTCCATATTCTTGTAAGACAAGAAGTCTTAATGCTTGTATATATGAAAGAGAAAGAATGTTTCATGGAAATATATATAGTAGAAAGGAAATACACCCTCTGTTTCCTATCTGTGGAGACTAAATTAAAATACTGCACTGATTTTCTAAGTTCTTAATATATTTAATGGAGTATAATGTGGTAATTGAGAAATGGGGTTTGATCACGTCCCCTTGCCTTTCCCTGCTTGCATGTTGCTCAGGATGTAATGGTTGATCCTACTGGAGAGCTCTGAGTTTTCCAGGAAACTGTAGCCTGCTGTCTGTACTAGGAAAACTTCATCTCACTTTCCCTGCTGAGCTCTAATCTGTTCCATTCAGTTGTTTTTCATGGGCAAACTGGTGTCCCGCATTCTGGTTTAAAAACCTTGCAAGAAGAGGAGCAAGCCAGATTTAAAACCAGGAAGATGCCTTGGTTTAATTTGGGGTTTAGCATCTGAATCAGTGTAGAGGAAGAGGCCAGAATGCGTGGTGAGGTTGGGAGGAAAAAGCTGAAGTTGAGAAAATTTGGTATCCCTGTGTGTTCTTAAGAACAAGGGATTAGTGAGACCTCGTACTGAGGTAATTGACTGTAGGAATAAAAAAGTGGTTTTATTTTGAAAAGGGAGGATGGGAGACTGTGTGCTGCCTGTTCTACTGAGGGAAAAGTAAACATCATAAACATAATGAGGCACAGGAGGAGATTTCAAATTGTGTAATGAAATTGGCCGAGTGTTTCTAAGCTTGATATTGTTTAAACATAACAGTCCTTGTTTCTTCTGTTCTTCTGCCACCCTCAACTACCATTTCACCTTTTCAGCTCTTTGTTATGCCTCAGGAAATTTGGTCCTCCTTATTATGGTAATAACTGTGAAAACCAATATTTTAATCTTCTGTTGCTCCTTTCATACTTTCTGTGAAAAAAACCAAAACATATGGTAGCCAAGCCTTATACTCTTCTTTTTGTCATCTTCTCCCTCACGTGTTGCTGCTTTCTAGATTTGAAAATTTTCTTCTTTCTTTGTCTTTGCCACAGTTTGATAGCACTTGTTTGCAGGCTGTCCCTCCTGGGTTCTCCTCTCACAACTGAAACACAGGGCTTAGACAGCAGCAAGGACTGCAGAGATTGGTTTGGGTTTTTTTTTCTGGGAGACTGGCAGGATAAGACCAGGGTTTGCTTTGGTGGCTTTAGCCTGAGTGGAGCCTTGATAGCAAAATTGGTGCCTTTGCCTGTTGCCACCCTTGGGGATGTGCCCAGTTTAAGGCAAGTTATAGAAGAGCAGCAAGAAAGATTAAGTGACTAGAGGGATCTGATTTATCAGGTAAAATTAGGAGTGCAATATATTGAGACGGGATATGCAAATAGAACAGAGGACATGATGACTGTCTTGAAATAATCGTTCAGTAAAGACTAATGAAGGTGAAAAATTACTATGGAGAGGAGCAGAGGGGTATAACTGAGAATAATGGGTTGAAATTAAGAAAAATAAAACGTGGGCTCAGTGCCATGATAAAGCTCCACGACACTAAATTGAGAATGCAGGAGAGGAAGAAGTAGTGGTGAAAGACTCATCACTTAAGATGGTTTAAAATTAGACATGAAAAAGTGGTAGAAAGTGTACTCTAGAGGGCAATCCTTCACTGGCATGGGATAGAGTGGATGTTCCCTTCCATCTCTAATTTCTGTGACTCAGTAGTGCTGTGATTGGGTGATAATTTTTTTCCTTGTGCATACCCAAGATGCTACTTAATATTTTAAGGGAGCCTTTGAAATAATCTGTAGTAGCAGTGAGAGTTAGCTTTATCAAATAAATTGAAATACGGCATGATGAACCCTAGGTCTCTCCTAGGGAACACTGAAGGATTTAAAATATAAAATAATAAGAAAAATGATATGACAAAATACTTAATGTGGCTTCCTCCTGAGCATTTTGAAGGCTTGGGTCAGCTCTAAAGAAATGGTCTGAGCTCTGTTGACATCTCTTCCTTTGTGAGCTCTGGGAAAGTTAACTCACTGCCCTCCTCTCCTTCACCAGAGGAGCAGAATGTCAAAAATATGTTAAATGGAAACTTGAGCCCATGCAGTTGCTCTCTCTTGTGCACTGTTCAAAAGAAGCAAAGAAGAAAGTTGAACAGATTTTAGAAATGGTGCTTTTTTGACCTTTACAAAAGTACTGAATTTAATCCCTTTAGCCCAAAAGATCCTGCTGGTGAAAAGGATTAGTAAGAGGGGGGAAAAAAAAAAAGTCTGTGTCAGATTTGGTCAAGCTTTTGTGACTTACAGTGCATTTGTTCAGTCCCCTTTCTTCAGAGGGTTGCATTTTGAGATATGTTTTAGAGTGATATCTGAAAATTGCAGGTCACTGTTTTTTGTAAGTAGCAAAATCTTTAAAGGGCTGGTGACAAAGTGAAAAAAAGCCAACAAACCCAAACCATAAAACCACAACAAACTTCCCTCCACAGTCTGTTCCCATGTTGGTCTGCCTGAGCTTGATCTGTGTGAATATCTAGGCCTTGGTTAACAACCCTTTTCTCTGTTTTTCCTAAGTGATTAAAAGCAAAAAGGCTACTGAGCTTCAGGATCTGCTTGTCCATAGGAACACAGTGAAAAGGAAAATGTTTTTACAAGGGAGCCAGTAACAGGTGAAAACAGTTTCCATCAACCACTGTCAACAATCAAACAAATTTTGCAACTGATCCAGCTCCCAGTGCTCTGCTCAAATTCATATATCCCACTTGCAGGGAGGCTAATTACTGGGTTTAAGGGTTAATGGTAGTATATTGCTTCTGCTCCAAAAGTTGATTATTGGAGCAATCCTGGATGTCTCTGTTGTTGTCATATACCCTAAAAGAACACATAGTGGTGTTTGAGATGAGTTCATAATGTCCTTTTTTTTTCCCCCCTATAAGAACATATTTTTATCCAGCTTGGGGCTACAGTCTGGAATTGCCTTTAACAATTTTTCACAGATTTAGATGAAGGGCAACTGTGAGGATAGGGCCTAATGTTTAGATGCAATTGCAACGATGCAAACTCATTTTGAGATGGTTGAGAATGCTGGAAATTCCAGTGCTGTTATGTTCACTGAGCACATTAGCGGGACAAATAGAATTGTCTTGGAACCTCTGAAGTCAATGAAGGTTTTGCCATTAATTGCATTTTAGAGTAATGTAGCCCATAAGGAAAAACACATGTTCTTCTGGAGTTAATTGTTTATCTACAACAGAAAGACAATACAGAGCACAGTGAGGTAGAGAAAGGAAGTGTGAAGGCAAATGAAAAAACGGGAGGGGAAAAATAAGTTATGTTTGTTTGCATGTCTGTGGCAGCTGTGGAGATAGAACTGTGATTTAATAACCCCACAGCGTGCCATGTGTTGCTCCTCTATTGCACACTGATGTAATAATGCGACGGGAAGTTGAATTATTTGTTGTGTCATATATTGTAAGAATGAGCCACTCAGAAGTAAACAGCTGAAAAGTGTCTCTGTAACAAATGGTGAGGCTGAAAAACAGGAAGGAAAAACAGCAGAAAGGAATTGCTGCTGTCCCGGTGTCTCTGGTGAGCTGATATAGGTTATTCTGAGCAACTGCGCTGTGAAATGCGGCATCTCCAGTAATGACAACGTGTGGTACAACTGTGTCTTGTTATAGGTAATGGTTTGCTATAAACCATACCACTACCCTGCACTTCATGGGAAGAGCAGTGGGGCAATGTTGTGTTCTGAGATTGTTTTAAGTAAGTGTGAGATTATTCTGTTCAAGCTGCAAAGTGGGTCAAATTTGCATAAGGGTTTAACCTAATTTATATGCAATTCAGGTTGCTAAAAGTGCCTACAATCCCCTTTATAATCTCTAATTCATTTCCTACTGGGTCATCACTAAGTTTAGCCTGATCACATCTATTTCACAGTGGCATCTGCAGCTGCACAGCCACCTGCTTCTCTGCATGTTTTTGTTTATTTGTACAAGGTGATGTCTGCAAATAAAAGATTAGAAGCTCGGGCATAGATGTCTCTTGTAGCCATTGATGAGGGAACTGCAGATTTCTAAAATCAAAATTTTTCTAGTGTTAGTTTCAGTCCCATGCATAAGATGTGATTGTTAACTTCTCATTTACTGTTCTCTAGCGGATTGTATTACCACATGATTTATACAAAAGAAAACCCCAAAGCAAACCCACAATTTGATGTTATAGCAAGATGTACAATGCTGAGTTGAAAGGAGGTAACAAATACTGCAGCTGGGTAGGTTTGCAGGCAGCAGTTCCTCAGTCCACTCCGGAGCTTACAGGCTTATTGCTTTAGAGGTGCAGAGTGGTTTAGGATGAAAACCTGTTGAGAAACTGCCAAGAGGGGAGTAATTTGAATGCAGGACATTTTCCTTCATTTTAAAAAAGTCCTGAGTATCTATGAAGTGGGTGCCCATTGATGCTGCAGTGAGAGCAGCAGTGTGCCTTGCAAACAGCTCGGGGTGCACGTGGGGTGTGTTCTCCCCGGACCCCAGGCTGAAAGCTGAGTGACATAGCACTGGGCTTTAGAGCAGCTAACCCTTAATAGTGGTTACGTACGGTAGAAATGGGAAGATGTGTTGTCGCCTGGTCCTGGGAGGTGATGGATACTGGAAGAGGTGGCAGAAATCAGTGCCCAGAGTGCAGGTGTGTTAAAGGAAGGACCAATTATCCCCATGTGATGAGATGTACCTACTCCTGGGTTAGCACTTCTCAACTCCTGTAGTAATAGGTTCAAATAACACTAATAACATGCCTGCCTACCTACTAATTTGTGCTCTTGCTTGTTTTTAGACACTCTGTCCAAGCTTATTTACTGTTGATTGTTTACTTATATTCTTATAAATATCAGCTCACAGTATTGAAACATCTTTGGGTGATTATTTTACCACACCATAGCATAAGACAATATTTAAGAAAATCACATTCTCTCTAGGTGTATTGATCTAGCTGTTTATTTGGCAAGTCAAAGAAAAAAATCATATCCTCTGTTTGCACCTCATGTTTGCCTGCTTGTTGTCTTGTTTCTAGGGTGGTTTTTTTTTCCCCCCCTAATGCTTTTGCTTTTTGGTTTTATTTTTAACCTAGTGAAACCAGTGTTCTGTGTCTAACAATATGAGAACCAAAGTCAGACACTAATTCAATGTTGGAGTGTACCTGAAATCTAAGTAAAAATTCTATATTTTTAGGCTGTTTTTATTCATTTTTAATAGAACTTTACAACTAGCTTTTTATCTGTTACTGATGAACATCAAATGGACATTTTAATTGGGTTGTCTGCAATGACATATGAGTAAATTGTTCCTTTACTACGCTTCTGTGTGTTGAAACCTCTGTCATTAGCATCATTTCAAGGAATACTTAATCAAGAAAGTAATTTCCTGGATCGTGAGTCTATTATGGATTTGATGAGTCTGATGTAATCCATTTGATGTGCATTATGATATCTGAGAGACTTCACCACCTCTAGAATCTGATGTTAGGGAATGTTGTCATCTTACTGTACACATCTTTGGTTTTAGGAAGATGAGTTTGTCTTTCGTTACTTCTGCAGGCTTAATTCACACCTCCAGTTTTAAAGCAAGATCCCCTATGGACTGAAAGCCAGAATATAATTTACATTTCTTGTTTTCTCTTGAGCTAATCAATGTCTGATTCATTGACAGACTCTTGCTTTCTACCTTTTGGTATTAATTTATTGACTATCACATTTTTTTTAAGGGCTCTTTCCATGAAGTAACTTCTTTCCTTTAAGACAGGATTCCTAACTATAAATTAAATAATTCTCACTGTATTGAGCAATATAAGATTATGTAAACAGTGATGTTATTTGTAATAGACACGAAGGGCTTGTATTCCACAGTAGAGTAGGATGCAATCACAGGTTTGCCAGGCAATGCCAACTTTGTACCCTGGTACTGCTGAAGTATATTAAAAGTAACTGAGCTGAAGTGAGTGTATCCCTGGTATCCTGTCTTGTCGGGGATAACAATTTCAAAACATTCACATTTTTATGTTCTTTACTTCATTTTGCAACAACTAAAGATCATCTCTTAAACAGAGCACTGTGGTTGTTGATGTGTGTGATGTTTGATGTCAGATGGAATGGATTCTGAAACAGAGGAGGTTTTGCATGCCCCTGAAAGCCTGGTTTATTAAATGTTACAAAGTTAGGTGGAGCCCTTTCCAGTATAAGTTTCATGACTAACTTTTCTTTCTAATGCATTTTCAGCTCTATCAAGCGCAGGCTGTGTCTGCAGCTGGTATCAGCTTGGTTCAGATATAAAAATGTGTGATGAAAGATGTTATTAAAAAAACCCATACCAAAAAAATTCCCCCCAAACCCTATGGCAAACAGAAGTAGGGAGAAAATAGTGCAATGAAAGAGAACCTCCAGAGAGAGCGAGGACACACTGAGCTATGATTTTATAAAAGACGTAATGAACAAGAAGCATTGACCCTAGATAACGAATTAGAAAAGACAAATGGTTCAGGCTCTTAAGGGAATAGAAGTAGCTGACATAAAAAATGGAAATCAGGTTTGCCAATTTTAATAGGATGATCAAACTGAGAATTGGTTAAAAGGTTGTCACAGAAGTGATGATGAATGGTAGAGAACACGATTTTTTTGAGTATTGGTGCTGATAAATGAGGGAAATGAGCAGTCTGGGTAGGAGAGCTATAGGAAACTCTGTATGACTGGATTATTTAATTGAATTGTTTCACTGCCCTTGTTTTAATGCCAGCTCTTCAGTATGGCCATTTTAAAACTTTAGAGCTGAGATAAACCAAAAATGTTGAGAACAGCAGCACAGGAAACACCTGTGCTTGGCACGTAGGACTTATGTGAAGCTCAGGGAGACCCAGCAAGGACAGAGTAACTAGTCAAGAGTGCTGATAAATGCATTATTTTTGCTTTTTTAAAAATAAAATGCATATGTCACCACCTTGTGCTGCCTTGGTAAAGGCAAAGGAACCAAACCCCAGAATCACTGAACAAATCTTTCTCTCTAAACACACGAGGTGAGGATGCAGGAACTCTGATGTGGGGTGGGCCATGCTAAAGCACTTGTAGCATGAGTAGCACTGGGCAGCACTGAGGGCTGTGACTGAAGTCCAGATCCTGGGCTTTTCACTGCTGTTATTCGCTGGCAGTCATGGCAGTGGCCAAGGAATATGGTATGTAAGCTCTGAAACGATATCTTTAGGCATGTTTGGATGCCCTTCTGCATGTACAGATGGCAGTAGTCATGTAACAGGGTATTCTCATTGAATACTTTTCTGTAATACTAGGCCATTATTACTCATGTTGTCTTTATACACATGTATGTTTGCCTACATAGGTGAAAACCTTAGTGTTTTTTTCCTTTTTAATTTTTTTTTAAATGCTTATTGTTACAATGGTGACTTGCAGTGTGTGGTTATCTTTATGTAACCTGCCCTTGAATCTGCAGCCTTCCTTTGATTTACTTCAAATTTATTGGTAGAAGGGCTACAGTTGAAGTGTTCGTAAGGCTTTAGAAGTAACACAAAAGTTTAGATCTGCTTAGGACTTAACAATAAATTACCTCTGCAGCTGCCTGGTCCACTTGTCAGGGCAGTGATGGAGTCTAATCTTCATTCTTTAGTCCACGTGAAAATATCTCCTCTCTGTGTATGATGTGGAACTGGATTTGGCTTTTTTCCCCCCCCTTTTAAGCTGTCTAGTTATTCAAAACTATTTGAAATAAATTTCTATATAATAACAGTTAATGAGTCATGAATTAGAATGGAAATCCTGCTAACATAGTTATGAGACAGAGCTACAAGACTGAGTTTTATTAGAGAGAGACAAAAAGGATTAGGATGCTAACAAAATCAGGAGAAGCTAATGTTCTTAAAAAATTACTTTCATGTAGCTCATTGAAAGGTATGTCCATGACTTCCTAAGTTGGTCTTTTTCTTAATGTTTTATTAATGAGGAAAGGTAATCTACCTTGCTTTTCTGCTTATGATCTTTCAGTAGTAACTTGAAAGCTTTCAGAAAGTGGTTCTTTATTCCTTTGTCAAAGGAATTTTTCATGTCAGTAAAAACCCTTTGCCACCAGTGAGCAGGCAAAGTTGCAAGAAAAACCCCCAAAACATTAGGAGAGAAAAGACCATGTGGAAAAACAGATGGAAGAGCACCCTTGAGTGTATTTTGAGTTTATTCCATTTCCTCATTCAGGAACAGTCGATAACAGAGGCATCAATAGAAGAATGATGATCCTTGGGCAATGTTCAGTTCAAACATATAACATCTAGATCTCAAATCTTCAGAACTGTAGCTTTTATTTGGATGAAAAAAATCATTAGGAAAGCAATAATGTTATGAAGTTTTTAAGAAGCATTTGTAATTAGGGAAAAATTGGGAAAAAAATAATTGGGGAAAACAATTTTTTCCTGTTTTCAAGGATCTTTTCTTTACTTAAACTGAAGAAAGTTATGGAAGGCAGAAAACTGAAATACCTGAGCTGAATGATCATGCTTAGTAACAGAAATAACCAGAACACTGAGTTTATAGGAGAAAAGTAAAAAAATCTAATGATATTTAGACTTTTTAAGAAATACCTGGAGTCCAGAATTGATACCTGCAAATGCTGATTTTAATGCTTTTTAAGCAGGAAATTATTAAAAGTTAAAATTAAGGGGTGGGAGGAGGAAATAATTGTTGTAATTTCAGTAAATAATACGTTTTAAAGTTTATTGATACAGTTTTTTTCAAGTGCGAGAATTAGAAGCAAAGCAATTAGAAGGAAAGAAAAAAGTTGTGAAATGTTTTTTAAATTGCATTAATGTGGAGCAGAGATAGAATATAGCCAGTGCAATTTTTCTCTCTTCTCTCAATTGCTTATTCATCCAACAGTGCCCTTTCCTCTGCCCCTGCCAAGTCATGGATCCCTACCCTACTACATTCCCTGTCTATATGTATAGATTTGCTGCTTAAAATGAGATACGACCCTTCCACTTCAATAGATTGAATAATATGAGCACATATAAGAATTAATGGATGTCTGTCATAAATCAGTGCAACTTATGTGCATATAATTTACTTGCGAAAGGTTTGACTTTATATGCCATGGAATAATAATTTCAGTGATAATAAATAATGGAATGCACAGGGAAATTGTACCAAGGTTTAACTATTACATCACTGATGCAAAACAACGCTAGGAAATACTAATTTTCAGGATGTTGAAGATGTTTTGGTGGGCACTTCCACGTGTATAGCTCTGCTCTGTCTTCCAGACAAGCAGTGGCTTGTTGAAGGAATTCAGAGGCTTAACATGGTATTTTGGAGAGGAGAGAGGAACCCAAAAGCTTCTGTGCTTTGGAGGTCTGGATTTTCCCTGGCCTGAACTCCCCCTGTATGTCCTTTTGATTATCTTCTCCTGTGCATTTCTGAAGGCCTAGAACTATTCAGGAGCAAACCCTGTGAGTGGGGAGTTTGTGGGAATGGAGGTGGGGTGGCTCAGGCTCGAATGCCAAAAAGTCATTAATGACAATCTAATAACCAAATTCACATGTTGCTTTGTGCAAGACTTGCTGTCCTGTGAGGAGCTGTCTTGTGCTCTACCAGGGATCAGATGTGAGGAGCAGAGCCTGAGAGGGAGAATTCTTACAAAATATTAAAGAATAAATATAAAAAATTGTCTATATATATTAAAAAAAATCTTTATAACGAGCTCTTTGAACACCATCTCTGATACAGTCCTTGCAGGGAAGATTAAAACTCTTGCATTTCCATTCTTAGCAGAAGACCAATTCTCTACTGTCTCTGGAGCACATTCAAGTGACACTGAACTTAGTTTTGTTACAGAGCTAAAAGGTGACTGGAAAGTGTAGTTGCCATGAGGAAAATGGAATAGCAATGCGAGGTGTAATGTAGTATTGACAAAAAGCCTTGGCTTGGCTCAGAGCACACACTTTCCTGGGGCTGTTACAATGCAGTTATTCTCACTCAGTGTAGCCTCCACAACTCACTTTTTCCTT
>VWZG01013686.1:0-57732 GCA_013396735.1 Grallaria varia | reverse complement strand
TTTTTTTTTTTTCCCCCTCCTGGGTACACCACAGTTGGATTTATCAAGAGGCACTTTGGGTTATAGCACAAGGTATCTTAATGTCCTTCTCCCTTAAATGCCTTTCTTTGTGAGTCTATGAATGAGGTCTGTTATTCTCTCACTGCCATTTGTTATTGAGGTTGCTTTTTTTTCCCTGGGAACTTTTTCTTGGAGTGGAACATTTAACTTTCACTCTAGTCCTTTCTTGTTTGGATTACTTTTCCTTCTCTTTGCTGAACTTTCTGTTCACCTTTCGTTATCATTATGCATTCCATTCTCTAGATGCTTTCCTTATTTGTAGCCTATCACTTCATTTTGTTTTTCTTTCTGCCTCCTGTTCACATTGAGCAATGTGGTTTTTTTCTGTCCCTTTGCAAAACAGAGAAATGTAAGAACAGGATGTCTGAGATTTGACTTTTTTTTTTTTTTTTAATGTGAAAATGAAATCCTCAACTCAACTACTTCTATCTGTCACTGATTTCTTCTTCATTATCAAAGTGCAGTGACAAGTAATACTTCAAATATGATAGTTGGCCTCTGGAGACCAAGAGCATGGTACAAACCATGTTTTTTATATTAGAACCAGTCCCCCTAATCCCTTACTTATATCAACCTTTTAAAGAAAATTAATTTCGCTTGATTATGCTAATATTTTCTTAATGAATTAGAAAAGAAACCTGTGCAGAACATTAATGAATCACTTTAACCATCCCTGCTGTGAGATTTCAAGATCATTCTTTCTGTAAAAGTATATGAATATTAATATGCACCCTGGTAATTGCTACAAAGTTAATTACTGTAATTCTGCTGTAGTAAAAAAAAAAAGTAAAAAAAAATCTCTGTAATATGCAGTAATAGCTAGTTATTAAGATGGAAATCTCGATGTTAATGTGCTGACCCATATATATGAAGTGAGGTAAAAACCCCTCATTTTTGATGTAATAACCAGAAATTTTAAAAAGTACATTTTGGGTATTTTCATTTTGTTCATGAAAATAAATATTCTGTAAATATTCTAAAATAAATTCTGTAATTTAGTCATTGCCTTTATTTTAGTGGGGGTTAAGATCTACTTCTTCTGAAGTCTAGGGGAATAATATATGTACACATGACAGAACCTGACCGTGGAAATAAGAACTAGCAAACAAATCTGTACCATAAAATGTCAATACAGGTTTCTTTGTTATTGTTTGGCACTTGAAGAGATGGCACTTGCCTGTGTTTGGGAAACAAGGAGTAGTCAAAGCTTTCTGAGGACGCTGAAGTATGTTCTGTCTTAGCACTCATATTAAGTGTGTGTTTAATTGATAGCTGATTTTTCTGTGCTTCCTATAACAGGGAAGGCTTTCCCCATCAGTGGAATTCCAGCCCAAGCAGTCATTTCTGTCTGCTAGGCTGCAGAAATTCACCCTCCCTTCCTGGTACAGGGAAGAGAGAAGCTGCTCTCCTGATGGCCAGATTCTGTTGGCAGCTTCGGGGCAGAGCCGTGAAACCCCCTCACCTGGGTTGGTTCTGCTTTTCAGTTCCATGAGTTTCAGATGTGCCTTCGCTTCCTATGAGAAAAACAATCTATTTAAGGCTATTTTAAGGAATGTTTTTTATCTGAGATGGGAAGAAATGTGAAATAACTCATATTAGAGACCTTAACAGTGGTTCAGATGCTGTTTAGGTGCACCATTACTTGACATAATCTTTCTGTGTATCTCGGGGCGGGGGGAGAGTATATCTTTACAATGATATAACTATGCTCATGTCACTTTACTTACAGTTGAAAAAGTGACATAGTTCTAGTGAAGCAGGAGAAATATGCAGTCATACAAACAGAAATTATCTGCAGAATTGTTACCCAGGCTTGTAAGCTGTTCATTTTTTCTAGTGTTTGTTATGTTGCTGTCTAACCTAATATCGGTGCAGTTCTTCAGTGGGATTTTTCTATTGAGAATGCATTAAGACAAGTAATTATTAACCAGTCCAAATTGATGAAGATGCTTCCTTTTCATCTAAAGTCAGTGTATTATCTACTCCCACTAATGTAATACTTAGCCTTCTTTTACTAAAGGCTTTTTCATTGTGCCAAGTCTACAATTTTCACATTACCATATAGACTATAATTGAAAAGGAATAATATTCTATTAATTTTCTATTAGGGAAAAATCAACACATCAGAAAACACAAAAGAATATGAATACCAATAGGGAAATAAAAGCTTTCTAAAAACTCTATCCAGCATACTGAGAATAAATTGCAATAATATCCCCTGAGCATCTTAATATTGAATTGTCAGGTAGTAATAAAATGGTGGCTTAAGTGATTTTAAAGTGTCATTTAGTAAAGATGTTTTTTTGCTATATAGTTACCACAGGGGAAAAAAGTGGACAAGTGTTATTTTCCTTCATACAAAGAAAATACATAGCTGAGTGCTGGAAATCTGAATTAATTGAAGTGTCTTTTTTTTTCCTGGTGGTTGCATGCTACCTTCTAATACTGCCCTGTTTGTATTGTGTATATTTTCTTTTTGGTTATCATTTAATGTAAAGGTTTTAGATCTGAGTAATATGAAAGCAGAGAAACCACGATGTATTTAGGAAAGAGAGTTGCCCTGAAAGCGGGTTACCCTGACTCATCAGGGTAATGTCAGGACTTCACCACGCTCAGAAATCAGCAAAAAGCAACGTGGTGATGGCTTTGACTTCCTAGCCTGAATGGCCAGATATTAATTCCATGTATGTCATCTTGCCACTGGTCCAAATCCAGAGGGGAAATGTAAACTCACACTTCTATTTTCATAGCACCCTACTTCAATCTGCCCTAATGGCTCTACTTGGGAAGGAAGGAGCAGGAGGTCCCAGGTCCTCCCTAAAACTGAATTTCTGGTGTTCACCAGGGCCCAGAGCAATCTTCCACATTTTCTTATTGTATTTCCGCACTGTGCTTTGATGGAGAACTCACAGCCCCTGTCTAATGACACGATGGGGTTCTTGGTACAGCCTGGGTGTCCCCTGCATTTTCCCTGCAGTGACCTTGAGCTCTGCAGGGAGCCGGTGTCATCGGTCTGGATTTCAGAGCAGAAGGCTTGACAGCCCTCTGAACTCCTCACCCACCCCTCTTGCTGCTGTCAGGGAGAATGTCACACCTTCAGCATTTAATACGCTCTTGAGCTGGTTTCTTTTGGAAGAACAGTGTCTCTAAAAACTGATTGTCCTCCTTCTCCATCCTATGTTTTGAGTAACTTCAAGTAACAGGAAGGAAAGATGAGTATGTGGAGCACACCATCAAAATGAAAGATAACAAGAATGCGGTTTCTGGATTTGAGCCAAACAATTTCGGTTTCCATTAAAAAAGACAATTTTTAAAGGCGCTAGCTGAAATTACTCCTCATGGAGGGTTTCCTGGTTGGTATATGGAAAAACTCCGAATAGGAATTCCCTTTGTGTGTTTTTCTGTTGTAGCCCTGCTCATCTTCCACAATTTCAGCTGTTTTCCAGGCAGGCTGTGCATCCTTCTGTGTTATTGTCGGTGTAACCATCTGTTAAACTCAACTTCTCTGAGGCTCAGTTTTTCATGCCATGGTCTTTGTTTTGCCTTCTGTAGAATTTCTGGCTCTTCAAAACAAAGTAACCACATCTCATGTCAGATATTGCTCTTTTTTCTACAGGGAACAACAGAAATGTTTTTTCATGTGTGTCTGTATCAACAGAATTTGAATAAATTTTGTAAATTTTGTATTTGTATTGTGATCATCCCAACTTCATGTAGCACATAATGCCAAGCAGTGAGTATTGTACCAGCTCACACAACCTTATCTCAGGACAGGACATTGCCTCTGTGAAAGCAATGGGCTGGTTATTTAAATATTTCAAGTGATGGAGAGCCTAGTTTATCTCTTAGAAATATATTTCTTTATCTGCTGTACTGATCTAAAATTCATGCTTTATCTTCAGTTTGAATTCCAGCTTCTAATCATTCTATCATATTATGTTTTCTTGTAAGACAAGAAATATGCTGGAAACTTTTCTCTTTCTTGACTAACTTGTTTATCCTTTACATGTCATTTTTTGTAAACTCTTCTCATGCTGCCCTCATGGGTGAAAACCTGATTTCTCTGTAGCCTGCCCTCCTATGGTGTGAACCACCCACATGAACCCCCTCCTTCCTCATAGATTTGTCCATTTCTCCATCCTCATGAACTGCTGTCTATAGAACTGTTGGACAACTTCAAGTACAATATAACTGTTCTGATTTTGGCCAACTCAATTTTTTTTTCTTTTGGTTTTTATTGTTGTCACTTCCCCATGCTTCTGACATTTGACTTGTTCATTGATATAGGTTACTGTCCCAAATTTCAAAATCTGAGCATTTTCTAATGTTAATTTCTATTTTTTTCTTTTTTAAATAGTTTTCCAACTCAGGCTTGCTTGATCACCAACTCTGTGCTTCCCCTTACTGTAACCATTGAACACTTATTTGTTTTTGACTCAAAGGAAGACTAGTTTAGAAACTGTTGATCTAATTAAAATATCCAGATGTGGGTGTAATTGGGCTAAGTCTGCCTGAGTAACTCTACACGTGCATGAAACTGAGTGGTGGTGATTCTATGGTGAATCTCTGGGTCTCTGAGGAAACCCAGGAAAGGTCACACTGGAAGAGCACAAAGGCAGCTTGAAGCCATTGCAGCCTGTGCCTCTCGAGCACAGTGAGGAGTGGGGTGTTTTCTGTTGGGAAAGGAAAAGGGTGTCATCTTTTGTCACAAGATTTAGCAGCTGTATCTTATTTTCAGATGTGTGATTTCTTCATTTTGGCTAGAACAGCTGTTTGGGTTCTTAATATTTTAGCTGTTGCTATAACTTGAGTGCTATGAAAACATTTAATGAAAAGCTTGGCTTTTATGAAGAACAAACAGCTTAATTATGAAAATCACTCATTTAAGGCATGTGACAGAAATAAATCTTCTTATTGTTTGCTGAAATCTGGAAGTTGTCAGCTGAGAAAAAAACAAATTGACTTGACTGTAGGAACTGAAATGTACATTAAAATCTTTCTAAAAATCCTAAGAGAAGGAAATGGGGTATCTGTTTAACAGTCATTAATCATCCAGGAAGAAGAAAAGCAGTTTAATGACAGGAATTACATATTAATCACATCTTTGTTTTCAACACTTAAACAAGTGTGAGAGTTAGCCCAGGATAGAAATAGAAAATACACATTTGAGCATTAAGATAACTTTGCCTTGGCTATATTCCCATTATCCTGGGAGATACTTTCTGTAATAGACAAGTGTGGAAACATTGCAAGATGAAGATTAGCAGAAACACAGTATTAATCTCAAATACTGCAATATGCTCTGAAATGGAAAGAATTCTGGACTGTGAATTTTAATTTTGATGTCCGAATACATGATTCAGAATTTATTTTCATGGTTTTCATATTAGGTGATGTTGAGTCTACCATACTTAAGAGACCCAATACAAGGGTAGAAGCAGCACAACATAACTTTGGAAACTAACCAGCGGAGCAGGGAATGTGCAACTACTTCAATGAAATATTTACAGGCAACTTACAAATCCAATTAATTACTCTTATGAAAAATTGTCAATATTTCTGAGTTATTCTTTGAGGGCTTCTGCAATTTGTTCCCAGGCAATTTGAAAACAGAAAAAGCTGAAATCCCATTGGTGCAATTTTCATTATAAATGACTCCTGCAGTCCTGGTGTAGACAAATAAATAACACAGGATACACGAAAGTCTTTTGAAATCCATTCAAGGATCTTTTTTAAGGTCTGGAACAAGCCTCAGAATAAGGTGAAGAGTAGATAGAATGAGGCCCCACAGAGCCCACACCTGACTCCCAGCCAGCATCAGTGTCTCAACTGGGGCAAACCCTCACTGAAAGACCCAAACCAAGTGCTTGGGATGGCTATTAAATTCAGAATACCATTTCCCTCTCTTTGTGAAGATCAGACAATCCACTAAATGAATCAGACGTTAACAAAAACATCATCTCAGACTATATCTCCTTCTCAGCAGAAAATCCAAAATGAAGCACAAGGCCATATGAAAGCCTGTTTTGTGTGTAAACTGTGGTTTGTGGGCAGGTGGGGTTTGGTTATTGCCAGGGTAATACTCCCTTTGGTCTTAAGCTGTGGTTGTATCCAGGGTATTACAGCCAGCTCCTGTTAGTTCCCCTGCTCATGGAATAGAGTTACTGAGTTCTCTCTGCCTGGTTTGGATGTGTCTGCTGGGGGGCTTTGACAGACTTATTTAAGACTAAACAGAAACCAAACCTAATGGTGAGTGTAAATCTGAGAGGAAAACAAATAAATACATCTCAAAAGAAAGGCAGGAAGACTGGTAATAGGAACCATGGCAGAGCTAAGTAATCTACTGAGGCAAATATTGTTGTAGCCTGTCAGCCCATATGGAGATAGTTATGATTGGTGTTTTGGATATTCCTGAGTACAGAGAATAAAACCAGACAGAGGACTCTTTCCTGTCACAGAGAGATGCTTTTCTTATGCTGAATTGTCACTCTGGTTGCATAAGTACAAAAATATTCTTATTTAATTTCTTCCAGATACACAGGACTCAGGAGTTCTGTTTTCAGTGGAAATAGATGTGTCTTAATAAAATTGACTCTGAAAAACAAGTAATATCTTCAGGTTAGATGAAAAGGATAGCAACTGTCTTGTATAGCTTGTAAAGTCCTATGGCTTGTAACCTAATATTATTGTATATATCTGCTAGTGGGCAGAACAAAGAACATCTTGCTGTACAAGAAGACTTTGTAGAGGAAAGGAAAAAAGTAAGTGGGGAGGTCAAATTAGAAGAGATTTATATTAACTGCCCTGGAGTATTTTAAGTCTTTAAAATTCTAATTTATTTTAAAAGACGCAATCAAGAAAATTGCATTATTTTGCCTACCAGAGCGGGTCATCCCATCAACCAAGGGAGGCTGAGGTGACAGAGCAAAGGAAAAATAATTTATGAAAGAAACTCCTGATAAGGTGGGGTTCAGTCTGTCCCAGAGATACCCATCTACTGTAGTTAATTAAAGTTTAAAGTCTTTTCTAGTTTACTCACTCTTTGTATGGCCTTGAAAGTCCTAATGAGCATGAAGTGGTATATCCTGATTTTTACAAGTATGCTGTGATGGAGCTTTGAGATGCCATAAGCAATAAAGAAGAAAATAAAGAATAAGTATCATGTGAAATAATGCTGGGCGTGAAGGAATCAATGCCCATATCTGACTTTATCCCATTTGTGCAAATAACTTCTGTGCTTTGTTGCTTAGTTTGTCTCTGAAATGTGCTAATAATAGCAAGTGTCTTGGGAAAAGCTTGAATTTCCTTTCAACACCTTTTCTTTTGGTGAACCCTCTAACTACTACTAGCAAGGAAAATGTCTTTATATGATGTGATCTTAGTATCAAATTATTTATAATGTTTGTATCGAGGTGAAAATAGCTTAAAAAAAAAAAAGTAAGGACCTTAAAGATACAGTTAATTTGTGATACTCGGCTGGAAATAAAAAATAAGCAAAATTATTGCAGGAAGCTACTTTGAAATATGCCTTGCATATGTTATCTGTCCAAAGCACAGAGTAAGGTATTACTGTATATATTTATTATTCAGGAAACCTTCTATTTGATAGGCTGGAAACCAAGGAGATTTATTCTTTCAAACCCTACTCTATTTTTGGACTATTTCAGAGCCATGATAGCAAATAAACAGTCTGTTTGTATTTGCGAAGGGTACGATCTGAAATATCTTGGCCTGCAGTAGGTGTTCTCCAGAAGAAAATAGAGCCCCTAAAAGGGGGTGGTGAACACTAAATGAGGGACTACCCGTAGGAATCAGTGTTCTCTCCCAGGGGAATACCTTTCAGATGTGTTCAGAGGCTCTAGAAATTTTATTATAAAAGTGAGTAAAGGGAAGATAAGCCAGATGCTGTGGATACTTGAAAATATCACCAAATAGGCAGGAACACATTTGATTCATGCTAACTTAAAGCCAAATATATTATGTAATTTCAGTTTGTGTTTGGTTTGAAAATATTTGTAGTACTATTGTATCATTATTGCAAATTGTCTTGATGTTCTTGGCTGTATTTGTTTTCCTTTTCTGTCTTGTTATAAAAATGCAACTAATAGTATTTGTCAACAGTCAAACAGGCACATCTTGAATTTTTCTTGCTTCAGTTGTGCTCCAAATTTTTATTCTTTCCATGTATGTGGTATAGTGACCAGTCCTAACAGGTTGTCCTTATTTCTTTTTGGCTCTTCTTACTTCTTACTGGCTCATTTTAAGGGTCAGAAAAATCCTGAACCAACAGAAATCGGTGCAATTACTTTTAAAGCTGATGGAGTTCTGCCAGCTGACACCATCTGATGATCTTTGTTTCTTTCAACCTCTATTTTTTCTGCTGTTTAAGTAAATCTTTCGTGCTAGGCTAGCTCAGCAATTTTATTTCCCTCCCAATAAGAAAAGATCTAGATCCTTTAAATAGTTTTCACTTAGATGCTCCAGAAGCTCTGAGGTTTTGATGTCGTGTTATGCTAAGCCAGTGCCGGTGGTGTGTCCAGGATCCCAGGATCTGGCATCTGTGCTATTCTTCCACTCGCAAAAACACAGTAACTTCCACAAAACTGCACCAGGATATTTGCCTGCCCATTGCTGCTGTTGTCTCATGTGACTTTTCAAACTCTTCTTGATTATTGTATGGGGCGATTTGTTGTTTGATTCTAAATTAATTTACCCTGAACTGCACTTTCCTGCTGTTGAACCATTTACTAAGACACTTACAATCTGTTTGGGTGTTCGTATTTTGTCTGTAGCGTTCAGCAGTTCGTGCCAGTTTGCGATGAGCTCTCCAGCAGTGAGGTTTATGCTTTCATACTTCTCTTTGTTGTGACAGCTTTTATTTTCCCCTCTTAACTTCAGTCAAACTTAGGGTTTAGAAGTATCCTAAAGGAATCATCAAGGTCTTAGCGAGCTCCTGTGAAGGTAACACAAACCCTGTTGCTCCAGGTAGTGCCACAGTGCAGCATTCACAGATTAAATCTAAGTGTCTCCTAAATTAGACAATTTGTCTCCCCAGATTCTTTTAGTCCAAAAAGAGGCAAAGTCTTTTTGGAATGTTCTTTAAAGTCAAAGCCTAAAGGGGATGGCTAAGAGCTTTTTTAGAAGCCTGTTTTTTTCCACTGTCTACATACAGGGAATATGTGGGTTGTGTGAGCCACTCTGCCTAAATCAGGGAAAATGAGTTGGTAAGGAAGATAGCCCCTGTAATTTATTTCTCCTCTTAAATCTTGGATGAAGAACCAGTTGTTCCACTGATGATGAGACTGTATTTCAGACTATTGATTCTTGTGTCCCAATTACACTGTCTATTTTCCTGATAGCCAGCCTGAACATTTTCTTTCCGTAGCTCAAGCCTGGTGCTTCCATGTAATCTGTAACAAAGATGTAGAGAATACTCCAAAATGTTGGGGTTTTGTTTGGTTTTTTTAATAGTTTGGTATTAGTGATTATTTATCATCAATGATTGGTCCTTTTCTGAAACACTGTGACCAAGCAGCTTTTCCCCATCAACTTCATATAGATACATATTTGGCTGAAGTGATGTGTTTTAACTTTTTGTTGAACTGTGTACGTTATTTTTGATCCCTTCTCTAGTATGTCAGTCTTCTGGTTTTGCTCCTCTTCAGCCTTTCATGCTTACAGTCCTTATGAGTTTGTGCCATTTGGTAATGTAATAACTGGATTTTCTACTGTGCCAGCAAGGCCATTGATGAAAACAGTGGACAGGCTCCAATCTCAGAGGACCCCATTTGATATGCCTTTCCAAACTGATACCCACACTTACAGGACTGAGCATTTCTTTGAGATGACTGTATTAGGTGACAGTGGTGACTACCCCAAGTCGTACCCCATTACTCCTGTTCCTGTGATTCTGGAGGGAGATGAGTGTGGCAAGCCCTTTCTGTTTGCTACAGGAGAGGCCACCAGCTCTTCTATGCTCTCTGAGAAGCCCCATGTCATCTCTGGCTATGTGGCTTTATGCCCTTATAACAGGAAAAGCAAACCCCAAAACCTAAACAGACGTTTCTTGGGTGCTTTAGTTTTGATGAAGGGATATGGCCTGTTATATATATATACACACATATATATATTTTATTACTTTCTAGACTTTTCAAGTGATTCCTGCACTTACCACTGTCTTCTGAATTGCTAATGCATGAATTCCTGCTTTTGAGACATTGCCTGTCAAGCAAATTGTCCCAATTAACCTGATGGTTCCCAATTTGCTAAGCAATCTTGAATCATAGACTCTCATCAAGTACCTTTTGGAAATCTGAATATGCTTATATTTCCACTTAATTTCCCTTATCTAAAACGGTAGTAGTATAAAGCTGCAGCAGATTGGTTCATTAAGTGTAACCTCCAGTGCTTTAAGCCATTTTCCAGCTCTGTATTTATCAAGAAACTCCAACAGATGGAATATAGTTATAGCACCAGCTTAGAACCTGTGAAACCTTAAATGACAGTTCCTTGCTATAACAGTTTTCTCTCATCATGTCACTTAATCTCCTCATTGTCTAAGTTCTCTTTTGCTAATTTGAGTTAAGAACACATGCTCCTCTTTATTTGCTCTCGTCTGTTCCAATGACAAGGGCTATTTTCTAAAACGTTTGAAAATGTGGATAAAAAAAGTCTGTCTCAAGCAGATTTTTAAGTGGTTTTTCTTAATTTAGATGCTTTCAGTTTATTTTTCCTCTTTGTTTAAATCATAAAAGATAGTTATAGAGAGGCTGTTCAAAGATGTCCTGCAACTGGAAAGATTTTCTTTCTCCAAGAGGTTACTGGCTTCCTAGGGTGGCCTTTCCAGCCAGTTTGGGTATAGATGTTCTGCTATGGCCACTTTACCAGGTGTTTGGCCAGAATATCAGTGTTTTTATTGAATAATGGAGGGACTTCAGCGAGAGGATCACGCTCTTCATAAGAACAAGAAAATGCTAATTGTTATGACTGGATTACCTACAACCCTGTACTCAGACCTCGGTTAATCTGAAGGACTGATTCTGCTTTGGCTAGGAGGGGAAATACCTGTCGTTGTATTAATTGGGAGGAGCCAAATCTGGATGCAGGCAGTGGTGGCAAGGGGCTGTACAGCACAGAAGGGACAGCCTGTGTCCCTCGGGGTTCAGTCTGTGGTGGCTGGAAGGGCACATAGTGACAGAGGCCAGCTCTGTGCTCTGGGTTCAGCTCAGGCTAAAACCCACGCTGAGTACCTGAGCCAGCGAGCTGAAAGGAGGGCACCAGGACTATGTCATTGTTGTAGGACTTTTCCAACTGAACTGATCCATAGCAACCCTCCTAGAAGGTTAGTGGTCAGAGGGAAAGAAAGGGCAGTGACAAGACATGGTCTTGTCAGTTAGAATTGTACAAACACCTCCTGGAATTCCTGTTGTTATCAGTATGGGGATAACAGACAGGGATTGACAAAGGAGCAGAAATCCTAGCACGTGATGCTCATGAGCATCTTGATTTCTAATGAAACTGGTTTTTTTTTTTTCTTTCAAAGTGCCTAAACATAGTTTCTGACATTGAAATTGGATGTTTTCAGCTGCTTTTAAGTGAATTCCAGAATAATCTTGAGGTATACTTTCTGGTGTGCACTCGAGAGTTGTATGGGTTTTGCTGCAATATCTGCTCAGCAAAACCTGGTGTTTCCAAAGTAACGACCTTAATATTGTGGTATCCAGGCAAGACTCGGCCTGCAACTCAGTTCCTTCTATTCAACAGAGGAAATCAATAATAATAGGTTTTAGGACTTACACTGCATAGGCAGAAAACCTACATTTTTATGCAATGCTACATTTGAGTTTTCACTGTGGGAATTATATTGGAAAACTAGACAGAAAATGGATTTGTTTTAGCAAACAGATTTCATAGAAGTTTGAACTGTAGAACTCAATGCATTTTTCTGAGGAAGCCAAGACTTCCAATGATGATGATCATCAAATCTGAAATGCAAAGAGTAAGTGCTGTGTTGGGTGCTTATTCGCAGTGCATAGCAATTTTTCCATGGTGAGTTCCCTTGGGATGTTTTACAATTCAGGACAGTATGTAAGAGCTTACAGCTTTTCTCATCAGCTACTCTTTCTGCTTATAAATTCAGTGTAGGCTGTCTAATCATAGGAAAAGATCTTTATTAAAACACGCTACTAGATAAATAAGTTTCCCAGTTATAATCACAAATACATGTGTCATTGAACACACTGGGAAGGCTGAACACATTGCAGTTGTCTGCTGATGTATTCTGTGTAATTTTAACTTATGCTGACATCAGAAACTTTCTGGTATGAACACACAAGACTATGCAATCTTCTGGCAATAAATGGAGTATTTTTGTGGACTCTGCTCTTGCTTCTGGATTTTGCTTTTTAAAACCAGTCCCTGAGATGTTCTCTTGGGTTCAACTGACTGACACGAGTGACTGTGGTGAAATTATGAGTCTAGGAAGACCATGCTTGTTTTCTGTGGGGATTATCTGGAAAGTACCAGGTCCACTTTCTTGAACTGTTGTACCCATTGGGTTTGGGTCTGATGGCTGTTTCATACAACTCTATGCACTCTGACACTTTCTGTACTTGTAAGCTGACTTTAGACTGGAAGAACAGCGATGTCATTCAGGAGCTGGACTTCAGTGATCCTTGTGGATCCCTTCATGATATTCTATGATCCGTTCCATTTTGCTCCAAGTCCAATACCTTCCAGACTGCTTAGCTTTCTGACACTATTACCATGGGGAGAAGATAATGTAAGGAAATAAAAAAAATCATTAGTTTTCATGCTTTTCATTTGGAATAACTGTATTTCAGACCTCTGAATTAATATTTTCCCGTGCTTTTCTATGTTTGATCACATTAAGTATTGTAATTTGTGGTCATAAGTCTTGAAATGACTTCAGACTTTGGTTCCATGGCTAAGCATACTTCTTTGTTTCAGGAGGTGGCTGTGGAAAGATTTAACTAATACTGTGTTACTTAATTTCACTGTCAATCCTCAAGCATAACTTTTAGTAACTGGCACAATTTTCACACTCCATGTGACTTTTGTGAGCATCTCCAACTGAAGCCCTGTATTAGATACTTTCTTTGGCATAGTGTAGGTAGATGCCGAAGGAGATGCTCATCCTGTTCTCCAGCCCCATTTGTTAAACCACTGCCTCTTTTGGGCTGTTGCTGCTGAAAACACTGCTACATATTCATTCTAGACACTCTACTCCACAGTAATTACTAACCATAAAACAAGTAATTATGTCTTTAATATACATTTCCACGTCTATTACCCATTCTGCCTTTAAGCAGCCTATAAAACAGGATTTTTAACATTTCAGTGATGCTGGGAATCATCCCATCTGGCTTCACTAATGCTCATCATATGAAATTTTTTTCCACCGGTGAGTTTCCAATCCTTTTTTTGTTTGGCAGATTCTTCTCATTGATACGGTGGTAACTGAAGAGTTTCTTGTCTTTCCTTCCTAATTCAACTCAACTCTTTCATGAAATCCTGGCATTTTCTGTGTTTTGTTTTTCCCTTATCAGCTTGACTTTATACTGCGAGTTTAAAATCTCCCTTGCTGCTTCAGTTGGTCCATAGTGAGATGAACCCCTTTTCTGGTTGACAAAGGGTTGACCCTCAGGCCTTTCCTTTGTCTGAAAAATGGGCTGATATTCCACAGTCAAAACTTCCAGCTTTTAATCTCACAATTTCATGAAGTTTCATTTAAAGACAGTGGTCCATCCTCCAGTACTTTTTTCCTCAGAAAAGATCTTTAGTGAAATAATTTCAAAGTTGTTGTGCTGCTAATTCTTCAGCTCACTGAAGACCCCTGAAGTCTTCTGTGACCTGCCTGGATGATGTCCTTCCTGCAGGTGTTTTCCTGTGCACCACTGCTGTTGAACATCTGAAAAATGACTTCATATGCCTCAAAACCAACAGCCACACATTGTACAGAGGCTAATATGAGCTATCCCTAAGTGCTACTCGAGTTCATTCAAACAAATAAATATACAAGGCTGAGTAAAAAGTAATAATAAAAAGAATTAGCCTGCATTGTACATACTCATGATAACTTAAACCTACCGGGGGTTTTTTCCTATGAGTGTGCTCTGTCACAGGTCAGCAAGTCTGATCTGTCTTTACAGGTGTAATTTTAGTTGCTGAATCTTTTATTAAAGATGAACAGAATTCTTGATGGCACGAGTCATTTTCACAAAAAAAAGCAATAATTGAGAGGGTATCAGATATACCAAGTAAAGAACAGCACCTTTAAAACTTTGTAAGTTACGGGTAACAGTAAATAAATATCCTGCTGTTATAAGAGTTGAATTTAGTTAAATATGAACATCAGTCTCCACAGGCATAGGTGTTGAAATCCTACTGTGAATGTAGTTGGAGTGGTACAGGAATATTGCAGATCCAGGGATGGACCTTCTGGAAGGATTTTGGAAAAGTTACAGTGGACAACTTATGGACTATGGCCGCATGTAAATTTTGAGTGACTTGATTAAAGGGATGGATATTCCAGTACAAATTGAAAACGTACTTAGTGAGCCATGTCCTCAGGTTTTATTTTTTTTAAAAAGAAGTTTGAGTCAGCAGCTCTTATGCAGAATGAGCCTTGTTCAGATACCAGGGCAGACTCGGTGTGTCTCCGGCTGAACTTTGTGGCTGCTGTTTGCAACCGCCTCTCATGACACATCTCTTCAATCATGTGTTGGGAGGACAGAGTGGGACTGAAATATCCAGGCGTGTCCTGATAAATCTTTACTCTCTCAAGGATGATGTCTAGTCCCTTCCACAGTAACCTCAAGATTTATACTGCTCTATGCTGCCATTAGCAGCTGGATTTTTCATTATTTGCTGGTTGCTTTGTGTACTGAAGTAAATAGGCTGAAGGGGGGAAAGGAAAGGGGAAAAGTAACTGTTGTGGTCCAGATCTTGGTTCTCTGCTGGGTGTCAAACCAGCAGCAGTGAAATCAGGATACCAGTCTGCCCTAAAGAGTTAAAACACTAGTGTGTTCAGCTTTGTGGAAACCATATAACTAACGAAAGGCATTATGAAAACTTGAATTTTAGCATTGAATCTTTTGGAAGTGATAAGTTATGTAAGGTGATGATGCTATTATTATGTCTTTATTTCTTCAATAATTTTATATTTCAGGTTTCCACTTTTCCTTTTTTCCCCCAAAGTAATATTTGGGATTTTTTTGTTTATTGTGAGATAGGATATTATTTTAAAACACAACAGTAATGAAATACTTTTTTTGTCCTGATAAGTCTATTTCAAATAGACCTTCTTTACCAATTAACTGAAAACAGGCAAAGATATAAATGGAAAAAAAAATATTGCTTGCCCTCCACCCCCCAAATTTACATCTACACTGTTAATGTAAAAAAAAAAAATCCCAAATGTTGTATACTATGGAGAGAAAATCCTAATATATGTAAGAGGAATTTGGCTCACATGACCTGTCTCATTAAAACCATTGAAGTGAAACTTCTCCGAAGAGGAAGGCTACTTGAGTGTGTAATTGTTTGCTGCTCCATAGCACACTGGATTTTGTTAGCGTACTGTAAAAATGCATAAGGATAAGAATACAATAATTCTGTAATTAGAATTACATCAGGCATAATGTTTCTTTGTTAGACAGTACATTGGCTGGTTATACTAATGATTTGGAAGTGTGTATTTGTGTTCTCTAGTTAATGTCTTTTAGCCTGGAATACAAAAGGAATAAAATATTCACTTCTAGACATGACTTAAATGGTCATAATAATTTTTTACAGTAATTAACATTTAATATAATTTTCACCTCTGATCAGCCTCCTCATTTAAATCAAAACTTGTCTAGTTCCCACTTATCAGCAAACAGATTAGCAGATGATTTGATTCACCTTTCAAATTTAAATGTCTGATAAATTTTGGCTGTGAATCAAACTGGCAAATGAACTTTGTCGATTTATAACTGTGAACCTTATTAATTATCTAAAGAAAAAACTTGTGTTCATAGGCATTTGATAATAAGTCTTTAAAAATAAAGTGTTATATTTGGTTCATGAGGTTTTATATACGTATCTCCTGTAATGCTGAACCCAGCTTTTGGACACAAACATTACAGATGTGAGGCTGTAGGGTTTTGGGGTTTTTTTATTGCTGATGATCTGCCCCAGGCGACAGCCTGTTCTGCACTAGATCTAATGAACAGCCTTAACCTACTTGTTTAGTTCATGAATGCACCTTCCATTTTAATTTTTGAGAGAATTTCAGGTGAATGTCCTTGGTGCAGACTTTCCTGTATACAAGATCTAGGTCTGTACTTTCCTGTTAATAGTTTATCTGTAAGGCTCCAAAACCCCACTGTGATTCAACCTGGCATTATTATTTTACCTGGAATATGCTGAACAAAAAGATATTTAGAAGTTGTTTCCAGGAGAAATGTGCCAGGAAAACACACAATTGAAATGTTCCCAAAGTGTTGCTAAAGGATAGAAGAGACCAAAAGAATGAAGAAGCTGGGCAGAATATTACCAAAATAGCAGAGAAGAGGAGTTAGTTCTAAATATGAAATGCAACATTTTCCACTAGTTATCAAGTTTTTAATTTATTTTATCAATAATGATTAATGAATTATAGGATGGTATGGATGTAAACAAACCAAGTTGAAATGATCTTATGTGTCTTAGTCCCAATTAGAAAATAAATTCTTTTGTTAGAGGACTAACTTCTACCCTAGTTTTGTGGGGCAAGTGTGTAGAAGAACATGACCAGGTCTGTTATTACAGCGTTTGGTGTTACCCTTCACAATTGTTTGTTTCAAATAAGGCAGACTGGGAGTGACAGAGGGAAATGTATCTGTGCAATCCTAAACAGAACTCTTGCTTTTACACTTGGTATCAAAACTCTGGTAGTGAGGTGTTTGTAACAGGAGTGAGTTGCTCACCTGCCCCTTTATTCCCTGCCTCCTGCAGCACTGCATGCCTTTCCCTACCATGTGCACTGAATGCACAGGGCCCCAGTTTGCGCTGTATTCCAGGAATAACGTAATGATTCCTGCTTCAATGAGCTTGCGAAATGCCTACTATTAACATAATATTAATTACAGTAAATGGTGTTTTTTCTGTCTCCTTTCCTCACCCTCGGCTGAGTTTCCACAATGTTGTAATTGCTTGATGATGCCAGTAAAGACTGGGTGTCTTGTGGGTAATGTCCATGAAATCTTATTTTCTATTGTAGTCCATTAAGAAGGTACTGATATTAACCTGAGTCTGAGGTCAGTGTACAGCACGTGAGTTTATTCAAGCACTCTTATTTGTTGCACGTATAAATCTTTGGCTATAAAAAGCTTGACAGTGTTTCCTCACAGTGGTTGAACTTTACCAAATCTTGAGTATTGAGCATAGATTGTGTAAAAAATCCCTAATGTTGTAGTGTGTGCCTGTTTTAAGCATTTTTGCAAAAACACTACCCACTCTATAATTCCTATGGCAAGTGAGGAAGATGCAAAATTCAAATGCAGCTGAGAAATCAATAAAGCTCTCAATATGTTTAATTGTTGCTGCCAGTACAAAACTGTCAGTTTTGCACTGATTGTATTGAAAAATACAAGGAAGTTAATTATTAGCCTCTCCACTGAATGTCTTTTTTTTTTTTTTGGTGAAAGTTTCTGTGATTCTTTTTTGTAGTAAAAGAGAAAACAAAGTGGTTCTATCCCTTCTGCTGGAAGCAACACATGGCCATTTTACAAGGCACGTTCAGTTTCCCCATTCCCTCAGCCTCTCGAATAACAGCAACTAGAATTTCCAAATGTTGGTTGGCTTCCCATGGTATTTGATTCAGCATTTTTTGTTAGGTCATACCCAACAGAAATAGAATTGTTTCACATACCTAAAGGTGCTGTCCCATATTCACTCTTGGTGCAAATTCATTGATTAATGAGTCCTAAATTAAGGGATGAGCTTGGCTCAGCCCTGCTGACTGCAGTAAATTTGAATGGCTCAAGACACTGGATTTGCTCATGAGACTTCCTATTTACTATGTTTATATCAACATTTTGTTCTATTTGTGCTCTGTCCAGAGAGGTGGTAACTGGTGTGGAATCAATGCACAGTCATGAGTGAGCACATCACGGTGCTCTGGCTGCCAGGTGGCATCACCTGCTTTACTAAGTCAATGACAGAAAGACTGAAAGGGGGTTGCTTCAAATGTTGCATTGCTGATTTACCTCTTGCTGAAATGGTAGTTGCTATTCTATTTTGCCAGGGATGCTGCTGTGATTATTAACAGCATAGTAGAGTCATAGGGGAATTGCAACCTTGAACACCTCTTCATGGACAAATTCAGAATAAAAGTCTTACAAATGGTAATTTCTGTATGCCTGTTCAGGTCACTTGACAGCCCTTGATTTTATACATCAGTCTGACTCTACTTTAAAGTACTTTTACAGTTTAGTTGAGTGGTTTTACTTAGCTTTGCAAGACTTACCTCAGGAAAAAAATTATTAGTGTTTCTTAAAAGGCAGTTTCATCAGAATTTGCATAGCACCTTGTTGGAACTGAATTTGACCTTCTTTATGATAACCAAATACACTCACTGTAATGTGTTTTGGCTGAGTTTTACACTTCATCATTCACTGCTTTGTGTTTGGTTTATATTTTTCTCTGGACACAAACAGTAGATGTTAAAATATTAATTAAAAAAATATGTATGTCAGGAATGTTGTTTCTAAACGTATGGTGTCCTTGTGGAGGAATGGGGCCGCACATTTGGCCTACCTGGGCAGGGACATGCTCTAGGAACGATCTTGTTTCCCATTTGTTGGATTCAAAATTCCTCTTGGTCCTCATGGTCACTTGGTTAAAAAACACCACGTAATTTGTCTCAACTAAGTGTAACTTTCATGGATAAAAAGCATGACCTGACATATATATATAATAAAAATTAAACATTTGGGGATGATGGGTTACCTATTGAGATAAGAGCAGAAAAAACTGTTTTGAATATACAGAAAGGGTTGTGGGTTAGTAAAAACCTTTCAACACTGTGATAGGAACTAAAGAATTTATGACTGCAGTGTCACTTTCTACTTCTCCATGTCAGCATTTTGGCAACTTATTTGGTAAGAACTTTGAGCAAAATGTCTCTTCTTTTGTCTGAGGAATTCCTCACTCATTAGAGCCCTTGTAGGGGCTATTAAGTGATACTGCAACAGAAGAAATAATTGGACTTTGTTTGTGAGTGCTTAGAAATGAACAGTATGGAGGGTGACTATTCCTTCATAAAAGTAGAATTGGCTTTTGTTCTGCTGAGAAGAGAGCATTTTGAACAGGCAGGTGTTATTGTGGGATTATGACAACTGTAAGCTTTGTTGCACTGCTATTTATATGTTCCTTGCTCACATTACTGGCATTAGGCTTATTGATAGAGGTCTCTTTTCCCCTCTCCATTTGTGACTGTGGGATATCAGCTTCTACTCTTTGCCAGACTAGAGATCCAGAAGAGCTGAAGGTGGCAGATACACAAGTCTACAAGGACCTTTAGGGCATGGATTTGATATTGAAAGGGCACATAAGGAAATTATTAAGTTACAGATGAAGAACCAGCAATGGGAAGTAATTTTTTTCTAGGAAAACGAATAATTGTTATGCTTACTACTGCAAGGTGTTCTGAAAGTCAAAATTAGTTATTAGGAGAGGTCTGCATAAATTCATGAGGGATAAGGCCATTAACGGTTATTTAAAATTATGACTCTTATTTACATTTCTAATTCAGCAAATCTATTAACCGGTTCTTGGCAGAGGATATGAGGGGGATGTTGATATTATTCATGCTCTCTTGCTTATTATAGAATCATGGGATGGTTAGGGTTGGAAGGAGCCCTATGGATCATCTCATTCAGCTCCCTGCTGAGGGTGGGGACACCTTCCACTAGGCTGCTCAGGGCCCCATCCAGCCTGGCCTTAAAATTTATAGGGATGAGGCAACTTCTCTGGGCAGTCTGGTCCAGGGCCTCATCACCTCCCAGTGAAGAATTTCTTTCTTATATTTAATCTAAGTCTGCCCTCTGTCTAAAGCCATTTCCCCTTGTCCTGTCACTGCGTGACTGTGTGAAAAGTCCCTCTCCAGCACTCTTGGAGCCCCTTTAGGTACTGGAAGGTGCTCAAAGGTCTCCCCAGAGCCTTTTCTGCAGGATGAACCATGGCAAGTGTCTCAGCCTGACTGCACAGGAGAGGTGCTGCAGCCCTCCGAGCATCTTTGTGGTCCCCCTCTGGACTCACTCCAACAGGTCTGTGTCCTTGCTGTGCTAAGGCCCCCAGATCTGGATGCAGCCTTCCAGGTGGGGCCTGGAGAGATGTGGAGAGGAGGAGAATCCTCTCCCTTGGCCTGCTGGTTGCTGCTTTTGATGCAGCCCAGGGTACTCCTTCCCTAAGCAGTTTCTGATTGTTACTTGTCAAAAAAAGGAGTCTGGACTGTGTTTACTTGGGTCGCATCCAGGATGGCAGTTCTTAGTGTCCTACAGAGAAAGAACAGAGAGCCTCTGTGGGTTTGTGCAGACCCCTGTTAGGGAACCTAACTCAGGTCAACCTTTGGCTGGGATGTTTTGGTTTTTTTTTTTTAACCTAATACAAGAGATTTCTCGAGGTTCAGCACCTGCAGAGCATATGCCTGTGTGCTGCTGTACATTGTGCTATTCCATGCAGCAGCAGTGTAGTCTGTTTTGGCTCACAGGTAAGAGCTGTCAGCAGCCAAACCCTCCTCTGCATGTGCCTCTCCTCCACCATGGCCCTCTGGCTGCGGTGTCCCTGATTACCCTGTTCTTTAACACTGCTTTCCAACCCAGTTCTCGCCTTTGCACTTCAGATAGTTATGTTACATTCCCATTTTTTCCATTGTCCTCAATGCCTCAAAAATAGTCACTCAGCCCAATCTTGCAGATTGACAGCAGACTCGATTTATTGAGACTTCAGAAGTGATTTGGCTGTGGTAGAAGAAGAAGTTTTTGCTCATTCCAGTGAAATGTTGAAACATCCAAACTATTTGGCATGAAAGCCAAACAGTACTCCTTCTGCTTTAATTTGTGTGTGCAATTGGCTAACAGTAATAAAACTTAGAAAGCAGATCTGTCTTGCATTTTAATGGGCATAATCACTCCATAGCCATGAAATAATGTTCCTGATCTCATGTATTCTTTGTGTGAGAAAACAGGACTATCATAGGCATGAAATAGTGTCAGATTAATTACTGATTCAGAAATAAACCAGCTCTAGCGCCTATGAGATGCCTTGATCCATCTTGGAAGGAGCTGGCACCAGAAGCCAATAGACAAGAGAAGGAGGAAAGGCAACCACAGTTCATATAAACCCTTTCTCAGGAATCTGGCTGGCTTGGACTTCTTGGGAACTCATGGGAACTGGTGCTGGGGAGAAGTTTTCTGTCATGCTCTGAGTGCTGGGGAGGTCTCCCTGGGAGGCTGAGTGGTGGGATCAGCTGTCCTGGCAGTGAGCAGAGTTCCCTGCTGGGGCAGCCCACGGTGACCTGCTCTGGGTTGGGGGAAGGCTGTCAGATGGGCTCACAAGGAAAAGTGTCTGTGTGCTTCAAGAAGCTACAGCTAAAGGCGGTCAAGGGGAAAGAGAAGGGTGGACCCCTTTGTTGACCTCTCCAGAGGTGGATTGGTGGCACAGAGTGAGACAGGTGTTGATGTGTCTTTGATTAACTTTTCTAAGGTGGGAACAAGGAGGAAGAGGGGGATTCTCTGCAGAAGGAGCTGTTGTTGAGGTTTCTCCTGGAGCTGTTACAAAAGTCATGAAGGAATGCTTAGAGGGGAGTGCTAAAGCCAACAGACCTAGCAATACTCTGGTTGAAATTTTTGAGAATTATGTGAAGGAACACTTTTATTGGTTTGTAGCTAAGAGATTTCAAGGAATGAGATGCTTTCATTCTTATTGCTGCAGAGTAACTTCAGGGATTTTAGTGTTCCCCTTGTGCAGGCTAGAAAAATATATCAAAGCATCTGAAAAGTTGTTTCTCACTGAGTATTCAGTAATATTTTTTAAAAAAGAAATCATGATTAAACTTTTATGTGTATCCAACTTTATGTTCTGCCTACATCTCTTAATGCGTTAATTGCTTGGAGTCCACACTTGCCTCTTAAAGCAGTAATTGCAATTCTAAAATATCAGTTGAAACTCCGTGCTTCTAATGCTGTCTCAGACTGTGGAATAAAGGAATAAAATTACTCCATTTTAATTTCAGAAGCTAATGTATGCTTTTAATCCAGCTTCACCCAATATTAAAAGCACTTTGTTTTTAATAAACTTGAGGGTGGATGAGGAAATCATTTTGCTACTGTGACTAATACGGAAATGGGCTTCTGCCCTCTGAAATATATAGTCTATGTACAAATGAAAATGAATTTTTAACTTGGAAATGGCTTTATCGATGCTTTAAAATGGAAGGAGAGTGGTACTGTTCCTTAAATTGAACTTGCAGAGACAAAGATGTGCTGCTACTTTGATAAGTCACTTTGTCATCAGTATCCTAGTAATTACTGCAAACTGTATATGTAACAATAATCCCTGAGTGTTACTCATTATGAGCAGATAGTCAATGATGTGATAAGCTAAAAGTGTAAGGTGATAAGGAAGGTGGTTAATTACAGTAGTGACTGATTTGCCATGAAGTATGGTATCATAATTTGTGTGCTCTGCAGTGGTTAGAATGGGTACAATTCTGCAAATGTGCCTGCATCCAGTGGTTCTTTCACTAATGGAAAGCAACAGCTATGCACAAATCCAGAATGTTATTTTGGATTGTTTGAAAAAAATTTAATCTCAAAACTATCAATGTGTATTAATAAATAAAAAACACCTATTATCAAGAATACAGCAGAATGAGAAAGAATAATGCTATTGACTTCATTAGACAATCAAAAATGACTTCTTGGCCTGTACAGTGTGTTCTGAAGATTCCCGATATAGCTAATGTGTCATAGATATGGCTTGAATATGCACAGATAAAACTCAAAAGTTGATTGGATTTGCTTCTGTACTTTCAGGAGTCTTAGGTGTTCTTTCAAATATTTGCCCTTGACTTCCATCAGTTATTTAGCACATGGGTGCCCTGGGTATTCATGTCTCCCATACTATGGAACTACTTGAGGTTCTGTATTGTTTTTGTTGTTTGCACTCTGACTGTGGTAAATCACAGTCAGCACTGCTGTCTGTCAGGATTCAGTCTATTTTGCCTCTGCAAGGCTCAGATTAGCAGAAAATAAAGGGAGATCCTGTCTGTTCTCTACTGTGGTGAGCCAGGGCTATCACTGTAAGCCAAGGGCAGCTCGCTACTCAATCTGAGCGCCACAAGGCCTTTTATAATAAGTATATAGACATCTAAGGGAATCTGCTTATTCCTTTGAGGTGGATGCTGTTGTAGGCAGCAGTGTACGTGGGAAAACAAATCTGAGATGATGACAGTGGTGTCAAGATCTGCTGGGTGATCACCTTGCATCCACTTGAGCAGAGTAGACCTTTAAGCTGTGTCTTTCTGGCTTTGCATCCCCAGACTTGCAAGATGCCAGAAGAAAGGGCTGCACTGGTAACTGGCAGTGTGAGCATTGTAACTGGTCACTGGAGGACTCTACAGATTGATTTTTGGGTTATCGTGGGTCCAATTTGAGTATTTGCTCAGTGTCCCCAGTGACATGTACCACAGCGCAGAACCAACTCAGCAGCTTTGGGTGCCTGGAGTTGTACCTGGGTGTAGACAAATATCAGTGTCTCGGTGACACACAGCAGCCGGTGACACCCTCTGTTGGAGGGTTTTGATCCCATATCCCAGGTACACTGAACACAGGGAATTATATAGCCTGGGAGCTGTCATTACAGTGCAGAAAAAAATCCCTTTCATCCTTCTGTCTCCTGCAAACCCTCTTTTTCATTGCTTACCAAAGCTATGCAGGAGGAGCAGGAAGACAGGATTAATACCTGTCAACTCTTAGGCCATTCCTTAAACATCCACAAATTTCCAAACTAGCCCAGGCTTTCCCATTTAATGGTCTAACTAGGTGTAATTAAATTTAGTATTATATATAGAAGCTACTGGCTCCTGTCTGAACTTTGTCTAAAGATTTATCACATTAATAGGATTATACTAATAGTTGCATCGAGTTTGTCTTAGCTGAAAATGTTTTTGCTAATCAGAGCACTGTTTGCCAACTTGGTGAGTTATCTTCTACTTGTATTAAATGGAAAAATTATGTAAACTGAAAGCACAGGGTAATAACTGTAAAGAACAATTATTTCGATGACTTGAACAGAGATGGCCAATTACTTAATAACCTCTTCATATGGAGAGGGATTCTTTTGCTAGGATTCTGTTCATGCCCTCAGATTTAAACAGCTTAAATTCTGTCTTCAAGATCAACTTAGCAAATGAAAGAGTTATTATGACTAAATGAGAGTAATACATAAAGGAAAGGCAATATATGTAATAACTCTCTAAAATGAAAAACTGAGATTTAATGCTTAGCTAAAGCTGCCTTTGTCTTGGCAATAATCCACAATGAGTGTTTGATAAAACAAATGAAATCTGTTGTTTGCACTTTTTTTTTTTAGAAAAAGTAGCTTTTTTTCCCCCATCAAAATGGGGAACTCATCAGAATTTTGATTTCAGCAGGGTTGTTTGAAGACACCAATTTTTTCTATCAAGAGTTAGATCAAGGATAATATTTTCAAATGTGCCCAAGTGACTTGAACAAAATTGAATTTCTGAAACTAACACAGGCATTTCACATGTTTCCAAAGAAGTAGGTTTCTAAAGCACCCAAGTAATTTTTCTGTTCAAAAAGACACCCACACATTCATTTTTATATTAAACAGGAAAGTATTAGGAAAAAAATCTCAGATCAGATACTTAATCTAATCTTATATTCTGCTAGGCACAGAACTTAAATTTTTAAAGAGTAAGTATAAAGAAAAATACCTTACACTTTTTTTTCTGAAGTCAGGTTGAAATGTTAATTAAAGATAAGAATGTGATGAATCTGAAAAGGCCAAGCACGTGAAAAAGATCCTGGTAATCATAGACATTATTATGAACTCCTGTAGGCTCCTGGGAGAGGAGATACTGTCTTTTCCCTGGTCCACAGGTTGTAGTGTGCAGGTAAGGGTTATATCCTGATCTCCTGACTTCTGGCTCTTCCAGCAGGATCTGCACTGCAATGGACCACAGCTTTTGGGGCTGTTACTAAACAACTTGATAGAACTGCTGTTTGATCCTATAGACCATCACCAGTGATGGATTCTCTGACTCCTGAGCAGAGTTTCCCTGAGCCTGTGGAATCACATCCTCCCTGTGTCAAGGGGTGTGGATTTCTGCTGTTCTTTGCAACAATGGAAGAAAAAAACAAAAATTAACCTGTACATATTCATCTCAAGAATTCCCTGAGATAACCCTCGACAAGAATTTCTCAAGGCAGTCAGGATTCATATAGCCTTGGAAAACTATTCTTGTTACTTATTCCTTTCTCTCTGCTTAGGAGGGAAAACAGAAAGGAGCAATAACACCATTATCATCATGTTGTTTTGGCATGTGACCTTTGGGCAAAGAACAGTGCTGACAGTGGAATAAATAACAAACATTTGTGTGTGCCAACATAGCCACAGGCACTATTAACTATTCTAAGAAACAGCAGATTAACTTTGCTTTTAAGAACTTTCTTAGGAAACTGTTTGAGTCATATTGGATAACTTCAGCTGTTTCCCTCAGACTGAAGTAATGTTTTCATAATCACAAAAATAGTAAAATTATTTCTGTTCTAGTAGTGATCTGTATATGAGGAAGCACAATCATTGTATGAGAAGCAGCAGGAAAAAAAACAAAAAGGGATATGAAGCGGTGACAGGACTGGACATGTGTTAGGTGAGGTGGTGTCCCTAAAGGTCCTTAGAATCACAGAATATACTGAGTTGGAAGGGACTCATAAGTATTATCGAGTCCAACCCTCACCCCTGCACAGGACCATCCCCAAGGGTCACACCATGTGCCTCAGAGCACTGTGCAAATGCTTCTTGACCTCTGGCAGCCTTGGTGCTGTGCCCACTGCCCTGGGGAGCCTGTTCAGTGCCCGACCACCCTCTGGGGGGAGAATCTTTTTCTAATATCCAACCTAAACCTCTCCTGACAGAACTTCCCTTGGGTTCTGCCCCTGGTCCCCCCAGAGCAGAGATCAGTGCCTGCCCCTCCCAAGGGAGCTGTACCTGCAATGAGGTCTCCCCTCAGCCTCCTCTTCTCCAGCTGAACACACCAAGTGCCCTCAGCTGCTCCTCACACACTTCCCCTCCAGGCCCTTCACCATCTTTGCTGTTTGTCTCCTTTCTCTCCATTGTAATCTGCTCGCATCAAAATCTGTCTCAATTTTGTTTTAAGTGTTCAGGACCTTTCCCTCTAGTTCTGTTTGGGACCAGTTGTATAGTAGGTTGGTGAAAGATGATAATGCTAGAGGTTCTACAAATTCCATGTAGGAAAAATTTGAATGTAAATCTAGCTAGTTTATATTAATTTTAAAAGGGAGATGATGTCTCCTGTAATTTTTATTATCTCTTTATTAACTGTAAAAAAGCATGTTCTGCTTTTGGGTACTGATGGGAGAAACATGAAGGATGAGAACCAACCTTTTACATCGTCGTGCCTGCTGAGATGCTGCCTGTGGTATTTTACACCCAGGGATATGGAGCAGGGTGGATTAGGATTGGGTACAAATTCAGTGGGGCTCTAAATAATGTATCACAGGAAGATCTTGTGCGGGGAGGAGGAGAAGAAGCAAAATTCAAGCACATCTTTAGTAGGATGTTGTAATAGTGCAGTTACAGGAAGACTAGACATTGTAACAATAAGCCAGAAACAAGATAAGATATCCAGGCATCAATAACATTTACTGCACGAAAGATCTATCAAAGAAATGCAGCAGACTAACAATAAAAGGCAAGAGTGTTTTTAGTTGTGGGTTGTTTTTTTTCCCCTTCACTTGCACTATTTGTAGTCAGTGACCCTCTGTCTCATCTCTGCATGTGGTAGGAATCTGATCTGAAAAAGAAACTTACAGCTTCCCTTTTTGAATCAAAGAATTTCTGCAGAAGAGCTAGTGCTGGCCTTTAAAAAAAAAAAAAAGGCACAAAAATTAGATCAGTTATTGAAGAGGAGTTGCTGAAATTTAGATCATGAGTCTCATGGCTGAAGAATGAAAATGTACCAAGTTTTAGTGCCACCCACATGCAATGTCATCATGGTTATTGCAATTAAATGTAACACTGTTAATGCATAATATAATTACAAAATGTTAGGATGTTAATTAATGTACCTTTTAGTATAACACATATCTAGATGTTAATCAGCTTTGCATATGAGGGGTAAAGTAGTCCTTGGTAGAGAACCTCTAATTAACACTGTAACATTAAACAATTAACACTGTGATGGAAGACACACATACCAAGCAGCAGCATTCCGTAAGAAAAAAGAGCTCAGGAAATCATAAAATACAGCATTCTGGGCCAGATTTTCAAACAGAGTTCCTCTGAGGATGATAAAACTCCTGCAAAGCCACGCAATGTGTTACTTTCCCTCTGCACAACCACCTGCAAAACATGATGGGATAAGCACAGTTCATGAGGATTCCCTCTTCCAGGAGTCTGGGTTTTGTTGATTTTGGAAATGGTTCATTGCACATGATCTTGAAGTAGGTTGCCAGTATAGCTGGTTTTAACTGTATTCCTTCATCATGTCCTTGATTATAGGACTTAATTTCTGTGATCCCTGGCTGCTAGGACTGGGCATGGACAATTGGCACACGCCTTCTCTCCCCATTGGGGCAGGTGATGGCCTCAGTCAGAACAACTCTTTGCATCAGTCTGTGTCTATTTCCCACTGTGGATACAAAACAGGAGTTTGGAAGTCAATGAAGATCCACCAAGTAAAAGAATGATAAACCACCCAGAGCAGAATTTTAACTCAGTAAGTTAAAAGCACAGTCCACATGCCCAGCTGAATGTTCCTGCTGCTCTGGGGGCATCCCAAACTGGGCAGCTGAACCCTAATTAAACTTATACTGGTAGTGCATCCCTAAGGAACAGAGGCAGCTACGTGAGGATGATGGTTTCCCTCCCCTTAGCCACGGTGTTATGCAGTCTTTGCCATTTATGTGCCAGTGTCAAACCTTGGGCAGAGCCTACACAGGTCCCAGTGCTCAGATGAAGCCGTGCCATGCAAATATTCTGTTGTGCAGACCTTCTTTTTTGGTGGGATCATTGGCACAACTGCTTGTGCTCTTGTGCATGTAATCTTTGCAAGGGGCCGGGTTTGGTAAATCCATGAGAATAGTGTTGATTTCTTGATATAGTATTTTATTATGTGGATTAAAGAACAATGGATTTTCACACTAAAGTTATGAGCTTCAAACAGATATCGAGACAAATACTGCAGCAGAGGGCACCAGTCATATTTAAGCCTATTTTAGGTATGTGTTTGTAAAGCAATTAGGATAAAAGTATCACTCCTTAAATTCACAGTGCATGTTGATTTTTAAAGTTTTGTTTATTCAATATGTTTTGCTCCTATATGAAAGATTTGTGATCATTAGAAAAATGGAAAAATGGGCCCAAGTTTCCACCTTGAGGAGTCCAGAGGTGGAAATCATACTGCTGGCAGCAGTATTTAATTGTAACAGAAATTCAGACTGCCAGATTGTCCCCTTTACACAGGAATTTTATATGCAACACCAGATATTTAAAAAAAACCCACAAAACCTTGGTTTGGTTTTCTGCTTTTTATAGCCTATGAGCTCATAACAAGCAGTTAATCTTGTTCTGCTAACATGGCAAGAATTGAAGGTTTCTTCTGCCTAAACCAGTTCATGCCCTTATCAAATATATTATTGGATTATTTTTTTCCGTTTCTATTTCCATGTTTATATTCATGTATTGGGAAGGTTGTTTTCACCACTTCCCTGCAAGGATAGAGCCTGAGGAGTATTTGTCATTAGTGGGCAGTAATAGTAGTCAAAGCATTGCTTCGAATGTTCAAAAAAGTGCCCATTTTGAAGAAGTGGCAGAACAGAAACTGCAGAAAGGGATTTTTCACAGGCATAGTTTATTATCTGAACATTCTACACCAAATTGCTCTTCAGCAGGAGCCTGAAACAGTAGACTCATAATCAGCCTCAGCTATTTCAGTTTCAAAATGAACAGATGAAAAATTCTGGGGCTGTTAAAATCTAAAAACTGAGCTTTTTCCGTGGGAAAGACAGGAGGTGGTCTGCAAAATTTTCTGCTAAGTGGGTGAGGGTACTCTGTCCCCCACATTTTTATTTTTCTTCTGTTTACCTCCCTTTATATAATTTTGTTTTGGTCTTCTGTTGCTGAGAGTTGCCAGGTCTTGCTTTCTCCTGAAGGAGTAAGCCCTGGGAAGGTGGTTCAGTTCATGCTGATGGTCCAGCAGACCAGCCAAATGTGTATTTGTCCCTCTGGTAAATGGCACAAACTTGTGTTTGAAATAAAATTCTGAAAACTTGATGAAAAAGAAAAGTCAGTGAGAGCTTTTAGGGACCTGGTTCATGGGAAGGATAGGCTGTTGTGTTCTGTGCAAGTTAGAGTTTGAGGTTGGTTGGTTTCATGGTTGTGTGTGCAGTGTCCTGCTCAAACACACGTGGCCAGGGTTAGATTTAGTTATAAAAATGCTTTCTGTAGGCTGTTTTGTGCTTTCAGCTGTTTGAGTACCAGGAGAGATGGTGGCTTATCTGGCAGTAAAACATGAATTGAAACAATGTCAAAGTCATAATTAAAGAGGCAGAAAACTGGGAGGCAAACACCAGTTGGACCAGGTAGAAAATTGGGTGATGCAGAGGAAGAAATCTAGAGGATGGAAAGAGATAATTGACAGCGTCTATTCTGTGTACAGCCAAAAACTCCACTCCTTTTTCCAGAGAGGCTGTTCTTTGTGATAAGAAATGGAATGGTTAGACTTGGTGGGACTGCAAATCCCTGACTTTAATTTCCTGTTCCAGTGTCTTTTGTCACCTGAGTAATTTTTTTTTTCCAGACCATGTAGACATTTTAGAACCGTTACTCCCATTAAAGCAGATTTTAACTTGCTGAGATCTTATGAATTAAATTTGATTTAGTTTTCCATCTGCAAAATATAAATAACAGTATTATGTTAATTTTCTCAAGCTGCCAAAAAAGTGAGAATACAAAAGTGAGAGATACTTCAAATCATTTGAGTTCCAGAGACTGAAATACAGATTGAGAAAAGAATATCAGCTAGGAATGAATCACTCCTCTGAAGATGTTTTTGCCTTTTTTTTTTTTTTGTAAAAACTTTAGGATGCTTTTATTTTGATTGCATATTTATTGAATAGCTGAATGGCTCTTTCACTGTAATACCAAAGGGAAAGCCACACAAAAGCAATTCAGAGAAATTCATTCTCATAAGACAAGCAAACCTTTCAGCTTTCTTAATTGCAGCACTCTGGCAATCCATTACAGTTTTAGATTCTGTAATTGTTATTGCAAGAAGAAAGAAGTTGCCAGGAAAGTCCATTCTCTATGAAGAAAGAAAAGACATTAAATAAGAGAAATTTCTTACACAGGAATACACTGGCAAAGAGTCACTGTCACTGAAAATGTTTTTTATTTATTGTCAGTCCCTCGTTCCAGAGAAAGGGTTGCCTCCCTGTCTTCCTGTAGCAGTGGAATTCAGTTATTTCCATCCATGCCAATTCTTTCCTGTAAATTTCCAGTAAAATATTTCCATGCTCCATATAGTTGATGGCCAATAGTTACATAATCTTTTTTTTTTTTTTTCTGAAATAGTGAATGGTGGATATAAAAGATGATTTTTCTCTTTTATTGTTTTTCATGGTATTTAGAATCTCTGGAATTACCTAGAGAGTAAATCAAGTGTTTGAAAAGGGCCTGTGAAAGTAGATAGCTTCCTGTTTTTATGTTCTTATTTGCATTAAAAAAAAAAATTGAGCAGATCAGGCATCTTGATCTAAGTATGAAAAAGGCAAAGTTTACAATCTAAGCAGTCTGACACTTTGTTAATTAGGATGCAACTGTATGTTAATATTTCTGTTGATATTGAAAATTTTTATGCAAAATTTCCCTATTTTGCAAATCGTTTTCCAGATCTATAATCCAGGTGATCCTCCAAAATTAATTCTGAACTCAGAAATGTGTTGAGGCCACTATGTATGGGATGTTGGAGGATAAATCTGAGAGAAACTTGTATCTTCAAGATTTTCTCGTATCTTCATCTTATGTCTCATTTCTAAATTATTTTTTTCGTAAAAGCTGCAGTTTGAGGGGGGGGATTAGTACAAAATTTTGTGCACATACTAAAAATGTCTAAAATTGTCCTTTGATTGCAACTTGCATGTTATTTTTGTGTTACGTGAAAAGAAGATTTAAGTGCTTTGTAAAGAAGTATGTTAAAAAAATGTACTGTGTCTAAATATTTTCATAAAATGCATTGTTTCGCATTCATGTAATATCCACCTCAGTTCCAAGAAAAAAAGAAATAACAATATGTATCATTCCTTTGGAGCACTGAAAAATGTAAAAAAAAAAAAAAATAATTCTAGTTGAAGTGGGAACATAGGCCCTGCATGTCTTGTTGAATGTGCAGGACTGTTATTTTTATGAATGAACAGGAGGCAGAGTAGTTTGGCATGAACTAAAGATTCGGGCTACTTTGTAATTGTGTGCTGTTCCATACCCAGGTAGTTTTCAGTAAATTTATGCTCCACAGGGAGTTCTAAAGAAATATGAAATTTTTTACATTTTCAGGAATTTTTAAATTACATAAAAATAACTAGTTTGACAACTTGTCGTGTTTAAAACACAAAACTTTCCCAGCCCATTTAGAAGTATTTTGAATGTTATGGAAGGAGCATTTTCTTGTTTGCATTTGACTTTAGCTTCCTAGCAAGCAATAAAAATAATAATTAAAAAAAATCAAATCCTGGCGTAATATCACTAACGTACTTTGAAGGCTATGATAGGAATTGATCAAATATTCTAAGTAACTTTGAAAATTCGGAGTGGTGAAAGCAATCAGAGGTCTGCAGCTGCAGTGGGCAGGCACAGCACGTGATGAACGTGCATCCTGCTGCTGGTTCAGTCCTGGCTCATCTGGGAGCCCTGGAAGAGCTTTCCCAGCTCACTGTCTGCCCTGTGGAACCCTGACCTCACTCTAAGGGTGTCAGTGTCATAAAAGCTGTAATTCAGGTGGGCATGGCACGTGAATACCCTCGGGGTCTAATGTTCACCTTTCCTGCTTCTTGGATTATTAATCTCAGAGGTGACTTGGACATAGTATAATTTTTTTTTCTTTATCTTTCTGGAATAAATTTATTGGTCATAGAAGATGCCAGATTGACAGACCAGGAGAATAAAATCATTCATGAAGCAGGTAGTTACAGCTTTGGCAGAGATCAGTGTTTAAATTGCCGTACTCTTGACTTTGAGGGCTTCTGTTTGTGGGATTTCTGGCTGAATGGCACAAATGAAAACCAACCTGATTTCTCATACTTGTTCTTAAATGAAAAAACAAAAACAGATTTGAAGATGCATTTGAGACAAAATACCAGTCTGTCATCTGCAGGCAGAGCCACTGCTGAAGTGGGAGGCCAGTTACAGCTGCATTGGGCTACTGCCCTCAGCCTGGAAAGAGCATCCCAAGAACTGTTGTACCTCAAAATGGGCTTAAAAGCACCTACAGAGAGGTGAAACTGTGGCTTGAATACTGCAGACCTCAGGGAATCCTGGGTGTGCTAAAACCTTCCCATGGCTGCACTTACCTTTTTATTCCACTGACAACAAGGTGAAGGAATGCTCCAAGGCAACCTGACCCCTCTCTTCACTTTTTGTTGGGGCAGTTTTAACAAAATTCTTCTCTTCCTGGCTGGTCAAGCAAACCCCAATAGGCTGTCACAGTAGCTGCACCACACCAAAAAACACTTTCCCTTATTGTTCCATCCCTATGTCATCAGCTGGGTGCTGAAGGAGACTGAGGGAAGAGTTCATGTTCCTGTTCTGCTTTCATTGCCATCATTTTCACTTAAGCTGTTAATAAGAGTTTATGGTGTTAACTAAAATGACTTCTGGAAGCGCTGCTTCTCAGAGAGAGTGTTTCTGGCATGTCTGTTTGTGGTGGGGTTTCTTTCATTAGTATTATTTTAAGGGGTTAGGACTTTTCTGATCTGGCTTATGCAGACATAAGGTCAAACTAACTTCTCAGTAAATTAATGTAGCTCGTGCCTTTCTTTATGTAATAGTCTGAAGAGTGTAGAAAGAAAAATTAAATCGGAAACCCTGAGTCAGTTTCTAGCACACAGCCTGAGCTTGGCCTTTCTCAGCTCATAATTTGCAGAGCTGTTTGTTCAGTGGTAGATCAAGAAGCATATCTGTGCATTACCCACTTATGATATGCAGCCATCTGCTCAAATCCCCCCTCCTTTTCGGTGGAGCCAATCTGGGGCTAAAATCTTGATAAGCAATCTCTGCTGCTAAATTAAGACTGAAAGAGTAAAGAGGGGAATGGATGTGAGCTTTGAATTTCCCAGACATTCATGCTATGTGTGCTGCTGTTACTATTATGGTGATAAGGAATACGAAAAATCTGATGTGTAGTAGTTGTTTTCAAATAACATGAAAGACAAGAATTTTAGGTAGACTTGGTTAGAGATGATGAAAAGAGACTCCCAAACAGCTCATCTATATTCACAGACAACTTAGTCGCTAATTGTTGTGGTCATTTGTGTAGCTGTAAATTAAACACCCTGTATCATGTTAGTGACCTCAGTGTGCTGCTGAAGGTTTTATTTCCAAGGGTAAAGTGGAAGGTTTTTTTTTTGACTTTTGTGGTCAAAAAAAACACTTCTAAATAGCTCTCATCCAATGGATCCATGATCAAGAGCTATTCTCTTTGGCGAGAATGGAGAAGAGTTAAGGAAAATGTCTGTTCTTCTTTATAATCTTCCTACTCCATCCGAAAGACATTAGAGCTTTGTGAGCTGTGGTGGCTCACAGAAGAGGTACTTTCCTGGGGATTATTTCCTGCATTAATGTTTGGGCTGACTCAGATGTCTAGACAGAAACTGGAAGAGCAGATCCAGCCCCTTCCCCCTGGTCTGGAGTCAGCCTGCCAGTCGTGGAGCACTGAGGGTACCTCTGCGATGCAGCAGAGCCACAGCACATCTCAGCAGGGTTTAACGCAGCTGGTCCAGGTGCAGCACACACTGAGCGTGGCAGTGAGGAGCTGAGGAGAAGCTGGAGAGACCTGCGTAGGGTTTAAGGTGTAAACTCAAAGCAGATGTTCAGAGTGAGCTCTCTGTCACTGTGGATATGTTGCTCCGAGTACCAAAGCTGGGTGCTCTAAAGCTACTTGGAGGAGTTGCAGGTGTCTTTTGCTCCAGGGTAGAAATTTGCAGAGGCAACAGCTCCAGCCTCCTCTCTCTCACTGTTTTGAAGTGAACATATGGTAGAAAGAGAGGAAGAAATAGTTCTTGGAGCTGGAGCAATTTATCCAGCTACTTAAGAGAGTTTGAAGTTTCACGTGCACCCCTGGGCATTGTCTTTAGACACAAATAGTTCAAATGTCTGAGTTCCACCATATGTTGGAGGTGGAAGGAGAATGTGGGTGTCAAGGAGTTGCCTGAAGGGGACTGTGTGCCTCCTGAGATCCTTCCAGCTGTTGGTTTGTGTTGCACGAGGGAGCTGTCACCCGGTCAGCTGAGCTCCATGACCTGCTGCTATCTGGGCAGAGTCGGTGGGTGTTCTCTGGGGAGCTCAGCGGGGCCAGGGGCAACAGAAAAGGTCTTCTGAAGTTGAAATACAAGACAGGGCAGTGAGATACGAGAAAAATAAGGTTTGGATAAGGCCAGAGCACCTTATAAAGTGGGAAGGGAGAGGGAAGTGGTGTGTGGACTCTATCTCCAGATCTTTTTCAGAAACTTATACTTACAATATGCTGAACATCCCTTTCCATAGCACTTCTCTGGCTCAGCAGAACCATTTGGGAATTTTTGCTACCTTACCCTTTAAATCCGGAACTTGTCAGGTTCTGCAACCGTCAGAAACATATTTTAGAGCAGGTGAGAACTGTGACAAGATGTCACAAAAAGAGAGGACTTTTCTGCAGTCATTTGCTTGTGTCTAGACAGTGATGCTGAAGGAACACTGATGTACTCAGAGTAAATGAAGAGATGGAGTGTTGGAGATGTCACTGCTGAGGAAAGCACCCACCATCACAGCCACAGGAATAAAAATTGATTTGTAAAAGCCATTTTACTACCTGCTTCTAAAAATGTCAGTGCCTTGTCTCCTTGTGCAGCAGTTTCCAGGTTTCTGGAGGCTGCTCTTCGAGCTTTCCTTGCCTGCCCAGACTCTGCTGTTTCTCTCCAACATAACAAGAATATATTAGATCATTTATTCATCTACTGTTTGCTGGTTAAATCAGTGGAAACTGCATTTCCAGCATTTCTGAGTCCCTAGCAGGTCTTTTGTGTTTTGAGCCAGCCCCTCTCCCAGGCCAGTGGCTACACAGTGCTGTGACCTTGTTTTAGAAGACTTTACAATCTCTCTTGTCTCTGCCTCCTCCACTTTCTCTGCTCCTTCCATGTTCATCCACCTGAGGATCTCCAATGTATTGAGTAGTCTGACTTTCAGGAAAGTTAATTAAACTCCCAGGCTTAATGCTACTTTAATATTGGCTGTTTTAATTTGATTTTTATGTATGTCATTTTCTCCATCAAAGTGCCAGCATTTGCTGTAATTTAAACACAGTAGTGTCTCATGCTTAGATTGCCAAGTGACTGCAGCATCTTGGATGCTCCAATTTCACATAACGACAAGAAATGTTTTGGTCCTTGACTCGTGTAAACAGTTTTTCATATAACTGTGAAGGGAGGGAATTGCGCCTTTTCACCACAAATGAAGATACACAGCAAACCCAGGAACAAACAAATATCCTTGTTGTCCAGTCATAGGCTGCGCTTTTATTTGGAGTTCTCAAAACACTGCTCTGAGGTTGATGCTGTAAAATGAGGGCTAACCTGAGATACTTGTGCATTGTATAATGTTATGGAGTTAGAAATTTGTTTCTTTGATATCTTCTTTGCAGTGAAACACCTAATTGGAAACTATAAAATATGTCTGTAGTACTTCTGCTTTCTGCCTGGCTGTGGGTTTTTTCTTTATTTAAATGCTGTTTCAGCATATTCCTGGCTAACAAGAATAGGGTTTTTAACATCAGTTTAGGAAAGTGAAACATTGGAATTAAATGACTGAAAATCTGTCTTGGCATTTTTAATTTTCTTTATTACTCTCTCATAATTTGGCAATAAATATAAGGTATGCTGGTCTGTATAATTATGGCAAGCTTTCTTGCCTACTGCAAAGAAGTAGGTGAAAAAAATTCCAGCTATGCTCAGAAAAATATAGTTAGTCTTTCAGTATGTTGCCTGCTGTTGTTTTAGGTCAAGAACATGTTTGGGACACGTGGAAAAAAAAACCCCAAAGCTGATTGTCCCCAATCACAAGTCTGTAAACTTTTCTGGTAAATTAGAGGTGAACATGGTTTTTCAGCAATTTTTGAGGACAAACTGCCTCTATGCACCTTTTCAGAGTCGCTGCAGGGAAGAGCAGATGTGATATGTTTGAATTCAGCTGACTACATAAATCTTGTTGCCGTTTAATGAACACAGTTTTAGATAGTTTTCCAAGGAATAGAGAAAATAATATACACTTTTTCTTCTAGGTATGGTTTTTTGAAATGTAGTAAAAAGAAAGGACAATCACATGAGCAGGGCCATGTCAAATCCCCACCGTTGATCCCATGGGAAGGGAGAAAGAAAAGGAAGTGACAAAAGTAGTGACGTGAACCATGAGATATCTCAGTTTGTTATTTAAAACAGTCATGGGGAGCCGTAATTTTGTCAACACCTGCTGTGATTTCTGCAATGCAGAGAAGTGATGGGGAATAGTGAGCCAGGCTCTGTTAGATCCACAGCACTGCATTGCCACCGGCTGTGCTGTGTGCTCTGAGAGCACACGGCAGTGGTCGTGGAGTCTTGGGAGATTTCCTTCCCCTAAATGGTTTATGGCAAATCATTTTCACCTCTCCACTGCTTCTGGTTTGCCATCTGTAAGTCAGGCAGGGTAATGCAAAAAGTACATTGAAAGCTACTGGTGGAAGTGAGGTGGCAGCATTATCTATCACATTTGCTGTGCGTTCTATGCAACATCATTTGTGATTACAGATGTAAATTGTTGGGAAAGGTGAACAAGGAATTTGCTCCTCTCTCACAGATCCTCTGTGCCAACTTTCTCTTCATCATCCATATGACTGGGTAACAAATCTTCCCATCACTCCTTGTATAAAAGGTCTGCTACCGTGATACAGCATTGCAATTAGACTTTTATTCTTCTTATCTGTTTTACGTGTTTATATTTTGTTTTGAATTACTGTCATAAATTCTCATGTAATAATAATTGTCATTATAATTATGTAACTCTACAAATAACTGTCTATAAGTGTCCTTAAATTCACATTTACATGTGCTCAGAAGATAAAAGAATGTGGAAAAAAAAAAATCCTCACCCATGTTCTACTGAGAGGGTAAAGCAGTCCTTTTTAACGATTTTTATGACTTAAAAAAAATTCTACTGAAAAGTTTTCTGCCTATGTTTTGATTAGTAAGGTTCAGAGTTCTATTTGTAATTGAGAAAAGACATTTCAAATTGTCTGTCTTCCCTCTGTCTGTTTACAAGGTGACCCTTTTCTTTCCAAACTAATGTATGTTTGGCTTTTAACTTAATTTGCTCAAGCATAAAGGTCTTAGATCTTTCAGACTATCAAATTGCTTTTTTGAAGCTTCCAAATGGGACCAGCTGTTCTCTTGATAATCACATTTCTAATAAGTCTGGCAGTAACTGAACTAATTCTGTGTTCTTGCTGGTAACAAGGATGGATTCAGAAGTGTTACTTTTGAAGACCCATTGTGGGATCTTTCCCACTGTTTTTTCCAGATGAAAAGAATTAATAATTATGAAANCCCCCTCCCCAAGTTTTGGAAATGGAGGAGTTTGTGTTCCTAAAGGGTTCAGGAGTATGGGATTGCAAACATTCAACCTTATTTTTGTCTGACTGGTATAAAAATAAATCCACTCTCTCTCACAGAACAAAGCATAGTCCATTTAAATTTCTTTGCCTGTTGGCTGATTTGCATTCCCTCGGGAGAGAAAAGGGATGCACAGAGCTCTGTAGAGGGCCAGTTTCCTTAGAGACTCTGCCTGCTATGGATTTGTGGATAGTGTGTTTATTAAGCAGTGTTGTACAGAATATGATGACTCCATTATAAACCCTCTGATTAATGGGATGTGAGGTTCTGGCTCCAGGTTCTTAAAGGCAGTACTCCTCTAAGCATTGTAACACACAGAGACTTGGGATGGCAGCAGGGCAATCGTTTTTTTTCAGGATCACGTGACTTTCCCAGAAATTCTATCCTCATCCTGACTCACTGCCTAAAATATAGAACTCAATATAATTCCATAAAATATTTAGTCATCGTCCAATTCACTGTCTTCTGATGGAAATGCTCTTTAAACTGAAATACTCCAGATGCTACTGCATTTCCTGAGACTGTGCTGTTATTACTGTTCTTATGTTTGTTGGTAGGGACAAAAGCACTTGGTGCAAGACACAATTTGTTTGTAGGCAATTACAATTAAAGAAACTAATGATTCTTGTGGTAATTTCTCACACTCCAAGATTTTTCTATTGCTTTTGAAAATCCTCTGGTAGATATAATTCGCTCGTCTCTTCCTTTCTGGGTGTGGTAATTCCCAAGCCATGTTTGTCTTTCAGCATTATATATATGTAATGAATTTAATACATTATGCACGTATGAATCAGTACATTTTCAAGTGTTTAGTCTGTTATTTACACTCCTTTTTTATTTATTATTTTGTAACCTACTTAGAAGTAACTGAAAAACATTCCTAAAGCTTCATTTGGAAAACAGAGGTTGCTCCAAAGGAGCAGACCTTTAACTGCAGTGCTGAAATGTCAGCCAGCAGTTGGAGATCCTCAGTCCCAGCCTTTGATTTAACAGCACTTTTTTTCGCTTGTTCAGATGGATGAGATAACAGCTTGAGACCAGAAGAGCTTTGTTACAGTCCATTTCACTCTGTCTCCTATTTACCTGGGAGGTGTTTAAAGCCTCACATAGCACATTGTATCATATGCACAGAAATGACTTTGATTTAAAGTGTCCCACCATTCATTCCATTGCATAGATTTATTATTTTTCATGCTGTGCTATAGATTTAGGATTTGGACTGTGCTAACATAGTTGAGTTCAAGCATAAGGTATTGCTCAAGTTCATCCCTACCTGTTTCCTGGAGTGTAAACCTACAAGTTTCACCCCAGTGGCAGCTCTGTTGAAATTTGCAGTGTGGGTCTGACTCCACTGCCTTACTGGCTATAGCTTCCCAAACCACCTGATCCCAGCAATTCCCTGTGCCAGGTGGGATTTAAAGCTGCGCCTTTTTTGCATTCAGTCAAAGAAACAATAGCTCTTCTTCAGAGCCCCAGGGCCTTTGAACCAACCACAAAGCTCAAAGGTCTGGAGGAGGCCAAGGAGGAAAAGCCTTCAAAATTAACTGCTCATAATTGCTGCCTTTTGCACGTTGACTGGGACGGGTTGCTGGATGTTTTCAACATCTGTAAAACACTTAATCTACAAATTTGTAGAAACTTTGAATGGAGTCTCCATAAAGAGTGGGTTTTGTGCTTTGATAATTTAAAAATGTTGGAAAAGCAGTGGTGAACCTGAGAAGGAGCCAGTGCCCCTGGATAAATGTGCATGGTGAGGAAGTAGAAGGAATTCATCCAAAACCATCTTTAAGGACCCAAGAGGAAGGAAGGGGAAAGGAATTGTGTTTAAGCTGTGTGTGTACTGACAATTTTAAACAGAGCTGGCTCCTTCGGTCTGATACCACTGATCCAGAAGGGAAGAAGTTTGTTATCCAGGCCTGAAGGACAAGGAACATTGTTCAAACACAGGCCATGCTAGGGCTGAACCCCTGCTCTGGTGACACACCATGCTGTGTTCCCATAATGTCTGAAGCTGACCCTTAACTGTTCCCCCCCAAGCTTTGCTGCTTCTGAGCCATTCCAGGAACTTAGACTGGCTCTGTTGGCTTTGAACTTGGGAATCCACAATCAGATATCTCACTTTCTTCTTCCTGACTTCTGGCCCTTCTGCTCTCCATGCTGTTACTCTGAAGCCCAGAAGTAGGAAAAATCAGAGGTCTGAAGACTTTCTTCAAGGGTTTTGTGTCACAAGGCACAAAGAATCGTGTGCCTCGAGGCAGGACCCATCTCTGTGTCTCTGAGACACTGAGCACATACACATAGCTGAAGTGAAGGCTCTATAATTTATTAGATCATAATGTTATACTATTATATTATAGAAAGGGAGGAGCAGCTTATGTAGTTTTGACTAATTTAAGGCAATGTCATGGCCAGCTCTTACTATGAATTAACATAAATGTTTTAGTGTAATCAAAGATTAAATTGCTCACTTTTTCCTTCTGTTTCCTAGCCTTGTTCCTTAGCTCAGTCATTCAATACTCTACAATGCCTTGTTTGTTTGTTTTTTTAAATTTTGGTCTTTGCTTCTTGGGTCTGCAGTTTTAGCAAACACTGGGCTATTACAATGGTTCTGTTTATTCAGATTCTACTTTGAAAACAAATCAAAGCAATGCTTCTGTGTCTACTGAGCTCAGAAAAGTACTCAATGTTGCTCCTGTGCTTTGAATGTAACAAGCATAAAATGGCTCCCTTACAGGTATTTTCTTTCACTCCTGTTGCATGTAGTATTTGTGAAGCACCATTGGATATTTATTGTTTCTTCATCTAACTCAGCTTTGAATTCACTGATCACAGAAATTCTGCAGCTCCTGCTGCTCTTTCAGCATGAAATTATGCTTTTTTTAGGGAAAAAGTAAGACCAGAACAATTTCAATTAAATGCCCCGTTCCTGTGAGAACTTGTCTCTGTATCAACACACCTGCAGACCTGAGCCATGTGGTGCCACTGCAGTGTGGGTCCTGCTCTTGGTTAAATTCTTTTTGGCAACTTGATGAATTCCATCCTTTCCTCCAATGACATAAATATCCCTTTGGTGCAGTCTCTTGAGGACGCCAGTGCCTCATTTAGGCTTCTCAGTACCATCCATATACCAGGGAGTAGGATTCAGCCGGCCTGACTTTGGGGTATCACCTGGGATCTGGACAATGGGAAAATAAATAGGCAATGAGAAAAATAAGCACTTCTTATTCCTTCACCGAGAAAGAGAAATTACAGCATTGAAGAATATATTTCTCTCCATTGTGTACAAGGGAGGTGCTTAAATGCTGCTATCTGCCATGATAATGTGTGAATTAGGTGATTGCACCTCTGTGCTTTTGTTAGCTCCTATCTGACGTCATTAATAGCTCCCTGATTTGTAATTAGAGAACCATGATACAATTTTTAAGTTTCCCTGGTGTTTATTACCTTTATTTCTTCTTCTTGAGTTACCAAGTTTTTTACTGGAAGTGCACCATTTTCACTCAGAAATTCCCCTGACACCATGGAAGGAAGCAAGGCATAAAATGCTTTGGATCTTCCATTCTAAGGAAAAAGGTGATGTGTTTTACTTCTCTCCATCAACAGATAGCCAGTTTGCTTGAACTGATGTATTTCCTGAGTCGTCTGTGACCTTGAAGGACAGATAGCAAAACCAACCACTGCAGAAATGAATAAGGAGCTGCAGTTACACTTGAGATTGCAGGGCTTTCAGTGTAAGTTCCCTGTTTCACGGTCAGATCAGGGCACTTTAGTACAAAACTGTTTTGAAAATGAAAGGCCCAAGGCAAGTGGCAGGGAACTCGAGGTCCATCATAAGGGCTCTGCATGTTTTGTAAAGCTCTACAGTTTGTCAGCAGCCCTGAAGAGTTTATCATACACATAGGAAAGGTTTATTTAGACCTTGGATCCCGTTGCAGAGAAGCTTGGCAGGGCCTGGAGCTTTGCAATGAACAGGGCTGAAATCCTTTCTTTTCAAGTTGTCACTTAACACTTGCAACCAGCCCCTTTGGGGACTTCAGCCCTGCACAGTAACTCAGTCACCACGGCAGCTACTTCAGCGTGAGCTTTGTGCAGGGGATGAGTCAGCTGGTAAAATTATGTTACTCTGAAATTAGTTTGGTACTTAGCATTTAATATTCTTCCCTTTTGCTCTGCAATTAGCTTTTGCTAATGCAATTTAATCTATTTGTAACATTTCCTGAAAATCATAGTAGACATGATTTGAAATGAAGTTAAATCTCTTGAACTTTTCCTTATGTTAATTTGAAATGCCAACAGGGCACCAACTGCTGTGAAAATTAATGAATGAGCTACACCAGACTGTCTTTCATTTCACTGGAATGACTTCATGCTCAGAGAGCATATGTGCCAACCAAACCATTCTCCAAGGCCACAGATATGCTGGAGAGAGAAGGAATTTTGTTGCTGGTGGGGCTGAATGGTCACGTTTGGGGTTTCAGTTTCTTCATAGGTACGTTATAGAGCACATGTCACATGAGAGGCAGCTCCCCTCAGTGAGATGCTTTTCCTTTTAAAGATCTGTTTTTAGAATAGTGGGAAAGATTAGTAAATGAAAGATATAAACCACCGTGGTAGCATTTTTCTTAAAGTGTTCTGCTCATTTGAGAATTCTCAAACATGACACGCTCAGCTTTCTTAGAAGTGAGGGCCATTTGTCTGTGTTACTTCTTAGACATTAAGCTGCAAAGACTGTGGGATGCTACTGCAGGTCAAGAGCTGAATTAACGTATAACGTGCACAGGAATTTTGTTCAAAACTGCAGGTTTGCACTTTGTCCTTGTGCCCAAATAGCTGGGGAAGTGGTTGGTCGTAACAGTTAAAGGAAAATTTCGTTTGCAGCAAAATGAATTGGATGAAAATTCTTGATTTCTTAGGAATGCTTGTGAGCCAAAAGAAAATAAACGCATGCAGATAATTTCTTTTCTCGGGTAAAGTTTGTCACATCATATCCATTAAAGCCCAGTTGCCAAATGTCAACTATTTTAACATGATGATCGGAAGTGCTGTATTGAGGACTTGAGCAACAGCTCTGCCGTTGTTCTCTGCTGAAATTCCCTTTGCAATTCTGCAATTTGGTTTCTCTCCTTCAGAACCCACAGAAGTTACTTGATTGTGTTCTTGCTGGTGAAGTTTTAATACCTTTCTATTTAAGCATGTGTGTATATTCCAGTATAATCTTGACACCACATACACACTGGCTCACTGACTCAGGTGGGAAATTCAGTTCTTAACTGGAAGTAGTAAATATACTTTTTTGTTCAACTGTTTTCAGTCTTTAATAACAAATGAAAATAAAATCAGATTATGTGATCAGTAAAACTATGATCCAACATTTGCTCCTAGATAAACGATCAAATAAGAGATGTGAGTTACACCCAGATTAGATAAATGACAATAAAAAGCAATAAATTATTTTTTATACTCTGCATTGCAATCATATAATGAAAAGACTAATTGGATTTAGACTTGGAAAAATGCCACTGCTGTGCTCCATAAACTGAAACATTGAATAAACTGTGAAATAAAAGTTTGGGGCAGATGTGTTCTGGCTATTGTAGTGCAAAGAATTTACGCTTCTCTGGCTTCATATCTGGAGAGTGGACTGGCAATATTTTGTGGATACATATGAGCTGTGAACTCTTTTTGATGGAAAACACCCGGAAGAATGTTTAAAGGCATTTTTTAGAAATGGGACATGAAGAAGCTTGTCAACAAGTAAGTCCATGACAATGGGAATGGGTGATGGAATCAGTGGCAGAGGGAGTTGTTCTGTCTTGGTCAAGCGAGGGCAGACGCACTCCTTTTGCGTCACAGAGGGCAGCCGTCTATGGGCGTGTCTGTGCTGCACCCAAGGACAGACCAAGGTTGTCCTTTGTGTCATTTTTCATTGCTTCTCTCAATAAGTGGCATCCTTTCCTTCTGCTTGTTGTCAGGCACCAAACTGATTTCAGACATAATTTATGGGTGTGATTTATACATCAAACCACCTGTCAAGCTGAATGTTTAAAAAGCAAATTTTAGAAGTCTGGAGAGAGACGTACAAAGAGCACACGTTACAAAACGGTTTCAGGACTTTTTGTTTGTTCACAGGGGTTTCAAACTGGCACCTGACGTGTGCCTCCTGGAAGCAGCAGCTGTGCAGGTGATGGCACAGAGTGGCCTCGCTGTGCAGTGTTGCCTTAAAGGACTGAGGGCAAAAAAAACCTCCAGGCAAATTTAGCAGGAGATAAGATAAAGAGAGCAGAAGCTTTAACAAGCCTCCAGGCCCCAGGAATACATATCCACACGCGTGTCCTCTGACCCTGGTTCCATGATTTTATAACAATGTCCATCCAATCCCATTCTGCCACCCCCATCAGTCCTGCCCCGTTCCTCCTCCGGCGCACCCCACTGGGAATTGAGTCGGGGGGTTTGGGACCCCTCTTTCAACATCTCCGTCTTCGTCGCAGCACATCGGGTCCTTGGAGGCCTTCCAAAGGCCTAGATTTGGAGGTCCTTCTGTCCATGTTCTTATCTTCTGGTGCAGGCCTCATGGTGTCTTTCTGCAATTCTACCTTGAAATGAAGACTAAACAGCTACTGGAATGTTGAGGCATTGATATAGGATGGAGTTGGTGTGTGTAAACATTAAGCTACTGAGCTACATTAAATCTACAACTTCTAAAATCTACAAAATTAAAAAATCAAAAGCCCTGAGGCATCAGCAGGGTGCAGCGGGGAAGGTTGCCCAGCCACAGGGAAACGCGTAGGGCTTTACATATCAAAACTGCACTCAGAGTTGCTTTGATTGCTTAAAACTGGTACTCGGTAGGACACTTGGGTTGTCCATTCCTGCATTGGGTGTGCTTAACATTCCTGGGTAAGTCAGTGGATTATTAAATATGTTAAAAAAAATAGTTGTGAATTAGATTTTATGAGATTCGTAACGGAAGTTGTTAGGCCAAAAGCGAGAAGGGGTTTAAGAACAGGTCAGACCATTCTACTGTTTTGGGGTTTCTGTGAAGCATCCTGGTTTATTTTTATCATCTGGCTCAGGAAAGTCTTTGATCTTTCACCATGCCCTACATGTGAATACTACAGTCAGGTTCATTATACTCATGTTCTGTTTCTTAGGCTTTTTTTTTTTTCGGTGTTTGCAATCTGTCACTAGTCCTCTTAGTAATGCTGTGGCTTTCAACATATGTTGTTTTGGACTGATATTTTTTTTGTTTTTTTAAACATATTTTTCCTCTAACAAGAATTTTTTTTTTTTTTTGCATTTTTTAAGATAAAAATTCAAATACTGTATCTGAAAATGTCAGAATGAAATATTTTAACATTTCTGAAGTTTTTTATTTCAGCTCCATGCCTTGGACACTTTGTCTCTGAAATTGCTGAATAGCATGCTTGATCCAAAACTGAACTTAAAAGCAAGAGATGAATATATGTAACAAAATAGTATTTACTGTTCTATGCTGCTTAAGAAGAATCTAAACTGACAAATATTCCTGGTACACAAACAGTATTTCAGTATAGTCTGCTTTGAAATTTATTTTGTAGTGCCCTGTATTAAAAGATAGAAAAGCTACCAAGATGGCAATTGTCATCCCTTCAGTGGGTTGGGAGGTGGGAGTTGTTGAGACAGGGCTGGCCACAGATGGTATTTTGCGTGGTATTAGGGCATCTTTTAGGTTGGGATCTGTCAGCATTACTTTTATTAACTTTGGTGTTCAGGCAGACACAGTTACAGGTTGAAATTTCATGGTTAACCAATCCTTGTTAGTAAGTTCTCTATGCTCACAAACACCAGATAATTTGTTTCCAAATTTGGAGCTAGAAGAGTCAGAACAACAGCAACAACAGGAAATACAAGGCTTCTGGCTCCCACGCACACTGCTTTGTGCTCTTGCTCTCAATTTATCAATCTGCTATTTTTGTAATATTGTTTTCAGTCTGTTATGTTTAACTCATGATATTTTGCATGAAAAGAGGGGCTGTGGTGTTGCTTTAATTCTGAGATTATCAGGGTGCTTGGAAATGCTGTTAACTATTTTTCATGTTGATTGATATGTTAGGTCACATTCTCTGCTTTGTGTCTGTGCAGGACTCAAATGAACCTAACTAAGAGCAGAATAAACATATCTGTTGTAAGACAGGATCTGTCTCTTCATCTTAAATTGTGAATCCATAAGACTGAAGCAAGGAATTATTTTGGTCTTGCATAATATGAATAATGCATGTAGCAGCATTATACACATCCTGCGTGTTGTGGAACCAGTTGTGTTAATGAACATTCATAATGCTCGCCATAACCGTTCTGAATGTTTTATCGCCAGAAGAAATTGTGATCCCAAGGACATTCAGAGATGTCAGTCTTATTACTATAACCAATTATTAAAACTTAAACTTGCAGCTGTATTGTCCCCTCTCTCCATTTGATATGTGTAATTAGTCAAAATCTCTGGGTCTTATAGGTTGTTTCTGTTAGGTTGTTAAGGAAGTCAGTTGTTTCTTATATGCAGTCTTATTTAATTAAAAATGCAAACACAATGAGAGTAAAACAAGGGAAACATAAATCCCTTGCATTTCTTAGCTGCTTTCAAACGATATTGAACCCTAAATCTTTCTCTGTCATGTCACAACTGTGTTTCTAAGGCTGCGGGAGCTGCTTCCAAGCTGGTGTCTTTGTTTCCGTTCTCTCTGCTTATGTAGTTCCCCTCATTCCCACCCAAAAATATCTGCTTTCAACCTGGTTTCTGGCTGCATCAGTATTCAGGAAAAGTAGCTGAAGCCTCACAGTTGGCTGTTTCCTATTCTCACCTTTTCTTTGTGGGGCTCCTTTGGATTTTGCCCGGGAGCGCCTGTGAAGGCTGAGAAATGTGGTTGGAAACTGGTGTAGGAGCTCTGGCCAATGTGGTGCCACACGGCTTTGAGCAATATATGGATGCTGGCTTGCTGATTTGCCTAATTAGGGTCAAAGAGCAGTTAAATTCTGGATTTAAAGGGCTTGGCACCTTTGTATCACCCCTCACAAGGACAGATTTGACAGTAGAGAAAATTCAGGCAAGTTTGAAATTATAACTTAATGAAGATGAGAAACAGGGGAACTCTTCTGTCAACAATGCCTTTGGTAACAACAGGGGCCATGGCAGGAGGGGGGAAATAGTTGTCCTTTTACTTGCTTTGGTAGTCAAGGAAAACAGAATAATCTTCTCTAAAAGGGGCCGCAGGCTTCTTCCTTAAAGCAAATAAGTTTTATGATATTTTAATAAACTGGTTAAATACTCTGTAATCACTTATTGCAGAAGAGCCACCTCTTTTTCTTTTGGGCTTTGTCTTGTTTTATTTCTATTTTAAAGGTATGTGCGAATTAAGTAAAGTAGTCAGCAAAGTTTGTAAGTGAACCTGTTTGCTGCATTCACAGAGAGAGCTTTACCAAGTTGCAGCCAGTGTTTTCCTTGGTGGGAATCATGAATATCATTAACTATCCAGTTATAGTAGCAACTCATTTGATAATTTTGTTTGGTTTTAGTCGTTAGTTCTGGGATGTTTATTCTTAACTGTTACCTTATCAGGAAGGGGGTTGACATTAAAAAGCGCTCTTTGTGATCATTCAGAGGTTAGTTTAGATGATAAATCTCATTGCTTCAGCTATAAATAGTGGGAAAGGAGCCTTTTATTTTTGTCAATGTAGAAAAGTTATGCTTTTCTTTCATTCCATGGCTTCAGAGATTATTCTTATTATGGAACCACAGCTTTTAAGGATCAGCTGGGACATTTGATCATTGACTCTGACCTTACATGGTAGAGGCCACACCATTTTACCTTATGTTGAACCTGTTAACTTCAGCTCCATCCTGGTATATATTCTACAGGGATCTTCAGCCTCGGTTTAAAGCCAACAAAACATGATGAATTCATAGCTTTTTATGGTAGCATGTTACAGAAAATAAGCATTCGTGTAGGCACAAATGTGTGCCTTGTTCCTTAAACTTACATATGTTAATTCCCAGTTTCTAGCCCCCAATTTCAGTTATAAACGAAGGAGTTCTTTGCGTTCTTCTACAACTTTTTGATGGATCCATTTTCTCCCGGAGCTCTTCTGGGAGAGTGTTTGCATGGAGGATTGCTGAGGTTGCAGTTCACCCCCGTGACAGTGACGTACAACTGAGGGTTCAGTGTTAATTTGTTTTGTGGTTGCGTGTAATTGTTTACCAAGCAACCTGTCACCCCTGAAGGTCAATGTCATTAACTTCAGTGTAGATACAAATCCTGACCAAGTTTTAACCAGAAAGCTCGTCTTGACATGACATTATAATTCTGCTCTTGGGTGAAATAAAAATAGCAAGGAAGTACCGTGTGAAAAAATTAGCAGCTAGGGATTTGCTTTTTTTAATTTCTCCAAGTGGAGCCTCCAGTGTAAAATCCTGGAGCTCTGGTACAGCTGTCCAAGGTGTAGGGGAGGCTTGGGGGGACTTTCCCTTCTTATGAGCTGGTTCATTTCATTCTTCCATTCAGTCATTCTTTCGTTCACTTCTGCAGCCCTTTGGGATCAGTGCATGGTTCTTAAAAGGGTGTCCACTCTAAATTGGATTATTCACCCATAATGGCCATGTCAAACACGGTTGTTACTGATTTTGCTTTCCATTAGTGGCTATAGTAGCATTTACCTTCTTCCTAAAAGAATGTTTTCCAACAAAATACTACATTTTTTTCCTATACTAAGTACCCTCCTAAGTTTTCTTCTTGTTTTTATTAGTTTGGGGGTCTTTTTTTAGTGGGGTTTTTATTTGTTTGAGGTTTTTTTAAAATTATTTTTCTTTAATGGGAACAGTCTTTGGGCTTGTGCCAGGACATCATTTTTAAACAAAAACAGGGTTTTTTTAGGCTGTTGTATTTGCTGTTTAGGTTGGGGGATTTTGCGTTTTGTTTTGTTTGGGGATTTTGGTGGGGGGGGAGCGAAGGGGAGGTTGTTGGGTTTTGTTGGGTTTTTTTGTTGTTTTTGATTTTTTTGCGTGTGTTTGTGTCTGTGATAGCAGTTGTTGTTTAAGTCTGTCAGACCAAGTGTATTCCTGGTAAATGACTCGTTAAAACTTTCACTCCTGATGATGTTACTTTCTCTTTACTGCTTAAAGTTTTTCTGTGGGTCCTTAAAGTGAAGTAGAAACTTGTACAATTGTACCTTTGGTTACATCCTGTCTATTTTGGTTGTTGCTGAGCGTTAACTTTGGCTCATAGATTATTTCCCCCGTGACTTTCTTCCCACACTGCTGCACAGAATTCAAAACTAACAAGGTTCTAATTAGACGAATAAATTTAATCTTCTCTGTAAACTGAGTTTTTCTAGTCAGGAAATGAATGCCTTCTCTCCTCCTTCAGCTTTGGGGCTGGCTCTTTACTCTTGTCCCTTATTTCTGCAGTTTGTGAGGTTTTGGTGGATATTTGTGTTTCCATTTTACTGGCAATTCAGAACTGCCAATTACACACATGAAATAATGGCCAGTCCCATGTCCAGCAGTGACGTCAAAAGTCCTCAACTGGTTCACGTGCCTATTTCCAGTGAAAGCATATTTATTGGCGTCGTTATCAGGAAACATGATGTTACAGGAAAGAAAAAGAGAAAAATGTGCATCATTTTCCTGTATTCTTACCTGTCTTTAGATTGCTTTCTCCTGCACTGCACACTGTAATTCACTCTCTTTATTCCCCTTGTTCCAGGAAATGGTTGCTCAAAGATGATGCTGAGAGCAGGGATAGCTTAGTGGTAGTTTTAATGGAGAATCAGTGATTCCTTGTCTTTTAGTCTTTCCATTCTTTCCTGGTTTAGGCATGAAAATATAAAACTTGCGTCTGAGAGATCACTGGCTTGCATTTTTGTTGATTTCCAATATGGAATGGCTTTTCTTCAAATATTCAACTATTTGTGTTCTTGGTTTGTGTCCTTCCAGCAAGTTTCCTCAGCATACCGATTAGTGAAACAGAAGTAACAGGTAACGAGCAGAGTATGAGCAAAGTATTTGTCTGGATTTACTGCTCTTGGTTGCAGTACTAGCTCATGATGAAATTTAATGTCAGTAGTTGCATAAAGAGAATTAATTCACTAAGTTGTATTTAAAGATTTATGGTATTTCGTGATGGTGCAGAAGTTTTTTGCCGGGTGTTCAAGACTGCTTCATACCTTTGCACTGAGGCTGAAGTGAAAAAATAAAACCTGAAAAAGAGCCAAAAGAAAAGTCTCTACAAAGAACCAAACTAGAACTTACAGGCTACGAGGGCTGGTTGTCTTTTTAGTGTTGTCATCCTTAGAGCAAAAGTGAGCTGAGCTCTCTTAGTCAAAAAATCCAGTGATGTGGCCTCTTCTTAAAAAAGCAGGAAGAGTTGTTGGCTAATCAGAAAAACCTACTTGCAGACTTCTTTGTTAGAGTCAAAATACTGTGCTTGCCAATTAAAAAGTTCTCTGTTCATACGTGTTGGGCTTGACCGTAGAGGTAGCAGGTGCAGTTCACAGTAGTCACTGATTTCCAGGTTCTATCATCACTTATTCAAAAGCAGCAGACAAATTTTCTTGCTTATTCACTGAACTGAACTGAATGTCATCCTTAGGCCATTCTTCTGGCCCTCAGTTTGAAAGAATGCTAATTACTTTCTAATTGCAGCAAGCTGGCATCAAATCAGTCTCTACTCAGGCAAAATTTCCATGCTTGTCAGACAATAGAAGACTTGTATGTTGATAAGCTTCTTTGATTCTGCTTAGAAGTTACACATTCAAATCTCCTTTAAAATATGGTTTCCATTTGAGGGAAAATAAATATATTTTGTAAACCTATCTAATTATATTTGGATTGCAGTCTCTGAAAGAAAACTAATTTCTTTTCTCTTCAAAAGGACAGCTCCGGAAAATGCATTTTCTTTAATGTTTGTTTGCTTGAAAACCAAAACAAGGCTGAGAAGATAAATATTGGAACCTAAATAATTCTTTCAGATTTTTCAATCTTTTTATTGGTTCTTCCTTAAAGGGCAATAGAGGGGAGAAATCAACATGGTACCTAAATTAAAATCGAGGTCCTATTATGCGTAACTTGTATAAAGATGGAGTGAAAGATGTCTTTGAAAAGTATCAGAAGGGTTGATGACTCAGACAAGGTGAATGTCCTGTGCAGAAAGAAAGGGAGAAGGTAAGTCAGCCAGCTGTTATCTAAACTTTCTCGAGTAAAAACTGCTGTGAGACAAGGTGAATTTTAGTCAGAGAATACAGACTGGGACCAGAGATATCTCTCTGGTACTCATTCAGACCTGATGTGGAGACATTTGCACACCTGGCTGTAGAATTCGAGCACACAACCTGCAGTGTGAGCTGTTGGAGCCATAGATTCCCCCACCCCACGCAGCCAGAGGCATGTGGAGGGTCCCAGCCACAACATTGCTGCTGTGGAACAGAAACTTCTCTCTGCCTTCTGAGTTTCCTGGGTTTGTTCCCTCATTGCCTTATCATCCTCCCTCCCAAAGCCTCTTTACGTGCATTTTTCTGACCCCCTCTCTGTTTTTCTCGGTGTAAACCATGGAAAACCTGGGAGAGCTCTTTGGAAGCGTCACTGTTGTTTGTGTGTTTTCCATCAAGCTCTTGGCTTTGTCTTGCTTCCTCGCACGTTTCCCCAAGGAATTTCTTTAAGGTGTGAAAGGCTGTCTGGAGAGCCTGCCCTTGGATTTTTGAGTCATTGCAATAATTAAAACTGTGCAGGACGTGGAAATGTGCAGTGTGGTCTGGGGCACAATTAACATCTGTTGGGTACTTTGTTCCTCTGGCTTGTTTCCAGCTCATGCTGGGAATGTGAGTACGGAATAAGTCAAACAATTTGTCCAAGTTCTTTAACAGCAGCTTGCGGAGGACTCGAGCAATTACGTACATTTCTGCACTTGGGTGTTAACAAGTGACCAGTAAAATCAACATTTTGTGACTACCGCAGAATATCTCTGTAAAGGTTTCCTGGTAGGTTTATGTATTGAACTTACTGAACTCTGGGGTGTTTACATTTGTCAGAGTGCCTAGTTCATTAGCAGGAAAGAAAAATCAATACATTAAGGGGGAGGAGGGAAAAGGAGAACTGCATAATAATAACATAGATCCAACTGCTAATCTGAAAATGAGGAAGAATTTGCTGGGTTTATTTTTCATTATGTATTAAAAAAAGTGTCTTGTCCATTTTGTTCCCTTTTTTGTACTCATTCAGCTTCACATAAAGCTATTAAATGAATTTTTATGTTCCACCTATGCCTGAAAAAAAATGCATGTTTTATTAGATAATAAAATGTGTAAAAACACTTCCACGTTCTGTAGAGAACTGGAAGCTGTCCAAATTGCTGCAGTAATGTAATTCTGGACAGTGGTCATGGAATGAGCTGCTGTAGCAATTTCTTCAGGTTATTTCAGGGAGTTTGAAACTGAATGTTTTGAAGCAGTAGAAAGAAACAATAATTGCGCTGCTAAGCACCAATTCAGTTGCTAGAGTTGCTGCTTTACTTCAGTCCTTAAAAATATTTCTTATATTAATGTCTGTAATGTCACTGGGATTAGATGTGGAATGTCTGTAAAGTAGTCAACTTATTTTATGGTTTGTTTCTGGGTTGGTTTTGTTTGGCGGTCTTTTTTTTTTCCTCTCTAAGAATAAAGATATTTTCACTTTAATTTATCACAGTCAGAGTATTAACACAGCTGTGCAGTGCCACAATATGGCAACAGAGATATCTGTGTCATAAAATGCTGTGTCAACAGTTGGAGGATCAGATTCTCAAACAGAGATTAATTCGGAATTGCTCCATTTCCATTGACTTTGGGCAGAGCCCCAGTTTTTGATACACTGGGAAGGACGAAGCAACCACTTGAGCTTTGCAAAACCACACCCAGAAATCCTGAAATGGTCACTTGGCTGCTCCCACCCTCCGCAGGTGCCTGACTCTGCCGGGTACCCCAGCAACTGGAACACACACCAAAACTCAGACTACTCCAGCAACAAAGCTCTGCTTAATACAAAGTGAGGGCATCAGAAACCTTGTCTCTGAGTTTCTCTGTTTATTATGACCAGAAGCACCACTTTGGAGCTTTCCATGCATGGGCAGGGGGAGCAAGAGAGGCTCCATTTGCTGCTGGCATGTCCAGCAATAAAGGAGGACTAGGGACAAGGCATGGACTGGCTCAGTTCCCTGCTCTGGGCTTACTGGGGAGCTGGAGGCCACGTGCTGGTTTTACTTGCCCTTGAAAAGGGCACTGTAACGACAGTAATTACTGATGTCCTCAGGATTATTCAAAATTCATGGTTCTCAGTGACTTTGATCATCTTTAGACTGGGTCCTTGGAGAGATACTTTACATTTGGGCAGAAACAGAAGTCTTAAGAGCATCACACTGGTATCTTTAAAGGATTATAAATGGATAATTTTCCCAGCTTAATCCTTTGATCATCTCTCCCTTTTTGCAGATCTTCAGTCACTTGGCATCATATGGGTTACAAATCTTTTTCTTTGAGGCTTTCATAGGCTACCTTCAGACTACCAATGGTTTCTGACCAGGTATTCCTTTTTATCTTCAGGGAACTTTCCAATAATGTTTCCACCTGTCACAGTTATTTTAATTTGATGAATACACTGGCTATGTGTTTTGTTTTTTTTTTTTTTACTGTTGATAGTGATACTTTATTTAAACTATAAATTCTACTCCCAATAACATTTTTCTTCTTGCATGTCTGTATGCAGTCTTGAGGTTGTAACTTCCAAAGCCCTAAACCAGTTTGAAATTAAAATATGTTAGTACATATGTGCTTCATTACAAAATGGACTTTCAGGATTTCATTAGCATCTGGTGTGTTGCTTAATGTGTTCTTGTAAAGCTAATTAAGTGTTATGCTATAATCCATAATTCTATTTTATTTTTTCTTAGCAGTGCAGCTGCTAAGGAAAGAAATAAGTGAATGATGAAGAACATCATTGTGTGTTTTATTTAGATCTTCTGCACTCTCTTTTAATAACAACAATAATCACCACAGTGGCCAGATGTGTAAAAGTCTAATTTACAGATGCAGTGAGCTTATTATAAGTACAGAAGAATTCAGTAGTATCTGCAGATGCTCTGCACTTTGAGGCTCAGATCTGTAGTGACTATTTCTTAGTTTTAAAACAAGCCAGTGCTGTTGTTTTTAATATGTGCTGTATAGCACAATTACTCTGTGTTACCTACCAGCAGGCATCGCTTACATCTTTGAGCTTTGTTGAGTAACAACAGGCTGTTGAACCCAAATTTACCCAGCCCCACAACTACCATAGCAGGCTGTACTGAGGTTAAAAGGATGACTTTGGGATGTGTTGAGCTCCCAGTGAGGTCATTCCTGGCACACTTCTGTGCCTTCTCCCTTGCAACCAGAGATGGGCATTTTCAGTAGTGGACTCAAGATCCTGGGGTGAGAGGTGCTGCTGAAATGCCTCAGGTTCCCCACTGTGTGGCTGCTCAAAGGAGCGAGCACTGTGTGTTGCAGAGTGCAAATTCTACCTCAGATGAAAAATACCTGCTCTGCAAAGGTACAGATCTCCGTTTAGAATTGAGGATGAATGCATTATTTTATGAAAGACAAGACGTGGTCACGAACTGAGCACAAGCCTTACCCACGTTATGTGAGGTTTCCCCAAACAATTCTACCTGTGTCAGTCTTCAGCTTTTACCTGCAGTTCTCATTCAGTGTAACACTACATTTGCCTATATAACTGAGCAGAGTGGACTAAATATTTTAGCAAATACTGTCTTTCTGGTGATAAACACCAGACCTTCCTTCTGAAATCTGCCAAAACCTAAAGTGGCTCAAAGGAACCGTAATGTGCTGAACCATGTAATGCCCTAATGAAATGTCAGGTCCAGAATAGGATGGAACACCTACAACCTTATTGAGTGGTTGCTCTGCTCTAAAGATTTGATGAAAATCTTTTAGATCAGCCTGCTGTGTTATGTAGACCCTATCTGTGATTTTTAATTAGCATTTGCATTTTGCAATTCAGGCTGCGTTATCTGGCCATCCTTCCATGACATCAAAGAACCAAAGAAATGACAGATGAACTAGGACACAAAGGAAAATAATATAAAGTCTGCAGAAGTTGCTTGCTGACTGATTGTGTGTCCTTTATGAAATGTCATCCTTGCTGGCGTCTGAAGAACCAGCACCACAGTCCCGTGCCCTTCTGGCCTGACAGTAAAAAGAACAGGAATGAAACAAAAGAATAGCAGTTTATGCAGTTCTCTTTGTTCCTTAGCAATACCACCAAGTTGGTCCTTGCCTCAAAGACACAGAATAAGTGATGACAATGCAACAGTGGCTCTGGCTGACAAGTCCTGTGTTCCCTGCATGTCACACAGACCGTTGGGATGCTCTGCAGTGCTTCTCTTGGTAATCAGCACTGATAAGATCCTTGCAGGCTCCCTGGGCTGCAGTGCCACTCTCAGCATTACGAAACCATGCTGGGCGCTGGTGTAAAATGGAAGAGTCTTCTTCCACTCAGCTGTATCAGGAATGTTTTCTAAACATTTGAAGGCATCTCAGCATAAATTATTCCTCACTAGCTGGAGTTTAAGGTGCATTGTTAAACAGCTACTTTAAATGTAACTTAGCAACTATTTGTGGGTTGCTTTATTTGTGTTCAGTAATACAAATGTTTTCAGACTACTTGTTTAGGTGAAGGCAGAGGCAACAGGGAAACAAATACAGAGTACTTGATAGCATTTTAAAATATTTTTTTAAAAAAACTTAAATTTGTCTCAAAATACCAAGAAAAAAGCTGACATCTGATAGCTCATGACTTGAAAGGCAAATGGAACAGATGAAATTACAGTCATTTGTTGTTGATGATGCAAACCCAAATACATTACTTCAATGAAAATGTTGGAAGAACATCATTCCTAGGCTTACATGTAAACTTGTCCTAACAGTTGTTCAGTGTCATCAGTTTCTAGTTAATGATGTGTGTTCTGATTAGTCAGATACGAAATACTTTTAGTGAATAATTCTGAGAATTCAGAAAAAAGTTTTCAGAAATGGTATTTCTCCCTTTTTCATCTGCAGTGATTGAATGCAGTTGATGATATAATTACACTCAGGATAAATAGTTGTATTTCTTATGTTGACAGTTTCCCTGCTCAGCCTTCCTGAAGGCCCTTGTTGAACAGTGATTTCTGAAAACAATGAGTTTTAAGCCAAAGATTCTGACCTGGTTAAAGCTTTTGGAGTGTTGCTGTTGCCTGGAGTTATTTCTCATTTACAGGAAATCAGAGTATGACCTACAGAGCAGTTTTTCTACCGGCATTTGCTCTGTCCCTGCAATTCCCCAACCTTGTCCTTTGCCAGCCCTCTTGGGAAGTGGAACTAGAACTGCCAGGCAGGACCATATTTAACAATTTCTCACAATTTCCATCAAGGCAGTTTCTCTTCAATCTTGCTGTAGCTGTAAAGGCTAATGTCTGATTTCAACTTCAAGCACTGTAAAAATGTATAGTTTATATGTGCTTTTCTAGTTAATCTGGTTTTGAGTATCATATTTTCACACCTTTACTCAGACAAACTGTAATTTTCTTATTACTGCATACAGAGCTGAATTTAGGCTTGACAGCCAGCTGTTGGCTTTGTTTACTGACATTTCCCAGCAAGTACATCCCTAAAGGAACAACAATGAGTTTTTTGCCTGGGATGCCAGATTGTCTTTGCCCTTGAATGCAAAAGGCATCATGATGTAGAAGCAAGTCATCTCAGAGGCTTTAGAAACTTGCTGCTTGGTCACTACTCTGGAAACTTGTCTCTAAGCTCTTGCCCTGGCCCTGGAAGTATGGTGGGAATGCAACAGATGGGAAAAGGAGGGGTGCAGCAGATTCTTGTGGCACCCCAACAGCCCACTGCTTGCCCATGCTGTGGAATGTCTTAAATTAATGTCATAATTTAAATGTACCCAATAGGAATGTTGTGTTATCCAGGAGTGTTGGAGCTTCCTGACACCACAGGAATAAAGGAGAATCAAGCTCTTAATGAGTCTCAACATATGTCCTAGTCCATTAGCCACTGTTGGGGGTAACTACATCACAAAATGAACCTTTCTAGACTCCTTCTCTAGACAATGAGAAGACAAGAGATTTGAAGCAACTCTGTTAGGCTCCCATTCTGAATTGTTCTCTGGAGAAACTCCTCTCTGCCCGCGGGGTGAATGGGAAGGGTGCCAGGGCTCGCTGGGCTGGGGTTGGCTTTGGTGCCTGCCGCTGGGCTCCTGCCCCAGCCCCAGCTCGGAGCTTTCCCCCACTGAGAGAGGGCCCTGCTCTGTGAAATGGACCTGGAGGAAAAGGCTGTGTTTTGCTCTACAAAACTGACATAGCTAATTTGTCTTAATTTTATGAGAGTATACTTATTTCTCTAATAGCTGATGCCTTATAGGACTGAG
>VWZG01013683.1:33529-46425 GCA_013396735.1 Grallaria varia | reverse complement strand
GGTTGCTGTTTTCACTTGTTTTGTTTTGTTTTATTTTTCTTTAGGACATAATCCAGCTATCAGCTGTTTGAATAGGCTTTATACTGAATCCTTCCTTTACATCCAGGATGGAGAATATTGGGTGCAAACAATAACCTTTTTAAGTTGCATTACAAGAACTGGGGGCAAAGGAGGGGATGTAGAACTCATAATTTTGCTCCTTTTGAACTCTGCCAAGATCCTGAATCTAAAATACATATGCCTGGATGAAATAGAATGTTTTCATCTGAATTATCTAAGTAAGCAGCAGTATTCATCCATCTACTTGCTAAGCAGTATCTGAAGTTAAATGAGACTCCAAAATGCGAGATTTATGAATGGTAATTTGTACGAATTACAGAATAGTCACAGTCTTCAAGTGGAAATGAGGTTTTTGATTGTCTTCTGCCTCTACCTTTCATCATGTTTGCTTTTGACTTCTTCCTTTACCTTTTTAATTATATTTTTTAATTCCACTTTCTGTATCTTTCACATATTAAGCATTAACCTCTAAAGGGAGAGTTATATCAGGACAAATTTGTCCCTAATGGTGATAGTGGTTTCTATTTAATTGTTAATATTGCAATAAGATGAGTTTATTTGAGGGACATGCATCCAAGTACTGATAATGATAATATGATCTTAATTTAGACCACGTGATGAGATCAGAGATAGCATCACTTACCTGTCTGTTTGTGTAACAGACAACTCTGCTTGAGACTTGTGCATTCAGTAAATAAACTGGTGTAGCCTCCCACAAGAAGAAGAGCTTACGAAGACTGCTTACAAAAATGAGTGCCTATTGTTGATGTTTTTGAGCTGAGAGAGAAAAGCATTATGGTGATAGTTATCACTAGCAGATATAAATGTTAAAATAAACTTTCAGGAGTTTTCTTCAGATTAATATTTTATTCTGGACTGAGAATAAAAGAATACCAGTGTAATGACCTTTGCCTACACATTTTTACATTAATATAAATAGGAATTAATTTATGGATTATTTCTACTGACAGAAATCAGCAATTGTCATATGTGTCCCTCAGACCATTGTCAGGCTGTCTAGTAGTGAGAATAGTGAACCTGTGTGGTAAGTAATGTAGCTGGCTTTGTCATTAGAATGAACAAAAGAAATTCTGTCTCTTATCTCTCTATCCTCATGAGTTGATAGGCACAATAATATTTCAAAGCTTTCTTTTTTCTTTTTCTTTCCTTTCTCTCCCAGTTCAGGCAACTTACTGGCTGTCCATCAGTAGGAGATTCTGCAGCAGGTTTGGGAGACAATTGTGTGTAAAATGCAACAATCAACCTGATCTCCTCCGCTTCCAGGCTGGGTGTGATAGTAGGGTTTAGAGTGGGCATGTGTTTCCTTGGTTATCTGGGAGAGCTGTGCAGCATTGTACCTGCCACGCTTCCATGTAACATTACCAGTAGCCCCTGTTTGAAGTCAGGCTGAGTAAACTACCATTATTTATCCCAGTCTCACTAACATATCTGATCACTAGAGTGTTCTGAAACTCAGTGCAGTGGCTCCTGCTCTGAAACTACTACGTGATAGAAAGGGGGGAGGACCTGGCGGCAAGTAAATGACAGACTCAATTGTAGATCAATGTGGTGATTGTATCAATTTCAGATTCTCTACTAACAATAGGTGTCTGATTGGACACCACTGACTTTATTGGGAAGTAGATGAGATATAATACACCTTCCAGTGCATTAGTTGTTTCTGCTGATTGGATGAAGGATAAATTTCACATAGAGGGCAGTTTGAGTCCCATCATTCCCACAATTACGTTGAACACCAGCTAAAAGTGTCCTGTTGCTGCTGCACTTTACAGCACCAAATTAGAAGTAGTTTTCTAATGCATTTCCTCACCATACTCTGTGCAGCATCATTCTTCTATAAACTGAGATCTGGGTCAAAATGCTGCACTGTTCTTAATTTCAATAATTCCATGTAAAGGGTAATCACTTTCTCTAGAAAAGGAGAAGGACAATAGAAAGAATAAACAGAACAGTTGGACTCTTGGAAACGGCACAAATAAATTGTATGCTAAGAAGCTTTTGTTACAGTAAATCGTGTTTTATTCCAGAAGACAGCAATGTAAAATATGTAGTGAAAATAGCCATTAAACAAATCAACACCCTTTTAATCCCATAACCCTACCCCTCCCTCACCATTTGAATTTTAACAGAAGTAGATTATCTAGACCACCTCCTTTTGTTTGAACCACCAACTTAACTCTATGTGGAAACTAATGTGTGAGAGTTTTCATTAGTATTTTGAAGATTCAGCTCTGTAAAATGTTGGAGTCTCTTCTAATGATCCAGTAAAGGGAAGGAGACAGGGGGAAGGAGAGGGGAAACCCCACAGTTTGCTGAAGAACATTTTGTTTGTCTTCCCCAGACTTAAAGCTTTGTAAGTTAGCTCTGCTGGCTCAAGGCCAGACTGCATAGTACCTTTTAGAGTCACACCCTAAGACCCCAGTTCATCAGGATACTTAAGCATTTGTCTGATGTTCAGCATATGAAGGAATACAAGTTAAATTGGAGTTTAATTATGTGATTAACTCCATTTATTTAACATTTTAAGCAGAGCATATAAACAGACCATGTAAATAAAGGGCGGAAGAGTTCCTTTCAAGAGTAATTCAATAGCTGTTAAATATTTTCTATATGGTTCATGAATTGTGTGGCCTCATGTATTTACCTTTTAATTGTTCAAGACTGTTGGGATTCTAAAAACAAACAACTGAGAACTAATCTGATCTAAGGAGCTTTCCAAGGAACTTTTTTATCATTTATCAAGCCCCTTTTGCTCTGTTAGACTTCACCGAATGACAAGGCTGTTTTCAAGCCGTAAACCCCCATGCCCCATGCAGTTATGGCATGCAACCAAAGAAGTCTGGAGGAGAAAATGAAGTCATAATTAACAACAGCTGCTCACGCCTAGCATTTTCCAAATAACATCCAAATATTTTTCTTTTATTTTCTTTTCTTAATTTTTTTCCTCCACAAATCCAGAATCAACCCAGACCCTAATGATTTACCTTTGAGTTAAAAAGAGGAAAACTCACAGCAGTCTCTGGGGCTCTTTGTTGCCCAAGCAATGCAGGAACCTCTCTTCACTGGCCATTTGATAGAAGTTTCACTGTTGTTTGCTTATTACATTCAGTGAACAAAATCAAAGCAAAATGTCAGTAATTTCCTTTACTCATGTATTGTTATTAGTGTGGTGCAAGGCTCTGTAATCAAAGCACATGGGAGTGTTCTGTCCTTTAGAGGCTAATATTAAAATATAGAATGGAATGATCATGTTTTATTGGCTTAGCCTTTCCCTGCACTGCTTATAAAAACAGACAGTGCTTTAATATGTCTCACTAATGCTCATTTTCCTGAGGGTGGAGTTGACCTCAAGTAGTTTACAACTCGGCTGTTAGTTAAGACTAATTAACTTTGACTTTGTTGTTAGAATAACCTAATCTGAAGTTTCATCTTAAAGAAGTCAAAAAATAGTACTTTCAAGTGAAACAATGGAAATACTGAGTGTTTACATGTTGACTATACAAGGAGGTCTTTTTCTCTACACTCTTCGTCTCTATCTTCCTAAAATGTTTGTGGTTTCACACACTTTTACAACTCCTTTTAACTTGGACCAGAAATCTCTAGCAGTGAAAAACACTCTTTTTAGCTTGCGTGCCTTATCCAGATCCTGTGAGTGAGCAATAAAATTACATTTTTAATCACCCTGTCTCATATGAAATAGCAATTTTTCTTCAAATGGTACAGCTTAATGTTTCTAAACAAAGACCATTGTGCTAATGACGAAATTTACAATGCTTAATTGCATCATTAATCCTTGAGGTCCTCTCTTTTTGGGGCCTTCCTTAGAGCATCATCACTTCATAAGAGTAAGCCATTCTTTACTTTTGGAAAACATTATTTTAATTCAATTAAGATCAATGGAGAGTCTTAAGTTTTAGTTATGCTAAAATTACAAAAGTGACTTTATTATGCCACTTTTGCAAAGAAATAATTTGGATTAGACAATAACTTTTGAGTAAATAATTGTCTTTAATAACAAAAGTAGTGCAGGCTGCTTGTATAATAGCCATGAAAGTGGCCTTAATGTAATGTTTGGCTTTAATATAACACTTGTATCAATACATTAAACATTACTTTAACGTAAGTAAGAGCTAAATAATGCAGTTCTAGAAAAATAATGGCAATAAAGTCTAAACAACTGTCTTTAAAACTTTATTTGAACCTTCATCCCTCCAATTAACATAAATGGAAAAAAAAAATTAGGAACTTATTGCCATGACATTAGTTTTTCAAATAGATATTTTTTTTTCTTTTGTTGCAATGGAAACCACCGAAAAAGAAAGTTTTAAAGTTTGTATCCAGATACTACAAAGTATTTGGGACAGATTGACTGCCATTATAAGGAACAAATACTACATTTGTAGATCTGAAAACTGACATTCATACTAAGATTCCAGTAAAAATTACTGAAACAATATAAAAATAATTTTGTTTAAGATATTTTTATGATATCTTGGGCTTCACTAAAGTGTCAAACTGGACAGACTGTGAATGAAGCTGTGCAAACATGGTGCAGCAAACCTCCCTCACTGCATTAATCACATTTTACTATCTGATGGACACTGTCACAGTACCACTGAACAACACAGAAGTCAGCTATAATTTCAGCCTCATGGTAGCCTGATCACTGTCCTCAAATGTGTTGATCTGTGCATAATCCTTACATTAGGTCTTTTCCACTGGAGGATTCTGGAGGAAAGGGACTGTATTCTTACTTTGCAATCCAGGTTTGGTAATCAATTCAAGCACATCAGAGACCTAAGAACTGGATATTGGTTGGCATTTCATCAATTTGTTACACAAATAATGACCCAAAATCTAATGCTGCTGAAGATATGTGACATTTTGATCCAAAAAACTCTTTCCTTACAGAAGCAGTGATGTTTAAAAAATCTCTTCTGCCCAGCTCCTGCAGTTGGTCTCCCTGGTATCTCTATTTTTACTTGGCTGAGGTTAAGTGCTTACCTTAGTGTCTCTGTGCATATTTGTGAAATAGCATATACTTCCTGACTCTAAAGAAAGTGGGCCAAAGGTAATATCAGCAGGGGAATAAGAGCTATGTATAATCAGACAAATACATTCAAGTCACACTGGCTGCTTTTCTGCTATTAACAGGGAGCTTGTCCTGGTTTCAGCCAGGGTAGAATAAAAACCACGTCAGCTAAAAGAGGAGGTCTGGGGAGGAGGGGCTCACCATGTCAACCTTCTGTCCTCCCAGTTTTCTGATGAGTCAGTGATGCAGTTCATAGGGACACTGACCCTCCGTGCTGCTCTGAACTACCGTGACTCTCAGCCTGGCTATAAGAGGTGGTCTCTCTGAGGCAGGCAGAGCTAAGTGACCTTCTGTTTGTTGTGCAGAATGACATGAGAAAATGCCTTAGCCTAACTTCTCTCAGGAGAACAGTCACTCTGATTCACCTGATGAATAATAAACAAGTCCTAAAACTCTGCCCCTTGGTTTATATGGAATCCTAGCGTACAGGACAAGATGCTTGCTGTGTTTTTGTATAAATCTGCTTTGAACTTTTTGCAGTAAAATATTCCATGAAAAGTTTTAGATCAATGAATATTTTTCCTTAATATCTTTGTGTAGTAGTAGGACAACATGTAGATGTGTTTATATTTATTTTAACACTCTTTTGGTTTAATTTTTCACTCTATCTTATTGTCTGCCTTCATTTGCTCTTAAAAAGGTGTCTTCAGGAAATATTTTTGTGTTGTATACTCTTTGAAGTCCCCAGCTATTTGTTTTACTAACTGTCAGAAGCTAAAACGACTCATAATTTATTTTTTCCCCTCATCTCTGTTTTTCAGGTAGTCTTTTCTGCTTATAGCCCATTTCTCAGCAGGTGTGATCAGGTCTTTGGCTTTTGGTAAAAGAAAATACCTGCCTTCTAAAACCGGTTCCTTCCTAGTTACTGAAACTAAATGTAGTCTACTGGATATTGTGGAACTGGGGTGGAGTTTTTTTGTTGTTTGATTGGGGGGTTTTGTGGGGGTTTTTTGTTTGGTTTGGTTTGGTTTGGTTTGGTTTGGTTTGGTTTGGTTTTGGTTTTGGTTTTGGTTTTGGTTTTGGTTTGGTTTTGTTTTTAAGTGGAATGAAGCAAACCTTACACTGTAGCAAATGCAACAGGAAAGAGTATTACAAGCTAAGGTCTCTTTATCTGTGGTCTTTCAGCCTCCTTTTTAAATAAGTGTAGCCATATTTTACAGAAAAGCAGTAATTTCCTTAGTCAAAAGAGACTAGGCAAAGGGGAGAGATATTGTGGTTGTTTCAATCGTTCAAGAAACTTTAGCGGTAACATGTTTTCCATCCAAATGAACAGAGAGGGAGACAGGGCCATCACCAGTATTTCCAATTCAGGTGTTGTCAGGCTTAAAACAAAAGTATTCGCATGTGATTCAAAGAAACATACTTTTGAGAGCCGTATGTAACTTGCTGCACTTAAGACTCCCTTTTATTTCTCTTTTAAATAAGAAAGTAGTGTTGTTAGGTAACTTATAGATGTTCCCAATGATTTTTAGGTGCTTTGTTCTAGATTTCCACTGGAGAATGAGGTCTAGTAGTTATTTTCTTATACATGGGCATTTCACTTTACGTAGGCAAGATACAATGCCTAGGTTACAACCCCAGTTTTAACTATTGGAGTTGCTTCATCTATCTGACACTATAAAAAAAAATTGTTGTTTTTTTGATGCAGTCTCTGGGCTAGAGCTGCACTGCTGAGAGGAAACTAGAACTGTTTGCATGAGGTTAATGCACAAGTAGTACAGAAAAGGAATTACAGAATCCTATTTACTAAATACATCTTCAAATTTGATGAACAGACCAAAGCTGTTTCTGCAACTGTGCTTTCTGCTGAATATGCGAGAAGTGTACCTGCTCCTTAGTGCTGAATCAAAGTCAGAGAATGGGGCCTACTGCATGCCAACAGCATAGAATTAAGCTTTTCAGTTTACTACTTCAATGTGGCCAACAGCCAGTCAGCCACAAAATTTTCCTGGCTATTTCAACATTAATTTTTGTTATTTTAACAGAACAGTCATAACAGAAATAATCGTGACACTTGACAGTGAAGAAATCTTTTAGTGACCATTTGCCAAAATGTCTTTTATAACAGCAGATTAATCTCTTTAAAAATTTCAGTATTTACTGAGCTTTTAATGCTTCATAGTGAAACTTCTAGAGTCTTGCCCTGGTAACCTCAAAGAACAGTGGGACTGGAAAAAAAAAAAAAAAGAACTTAATTATCTGCAAAACGTAAGAGAAAAAAATTGTTTCAAAGTCTTGATAGTTTTTTGTTAGTTTGGAAGGCACTGTTTGCTGACAGAGAAGAAAGCACCCTGCTTCCATTCTTTTTTTCATGTTAATTTTGGAATATGACTATAAATTGAAGCTGTAAATATTTTTTTCTCTTAGCCCATTTAAATATATGACAGCTCCCACTTTGTACTTTTTAAATGTGCATTTATCCCTGTGTTAACAAGAATAATTACACTGTAAACCTAGAAATTAATTACCCCTGTACTAACCAGAATAATTACACTGTAAACCTAGAAAAGAATTTTTGAATAACGTTACCATTAAGTTGGACTAAACTTGAATATCCCCCAAATTTCATTCACAGTCTGTGGAAACTATTGATTATTGCTACTAGAACAAAGATGAAATAAGACCAAAAAATCATGTGTCTTTCACTATAAAAGTATCTTGATGACACATTTGCAGAAAGAATCTTGCATTCTTCATATTAACCCCCCAGATGATCTTATAAAATTCCTATTTGACAGGAAGACACAATAATCTGACTGTTCTCTGTTTGCAGTTTTCAATGTCTTTTTTTTTTAATTCACGTATATGAATTACACTCACAGACAGTGTAGATGTTGCACAGAAAGAAACCATCTCTGTAGGAACATTGTTTTTCTTTAGCTATGAAAGAGAATCACAGCTCACAACTTCATACGAAGAGGCAGAAATACCAATATACTCCTGAATATCACCTATTTAAAATGTCTAGTTCCTTTTTGGCGTAATTTTAACTGAAAGTTAAAAACGGTCCTCATTCACAAGATCAACCCACATTGCATTATTTGTGTTATAATCAAGTGTTCTGCGTACAGCTGTATGGGCTATTGTTTTCAGAGGTCTTCCTGGAGACAAGCTGTGTATCTCTTGAGTCCCCTTTACTGAGCAAATTTTTAAAGAAATAAGAATTGTGTAGGTCAGCTAATTGATCCACCGGTTAAGGAAAGCACACTCTGAGGGTGGAGGAGAGGAATAGTCACAACAACTGTCCCAAGAACAGACAACAGTCCCAAGCCTGTTTTTTACTTTTTAAAATATCTAGAGATGAGTTAAAACCCTCAGCAAGTGCAGAACTGGCCTTTATCTGAGAAATATTTGTGAAGTAAGGCAGTTTGGCCCAAGGCTGCACGGTTCCCCCTGTAGCACTTCTTTCTTGTGAAAAAATGGTAAAATTGCACAGGTAGAAGGAGAACCCAGGGGGATATCATTAATGTAGCAAAGGAGAAAATCTGACTGATTAGATTCTAAACACAGTAGACTTAGAAGGGTTTTTAAACTGAGATCAGTAAGTTTTAGGACTAGTCAGGGTCTACAGATCAAACTCAAGATTACAGGGAGGGAGCATAAGGGCTTTGAGTCAAGTGGCTTCGTGCTGCTCTGTGGTTGCTCTGTGGTGATGCAGCATCACAGAGCAGCAGTGGAAAAACGAAACATTAGAGGTATTAAAAAGTGGATAAAAAATATTTTTTCATAAACTGGTTTTGCAGTTTGCTTTCTCAAGCAAGCTATCATGCACAGTAAGAATTATCACCACTGATGCAAAAGTTACTGTACTGTGCTGAGTCTCAAATAAGCTGGAAGCCAGCTGACCTTTCTTTTATAGAAATTTAGAAAATTAAAAACAACTATGACTGCCACATCTGTACACTCACATCACTGCCTTTTCTCTCTAAGACTAACACTCTGGCTCTCATCATCAGGTTCTAACCTGTCAAAGGTAGAATTTCAGTTCTTTAAGATTTTAGAGAAGGATCTGTGCACAACAGCCTGCTTATGCTGGTTGCTTCTTTAAGTATTTACCGTAAAGAAGCATGTTATTTTTTTTGTACTTAGAGATCTGTGTCAGCGGTATAAACTGGTGAATAAACTTCTCTAAAACAAATGAAAAAACAATTGGAAAATGAACTTTTTCCATTTAACATGAATTTTCATCCCTAGATAGAAAGACTGAATAGGGTCTATTGGAAGATGTGAAGGGCCTCTAATTAGTTTAGCCAAATATAAACTGAGAATAAAATACTTTTTTTCATGCAGCATTTTGGAACTCCTTGCTTATATTATAAATGCTAAAAGTCTTCATAGTTTCAGGGGAATGTAGGAAGGGATATGGGACAAGCAGTGGAAGAAAAAACTGTGAAAGGATTGTATCACTGGATCCTGTACATAAGTCACTTGTGTTTAAAAGTTGCTTAAGAAAAATATCATGTATATTTTCACTCTTACATTCTTTTCATAGTTATACCTAGGCAAAAACTACTGGCTTAGGTGGTTCCTTGTACTGAAAGTGCACACTATCTTCACAAACTATTTTTAAAACACCTTCAGTGTGTTTAGGAAAATGCAAACTTTACTTATCATGTACATGAAGGATAGAACTTTTATAAAACTAACAAGAAAAATCAGTGTCTGGGATACTGCCGAAGGTTTCCTCGTCTCAACCACATTTGGCAGAAATAAAATCATGGAGGGTTTTATGCCTACTTCTTTTTTTATGCCATATCCTTTTTCTAGAAGGAAAATACTACTGGTTAATCTTTATATGTTTCTTCTTTTTTTGTGGGAAGAAAGGTCTAGAGCTTGGATTTTTCCTTGAGAGGGTGTCTAGTACCTGTTATTTCATAAACTGTATAATTCCCCTTGAATGCATCTGGAGCTGAAATACTTTCAGGGAGTGGTCTAATATACACTAGATATTCACCTAGTTCAGTATAAAGGGCTAGCAGGTGCTATTAGATGGCAACTATATGCTCAGAGTCCAGCAAAAGAAGTTTTCTTCTCTGGGTGTACCTGGTGACGCAAATAACATGCCTGAGTCCAGAGTACCCACCAGGAAAGCCAGGAAAGCCCAGTAGGTATTGTCTGTGTGAATTTCAACACCGTAATGTCTTAAAACTGAAGAAATTGAGACGCTGAACAATACGTAATTGTAATCTTTTGTTTAAAGTAGTAGAATTATTGCTAATATAGAAGACCATTATAATGGTAACCAAGTCTTACCCTTAGGCACGTGTGTTTTCAATGGATTTGTCTCACAATGCGAAGTTTACATGTTTAACCAGCAAAGATTTGTACAATTGCTTCAAGAATAAACACTGCATATATTTTCCATGACACCTTACTTCTGAAGCAAAAGGAGCCTCAGCAGTAGTCTCATACTGCTGATATATTCAGAGAAGAAAGTGTGAGAGTTGCATACTGTTCATGAAAAGCAGCTTCATGTCCCACTCTCCCAGAAACCACAGCCCTCCTCACACCCTGTTTGTGCAAATGGTTGTGAAGCAGGTTTACTCTTGAGCAGATCTGTCCTCCTGGCTAGTCCCAGACATTCTTGTGGCCCTGGAAAACACTGGCCCATCGTCCTGCACCTTATCTTCAGCAGAAGGCCATTCGCCTTCAAAGTAATCTCTCCAGTTAACCTTCCTTCATGTAAAATATTTTGACAGAATAACAGCATTTTGGAACAGAAAGATGCCTGTGTTTTCTCTGTCTAGATATCCAAGTATACAAGAGAAGAGAAAGCAGCACCAGAAACTAATCAGGATCTTGAATAACACCGAGTACAAATAGAACAGTTTTAAATATCCTTTATCCAAAGTAACTCCGTCTTTGTGATATAACTTTCTACAGACACTTCCATATAATAATCCTAATGTTATAATTTTATCAAAGCATATAATAGCCAGTACATTGTAATTCATTTTAACTAAGTTCTTGAAGGACACATCAAAACTGACAAGTGAAAAAACATGAGCTCTTCAAATGTATCAATAAAGTGTATAAACCAATATCCCATAAGAAACCAAAAGGTTTCTCTGCCTTATTTATAGATTGCATCACAAGTCATGCACTATCTTCAAGTGTCTGATGTAGAAGATTGTGTGCCTGCCATGATTTTAAGAGAGATTTTTCTTGAGTAATGCTGTCATTGGTTGATTGCCATGTTCAAGGGCTCTTCACTTTTCATTTCTGAGACTGGAATAGTCTTTTTTTTCTTTAAGGACTGACTTTAGGGGTCCCTTCCACACTTCTGTGTGTATGAAGTTGTCATCCTGTCTAACCAACTGATCTGTCTCTAGCTGCAAGTGATTGACCTCCAAACTATTCAAGGATATTTGTGTCATGGTTCCATTTGACAAGAAATGGAGTGAGAAAGTTAGTGAAGTGCTCAAGCAATCAGAGGTCTTCATCTTTTGCAGAGCAACAAGCTCTTTGCTAAAGGGGGAGGCTGATGTTTGAATATCAAACTGGAGGCATCACAAACACACATGTTCAAACAGCACAACTGTCTCACACTGTTGAAAGATCAAGCAGAGGGAAGTAAAAGCAGCTCTTCTGTAAAGAGGAATTCATCAGAGAAACACCTTGGTCATTCTAACAAACTGCTGCTGGGACGGGGTTAAGCACAAGGATGCTCAGGGACTGGAGAACCTGCACAGTGAGGTGACCTTAAGGGACAGGGCTGCTTCAGCCTGGAGAAGGGAAGGCTTTGATGGCACCTCAGAGTTTCCTCCTGCCCATGACCTACATGTTAGGTAGACAGGTGCAGGCTCTCAGCAGCCTGATGGTATCATGAGAAACAGTGGGCATACATTAAAACATGGCAAGTTCAGACAGGAAAAAAAGGGAAACTCTTTTCCTCATGGGGCCAGCCCAGAGTCAAACAGGTTGCCCAGAGAGTCTGTGTGATCTGAATCCTCAAAAGGTTTGAAGACAAAGCTTGGAAGAGCCCTGAGACAGCTGGTGTGATCTTCTCAGTGAAGGTTCACAGGCAGAACCATTAGCAGCAGCTTGGCTAGGAGACCTCCTAATGTCTTTTCCAACTTGGATTTTTCCATGTTAGAAGAAAAATAGTAACAGACCTTCCATCTCCCAGAAGGTGAAGTACTGAAAGGATTGAGGCAAGGACCTGTTTCACATGGCAGCTTCCACACCAACAGCCAACACAGAGCTTTCACGTCAGCCTTTCTCTGTGAACACTCAGATGAGGCAGAAGGCTCCACAATTGTACTTGCTAGTTCAGCCTAGTTCCCTAAACAGTTTGAAAATTCACTGCATTTTCAAAAGGAAATCTTTGCACATAAGAATGTATTTTGATGTTTCAGGGTATACCAGCATTGCTAAGCATCATTTTTGTGGAACAAAACACAACTGAGTGTTGTTGGATGACTGATATTTGTATTGAGTACATGCAAATAATATAGTAAAAAATACAAAATACTGCCAGAAGAAGTAGTATGCATATCAGACTAGTGTGAAAGAATAATACCCGTGGAAAAGCAAATACATAAAATAGAAAATCAGTATTAATTTATTTTTAAATGCTATTTGAGTTACCTGGAAAAACAAAACAAAACAGAACAAAACAGTTTTATTTTTAATATAAAAATTATGATACATATGATCTTTGTATTTATGCATTTAGAATCGGAGCATAGTTGCTAATTAATACTCTTATGAAGACAATGTG
>VWZG01013683.1:0-15762 GCA_013396735.1 Grallaria varia | reverse complement strand
GGGGAAAGGAAAAAATACTAAATAAATTATGAATGCTAACCGCAGTTGCACAGTTTTACATCTATTTCTCCATAATCCAGTTGTGAAAGTATCTGAGAAAGACATTTGTTGGTGAGACCTCATTGTTACAGCCACATATATATGTATATATCATATTAACCAATTATTAACATCACTTTTCATTATCAAGTCGACCCATTGAGTTTGAGGTTCCAACACACTTCCCAAACTTCTCCACTTCTAGGACACACTAGCACAAAGCTGCCTGCGCAGAAAGCATTGGAGAAGGGGGTCTGCTCAACAAGCTCACAGGGAACAAGCTCCCGCACTGACACCCTGCACGTTCCTGCTGCTCTCAAGGGCACTCCAGCACTGATGAGCCTCCCAGGGGTCTTCAAGCACTGGCAATTTGCCCAGTCACTTGAGGCCGATGCAGAGGTACCTGCTTGACATGTCTGTGGGACAAATGCACTTCAGAGACTGAACAAAATAGCAAGAAACACCTTTATTAGCCATGCCCTATCCCATATGTATAGCACTAGAAAAGTATAGATGCCAGCTTAAAGATGGAATAAGAAAAAAATTATTTTGTCACTTAATTGCAAGAATAGTGTCAAAAGATTCTAGAAATAAACTAGGTATGAAAGGAAAGTCCCAAATTGCAAGCAGAGAAATGACAAGGACCTCCATTTTCCTGACAACTTCCTTGGGGAAAGGGAATTGTTCTAAGGATGGGTTAGGCAGCGCTGACAGCTTGTCTGTCTGATTTGTGCAAAGCACAGTGCCTCATTCATTTTGATTTTCTCTATAATTTTTTTCTCAGTGAAGTAATTAGCAAAAGTGGTTATTTCCATATAGTAGTGGTCAGATGATTTAAAAGAAAAAGAAGGAAGATGTTCTCATTTTAAAAACAAGAGATCAAGCACTGTTAGCAGAATATGGAGTAAATTCATCCCTAAATAATACAATTTTGCAGTTAATGCTGCCTCAAAAATTAACTTGTTTATTCAAATCACGGATTTTGTGATATTTGTTTTCTTCCTGGAACACTTAGCAAATCTTGCCAGAACTGAACCCTGGGATCTCAATATTATTTTAAATCAAGTAGTTAACTGAAAATAGAACAATGAAATCATGAAATTTGTTTATTTTTTTTGTTTAAAAAAACCCAGATGACCATGAAAATAATTTGTCTTATATAATTTGTAACAAGGTTTGAGACTGTAGACATAATACAGTAACTGTTTGTAATATCCTGACAATCACTTTTGACTGTAACATATGGATATTGGCCTGCGCTACTTTCATCTGAATCTGGAATATTTGCAAGACTGTATATATAAATAACTCATTAAGTTTGTTCAGCAAATGAATGCATTTGAATTAATTTCAGATCTTTTTAAAAAAATCCATTTCTGGGTGTTATTTTCTCTGAGTCCTTGACTTTGGAACTTTATTCTAAAGCTGGCCCTAGGTCACCCTCCAAGACAAATTTACTGCTTTCTCCTGTATGAAGAGATCTCTTAGAAGTGAGTTGGAGACAGTGTTTCCTTTGTGAATGATTACTGAGCTCACATCAGATTTCACTGATTTTTGCAGAGTTTAAGTATATGAATTTATTCAATGAATAACATGCAACTATTTTTTCATTATTATCAGCTAATTGAATTGATCTGACAAATTATTGTAATTTATTTTCTCTTCAGTTACTTTCTCACTTAATTCTTAGTCTGCTCATATTAGCAGGATACAACTATTCTCTTTAATGGATGCAATTTGATAGCATTTTGTTTGCTTGTGCTATAGGCTACATGTCCTTTGATGACAACAGATTTGTAACATTTATATAGAGCTAAATGGATTTCTTGATTATCTCATTGTAGCTAACCAAAAGACCTTCCTATGATGTGGAAGTCTGAAATATTTTCTTTCAGAAATAGTATTTTTTTTCTTCATGATAACTATTTATTGTCGCAAGTTGGTTAAATATTCCTTTTTTTTTTTCTTTTTGTTTTGTTTCTCTGAATCGTAGCCACCTTCTATTCAATGCTACATCTCTAGAATCACACATTCAAAAAATGGGAGTATATCTGGATTGTAAGTCATTTGCAACAAGAAGATCATGTGTGTAGTAAGCAAATATTTTAAAGGAATTTTAGCCTGGAAGGCATGTTTTAAAAAGTAGATTAAACAAGCCTCATATAACACTTACAAAGCAGGAAAGTATTACTAACTAATACTGTACGTGATGTAAGACACAGGAAAAAGTGTAGAAGGGGATTTTTGAAAGTAAGTATTAGCACTGGTCAGTTTACATGGAGATTAATCAGTGAACTGGTATATGTACAGTTAGATCATTTTGGTAGTCCCATCATACGTGACTGTAGCAGAATTACAGCATATATGTTGATTAAAACTGCACTGCAAAAAAAGATAATCAGAAACCCTCCCATTCACCTGTGCAGTACTGATGACAATGTTTTAATTCATTTTCCATGATGCTTTTCTGTGATGCTTTTAAGCTACTTGTTTAATTCAGATTTTTCAAGGTCCACACTGAAAGACTCTTTCAAATATATTGTCAAATGTACTCACCCACAGGAATACGTCCCTCACAACAGACTGATTTTTATTGCTTTCAAGACTGTCAGGGGTGGTCTAAAACCAACTTAAATGAATGAGTAACTTCAGGAGTCTGTTTACATGCTTGGTTTGTATGGCTCTATGAATAGCTGACATATAATTACAGAGACTGCCAATTGAGTAATATTGAGGAGGTCACTCCCTAGCCTCTGGGCCTGGGCTGTGATGTTGGAGCTCTTGGTAGTTGTTTCTGGGACTGGTCTCCTCTGGGCTCTAGGTCTCTTGTGCTTAGCAGGGCTCAGGAGAACTGACTGCAGACTCTTCTTCACAAGATCCATAAAATTTTGGTGCTTTTTCACTGCAAAGAAGCTAAACCTTTGCAGCAATAGATAACTTGAAAATGGGAGAACAAACAGAAGAGTAAATGCATCAAGTCCATTCTATCTGTTGTTGCAAGAAAATGCCCAGATTTCCCCAGGAGATCCTCGTTACTAATCCTTCTTTGAGTATTTCGTCATGTATATATTGATGGGATAGGTTCTGTGAACAGGAAAACTTGATTATGTGTAATTTTCCTTGCTGCAACCTGTGCTCAGAAGACTTAGTTATAGAAATTAATGTTTTTAACACAAAATGTTATTTAACACTATTTTTATATATATTTTATGGATGTTCAGTAACTGTACAAGATAGCCAAAATGAAGTCATATGAAGATGCCAGCATCCTTCACACAAGACAGTCTGAATATTTTTTACCATCTTCTGATACAAGCATCATTTTATTTTAAGGTATAGGGAAAATAATTAATCATGCTTTTAATCACCTTTATTTGTACCTTCTTTGCCACAGATGTGGTTTTCTCTTTGGCAGCAATCTGTAGTGACATGATTGTACAATTCCTTGATACATTTAAACTGATTTTGGTTTTCTATCCCATATTGTAATTCAGGGAATTGATTACATAAAGATTATACTGGCATTGTCTTGCCTTATGACGTCCAAATACAGACTAAACTAGAACCATCATATGGAAAAGTGCCCTTCATTCAGATATACTGGAGTGGAAAAGAATTGACTCAGTCTTTCATTATTTAACTGATTATACACATTCTACAATACTCGTTTACAAATATTGTTTTTGTTTCTATCGTTATTTTGCATTCTGAATCCGTCTCTTTCCAGGTTTCCATAGCAACTCTTGTACAGCTTGATCATTAGAAAGAAGTTCTCTTTAATTGATCTCCTAATGTATTACTTAATAATAACTGTTAAGCAGTCTTTTGTTTCCAGGTCATATTTAAGGTTCATACATTTGCATAAAAACATCTCATTAGCTCAAACCAATCATTATTAGTAATTTTATTCCTTTAGTTTTTAATAACTAAATCCTTCATTGAGGTTTCACAAATAGCAAATATTTATAGCTTGTAGAAAAAGCTTTCTCAGTGAGCCTGGATGCTTTGTTTCTACGAGCAGCAAGAAAATTGCAGAGCTTCAAAACTATGATCACATAATACAAAAAGAAAGTGTCTTTTCCTCCAATGGAAATTTAAATAGACCATACAAACTATAGGCCAGAGGCAATATTTAACAGTAAAGTTGTAATGTAGTACAAGCTTGTCATCATGGTTAGGCTTCGTGAATGAAGATTTGGGAAGGGCTCTACCCACACTTGCTGCAAGTGTGCTGATGGCTAAAAAGGCCGATGCAAGACAGGCAAGTCGCAAAAGGGACAGCAGAAAGTCTCCATAGGTGGTATTGGTGAGGCACGGTTCATTCTGCATTGTCTTTTCTCCTCCAGACTGATTCTGCGTGCATTCTCAAAGGAAGCAGCAGCATTATGGATGGTGTGTCCCCATGCCTCCCAGTTGGAGGCCAGAGTGGACCATTGGTGGTAGTCAGTATAGCCAAGGATGAGCTTGTACAAGTATGAATAACGATGTAAAAAATAACCAAGACTAACTGTGAATTTTCCCACACACCTCCACCCCAGAAGCATGATAGATACAAAATTCTTGCATTAAGAAGTAGTATTTTCCATGACATCCTGAAAGAAAGTCATGTAGATATGTAAAACTAAGTAAAAGTTGCATGCAGACTTTACTGTTTATTTGACAATAAACCAACAAAATTGATGTCTATGATTATTAGATGAAGCACTGAAAATAACCATATGCTTTTCAGCATGTGTGATTACAGATCTATATATGTATGACCTTAGTTTTACTGAACAAGATCCACTGTATATATATACCACTGCCAATATGCAGTTCACTTCATTTTTTTGTGTATGGGAGAACTGATGAGTAAATTTGAGTAAAATGAAAATGGGAGATTTTCCAGTGAGAGGAACTGGGGGAAAATGGCTTTCAGCAGTGGAAGGATTCTTTATTTTCCCCCAGTCTTCTATAACAGGTTTCATACTATACCCTAGAAATGGTTAATACTGAAAAAATAGTTTTAAAATGATACCATCAGGCTAAAATATATGTCACACCATCATGCTAAGCTACAGAAAATGTAATTAGCACATGTAACCTTTTATTCTTTTCCCCTTTTCTTTTTTCCCTCTTGCATCCTTGACCTCTGTATGTCTTTATAGATACTCTAATAGCATTAACATTATATTACGATTAAAAAGTTAGACAGCACAACAATGCTGCTTGACAAGATATTTTTACAATCCTTTTTGATGTCATTCTGTTGGGATTGAATGTCCTTTGAACTCTTGCAAATTAAGTGGATGTTCAGTGGATGTATTCTCATATGGTATCTCTTTGTGTTATCTGTTAGGTCTCTTCTGCTGTTTGCAATGAAGGATTGGTTTGCATTTATGCTAGCATATGTAATTTTGTTAAACACCAATTATTCATGCATAGCACGGATTTCAGAATTAGGTTTAAAACCTGGATTTACTATCACTTTTCAATATGTTAAATGTATGTTCTAAATAAATTGTATGAGGTCTGGACAAGCTAAGCTGATAAAAATGCATGAGCTTCTCTTTCCTGAACTATTTTAATCAACTCACGTCAGAGTTTAACCATAACCATGAACCCAGCCCCCAACATACTGGTAGTGTAATGTCATTACTGGTTGTATCATATTGTGTGTTCTCTGGTCACATTACACAGACACAGCAGTAGAGACTGAAAAGTTCTGTGTAAAATAAAAACATGTTGTCTAGAAAAAGCATCAATGTTTTTAATGGGGTAAAAAAGTGGCATTATCAGAGCATGAATTTTCCCTTTCATAACCAGGCTACTGATGAGTTCCATAATTTGTGTATTTTCAGATGGAAAGAAAATCTAATTAATTTTCCTTAAATACCCCTGTACTTTTAAGTACAGCAAGATGCAAAAGAATCATCAGTAGTGCAAAACCCCGTCACTCTAAAACAACAACAACAACAACAACAACAACAACAACAACAACAACAACAACAACAACAACAGCAACAACAAACTGGGGGGAAAAAAAAAACCAAAAACAAAAAAAGAAGCCAAATGACTGGCTAATATCTCGACTTGCAATTGAACCACATTCACAGGAGGGAATAAAGCTGGAGTTTATGAGAAATGCCACAGGGAAAGATGCTGTGGAGTGCTTTGACACTCACAGGTCCAACAAGTCAAGAAGTGTCAACTAGGATTAAAATGGTCAATAAAAGAACCAAGCAACGAAGTGACATTTAGATTTATGAACCAAGAACAGAAGAACTGTAGTTAAACCACAAGCAGATCCTTATACTTAAGAAAAAGGTGCAAAGATTGAAACAGAAGGTGAAATTGCTGATAGAAAGTAGTAAACCCAATTTAGGTTCTGATGTCTGTACTGTTTCACTTTGACATGCCACAAGAGACAGGACAAGTCCAGATAACAAAGAGGATAGTTATGTCAAAAGCTGAAAAAAAATGGGAAAATGTGAAAATTCAGAGTCAGAGCAGCATGACAAACTGAAGGGAAATAGAGAGAGATGTTTAATTTATACAACCGCAAGAGGTATTGTACTGTTAGAAGGATCAGAAATAGATTTAGATATTGATTAAATTATGCTGAATACTAGAAAGTAGTAACTCAGAAAAATACACTAGCTCTTTGATGACATATTTTTATTATGCTCAAAAGGTATCTTGCTAATGGGATGTTATTAACCATTCAAAAAACAAGGTTTATGTTGTCTTTCCTATGTCGAAGTTTGTGCATCAGCATTATGATGAAGTTTTCAACTCATGAGATCAGCTTTTATTTTCTTCCCTGAACCAGTTACCTATTGGTATATAAGAGAAAGATTTTTATTTATTCTCATTGTTGTTTGTGATGTCTTGTGCTTCTCCAGTGCACAATTTATCTTCTGCATTCTAGACAGAGCTGACTCAGACTCAGACTTTTTCCAACAGTCTAAGCGCATAACTAACTTTACTGGTTTAATTTGCCAGGTGTAAGGCTATTATTTCCATTGCATAAATGTTGAGCTGAGGACCAAAGAATTATTTTCTCAGACAGACTTTTACTTCTAGAAAGTTGAATAGAGGTTATATTGACTTGATTTCATGACCTGAGAGAGCAATCTGTAATGGGCACAGATTTTATTTTTTTTTTCTGTCAATTTCCTTTTGCATTGTGCCTTCTGTTTTTCCTGCCCCAAACAATCCCTCATCTGCTATTTTTCTTTTTTCTTTTTTTTTAATGCTACCTCTTCATAGCAATCTCATTTGCTTTTATAATTTCTTCCATTCAGCATTTTTCAGGCTTCAGATCTCACTTAAAATCTCCTTCCTCACTGAGTCTTCTGTTTACCTAGTTTCACCACTGAAATACCTCATTGCCTACCCAGGCTTCATGAGGACTGCTGAATATTCTCTGTTCCTCTCCTTGGAGCACTCTTTGAGGTGTGAAAGAAAGCACTGCGCAACACACATAGCAATTCAAAACAAATGAACTGTGATGGGAAGGTCACAAGGCAGTCTGCAAGGTTCCTTGCAAAGTGGAAAACTTCACAGAAGCAACTTAGGAGAAGTTTGATTTCAGATTTCTTATCTATCTCATAGTTAAGGAACACCACATAAAAAAGTTTCAGAGATGTGGCATCAGGAAGGGCAAATATATTCTGGAGGAAATCCTGGTGGACAGCTAGGTGAACTGGGTTGGGATCAGAGCTTGGCGACTTGTGTGGGTAGAGGCATTCATTTGCCAGTCTACATTATCCTCCAGAGGGGTGTCAACCAAAATTCCTGGGATTGATAACTTTTAAATATTCTTTTAAGGATAAAACATGCAGGCACAGCTAAATAATTATAAAATTATTTTTCAGAATATTTGCTTAGAATTGCAGTTAGATAAGCTTGCTGTCTGTAAATACTGAGATTCATACTGAATGAACTGGGTTACATAAAGGAATGGATGAAGCAACAAGGGTTGTCTAAACCCCTCCCAGTAAACAGTTGCACCGGAAGAATGATCTAATACTTATAGACAGACAGAACAGTCTTCTGTGTCTTCCTCACCAATTTCTTCTCGGTCTAGTGAGAGAGCTGTGTTTTAGGAAAAAGCTGATACTCCCAAATAGGTCTAAACCCAAGCTTCACTTTCCTAACAATACAGTCTCTGAAGTCCCTAAGATGGAAATAGTAAGCCACATAGCCTGTTTATACATACATTAAAAAGTGCCACAGCAAATCGTAAAGGGCCGTCTCAGCAGAAGGTGCGGCTTCTGCTTCTCTTCAAATGCTCATTTTCAGAATCTTCTCATCATTGATCCTTCTTGGGAAGTTTTTGGGTATCCTACTTCTGTGTAACTCAGTTGCATTGCAGCTTGTTTTTAAGTCTCCCTACTTGTCAGAGTTTTTCAACATCTATTAGTACACAAACAAACTAAAGGGAATTCATAGTTGGCATCCACATTAGAGTGAGATGCCCAGCAAGAGAAGGATTTCTGTATATGGATGTGATCTATGCTATACCATTCAGACTGTGGCTGAAGAATGGATCTGCTTTAATTATTGATACAGATGTAACTGGGTAGGTATAACATGACTTGGTTACAAAATTAACACACTTTGATGATATGTATTTTTGGAGAGATGCAACATGGTTATTGGTGTGTCACTTTCAGTCCTCTCCTGTAGGTTACTCCTTGTTGTATCATCCTGCTGAGTTTGAACTTTCAGTGTGTTTTCTTGAAGCAGAGGAGTAAGAGAATGGAGAAACAGAAGCACATGAGAGCTATTTCCACAAAAGTTTGAAGGAGGATCTTTAGGAAGTGTTTTACTTGATGAACTAATAACTTGACAAACTGAATAGTAGCAGTATTACCAATAGCCAAAAATTTCCTTAGTGCACCACTGCACAAATAGGAAAACGCATATAATGCTAGAACAATCTGACTAAGTGAAAATATTACTCCAGGAAGTAGTGACCTGATGTAGTGACTTTCTCAGCTTTCTACAAGAACCTACAGCTTCCCATTTTCTGTTTCTCACAATGAAGTTATAGTTCTAGTCTAGGTAGATTAGAATGGCATTCAAATTTCTCCAGCCTTCCTTTTGAATTTCAGAAAAGGATGCAGAAGGGAAGAGTCTGAAAAAGCGCACAGTCTCCATTAGATAAGAGAGGAGAGACAGAATATTCAAAGGATCTGACCTAAACCATGAATTTGTATGAAGTATTTTGTAGTGTGCAGACTACACCATCTTTTGCAAAGCTTAACGATGCAAAGAACAGAATCCCCTAATGCACACCTTTATATTCACTGTCTTAACCCATTTTACATGCACTTTTTCATACAAATTATTGCCCAGGACAATGAAAAGAATATATCAATAGGAGAAATAAATGTCTTAATTAGATACTGAAAGAAATACATAAATTCCTGATTATCTTGAGTAAGAGCAAAACAACAATGCTTGTAANNNNGAAAAGAAACAAGTGTCTATTTGATCTAATGTTAAAAAAAAAAATTAAAATCAAATATATTGAGAAGTAATTTTAAAAGCTGGAGAATATCAAAAAGGGGGGGAAGATAAATATAGTTAGAAGCTTTTAAAAATATCATAATTATAAATTGTAATTCGGAGTATAATGTAACTGTTCTGAAAGACTGAATGAGAACAAAATTGAGAATAAAAGGAGCAGGATGGTGGGAAACAGTCAGTGATCACAGTAAATGACACAGTGAGAATTTGAAAATGAGAGCTCAGATGAATCAGGAGACTAAAGTGAACAAAAGAAAGGTGAGGGATGTCAATGAATGCAAGGCTAAAATTACATTTCCTATAAGGTTTTGGACATACTGATACTGCTTAAGGGAACAGCTTCGAAGACCACTGTATTCAAAAGCCAAGACTGAAAATACCAAATGCGTTCAGAGGTGCACATTTTAAAACCCACAGTAAATATTCTGTGTGTTGTGCAAGAAAAGTGTATGACATACCATTTTATGCACTTCTACAGTTTTTCAGAAAATCAAAGATAGTTTGTGGTGAAAGCAATTTACACAGCCATGAACTTTAAAGTCAGAAAAAATGATAGTTCATAATATTTGTGAAACTAAAGCTGCAGAAAGGCACATCTTCGGCTCTGTGTTTAGTCTGATAACTCACAAGGTCATCACATAGCCTCATAGGGCTGAATTTGCAGAATACTGGAGTATTGCAATAGTAAATAATTTAAATCATTATTTAGCACTTACCTAATTATGCATTTTATTGGTTGGAGAGCCTTAAATAAGTATTTACCAGGTAGACTGAAAACTGTTGCATTACTTCCTGTACTAAATATTTTGAGAGAAATAAACGGAGGACTGTACCTTGACTCAGCCTGACTTATAGACATTTGATTTACTAGAAAACATGCTAGTACAGAAAACATGCTAGCTGCATTTAGTCCATGTAGAAATCAATTGGCCTCACAGGGAGCGCAGTTAAGACAGAAGAAAAATGATAGACTGACTTTTTTTTTTTTTTTTTTTTTTTTTTTTTTTTTTTTTTTTTTTTTTTTTTTTTTTTTAAAGTACAATGAAATTTTCAAGATCTAATGCTTAAGGAATGCAATGAATCCATCCCAGCTTGAAGTATTTTCCATTATTCTGGTCAGTCTGAGAGCAATAACATGCAGATGCTTTTTAATTCTAAGTCAGGATTAAATGGAATGGAATCCAAAATAAAAATCTCTCACTGAGATCGTTCAGTTAAAGCATTCAGAGTTGACCTTTTCCCTAAAGTAAGCTCTATTTTTTGATTGCTGGCTGAAAAAAATTGTGAAAAGCACCTAAAAGATCATGTACTTTCCAGGAGCAGGTGGCTGATAAGAGTTAATTATCAAAATCAAGAAAAATTAATGCAGCAAGTCAAAACAACAGATAAGTACTAATTTTTCCCTGAGTTAACTATATAGAATCAAAAGATTTGTAAGTCATTTACAAAGTATAATAAGGATAAAAGCTGAATATATGTATATTTAAAAAACATTCTTTCTCTATGCAAAAATGTAGGCCAAAGTTGGACTCCTATTATGGGGAAGCAATCAGGTTAGTTCAGCACTCAGGTGCTAAGTGTCTGTTGCTGTTAAACTGTAAGTGAAATGTAAACATACGTATAATATAAATCCTTAATGTCTTTGAAAATATGAATGTGGCATTGAATCTCGTCTGGTAAGGTTTTGACTGACAGGTCAAGCCAGAGCTACCAATCTGAAACAAAAGAAGAAGGAGAAGAAAGAAAATCTAGATTGATGGAGCAATCTTGCGCCTATTCAAGTCAATGTAACACTCTCATTCAAGCATGATCAGGCTCCTTTTGTGCTATATACTAAGTACAGAGGTCTCTCCATCTAAGTCCAAGGGGGCTTACCTGAGGAATAGGTGAAATTTAAAATTTCTCTTAGTCATTAGACTTATGATTACCAATATTGTCATTATGATTGTGTTTATACTATTAGTACAAGGGATTATAGCAACAGTTAACTGTTAACTGTCTAAAACCCAAGGATCTTTATTTTTCCTGAAATTTTCAAAACTGCAAACAAAATTTCATTTTCCTGTATTTTAAAATCTTTCACTATGTATTTTTTTGATATTGTTATGGCTTGGCACAACTTACTCTGGACTTGATAAAAAATATTTATTTTTTTTAATGCAAATATTTCCCCGGGGAAAAATGTTACTAATTAAGCATTATTTTCTGGTTTTGTTAACAGTTTCATACTGCTTTCCCACAGAAAACTCTCTGTAGCAGGTGCACATTCGTGCTAAAACTTACTTTATAAAGAAAAGATGGTTCAGTTGGTTGCATGTAATCTGAGTGTATTGGGTTTGAAAGGCAAGGGCTTGGTAGCAAGGAGACTGCAGGGAGGGCCTTTGGGAGAAGATGCCAAAAGTTGCCTCCGTGTTGTCCAGGGCCAGTGCCAACTGGTTCCAAGAAGGACTTGCTGCTGCTCAAGGCTGAGACCATCAGCAACAGTGGTTGTGGCTCAGGGAGAGCATATTCCTTGTGCAGCAGGCAAAAATGACTGATGTACGACAGCAGACAGGAGAAAGGAATGAGAACCTGTGAGAGAAACAACCATGCAGACACCAAGGCCAGTGAAGAAGGAGGGGGAGGAGGTGCCCCTGGAGCAGAGATTCCCCTGCAGCCCCTGCTGTGGCCCATGGTGTGGTAGCTGTGCCCCTGCAGCACATGCAGGTCCACAGTGGAGCAGGGATCCATCTGCAGCTCGTGGAGGACCTGTAGCAGGAAGATATGCCTGAAGGAGCCTGTAACCCACACTGGAGCAGGCTCTTGGCAGATCCTGTGGACACATGGAGAGAGGAGCCCATGCTCGAGCAGGTTTGCTGACCAGTCTTGTGACCCCATGGAGGACACATGCTGAAGCAATTAATGCAGAACTATAGCCCATGAGAAGGACTCACATTTGAGAAATTCATGGAGGACCATCTCCTCTGGGAGGGACCCCCTGCTGGAGCAGGAGAAGGAGCCCATTCCTGAGAAAAGAGGAACAGCAGAGACAATGTGTGATGAACTGACCACAATTCTCATTTCCTGTCCCCTGTAGTGAAGCTGTGAAAGAGAGAAAATCATGAGCAAAGCTGAGTTCAAGGGGAAGCAAGTGGTGGGTCGAAGGTGTTTTAAGATGTACTTTTAATTTCGCATTATTCTCTAATTTGATTGGCAATATTCACTTATAATCCCCAAATAAAGTCTGTTTTTCCTACGACAGTAATTGGTGAGGGATCTCTCAATTGTCCTTACCTCAACCCACGAGCCTTTCACTACATTTTGGTTGCCCTGTCCAGCTGAGGAGGGGAGAGATAGAGTGGCTTTGGTGTACATCTGGCATCCAGACAGGGTCAATCCCACACACTAGGAATCAAAAGATGTATCTAAAACCAGACTATGGGAAAGTTTTCTCCTTTCTGCCCTCTAATAATGGAAAAAAATTGCAGTTTATCCTTACCTCTTACAAACTTGCTAACAACCTACCTGACAAACATTAAAACCTCCTTCAGTGTTTCCTGCAATGTTTTCAGTTCTGCTTCAGGCATGCACAGAATGATGCCAATTCGCACATTTATTTCTTGTTTAAATTAACTAGAACTAAAAATAGAAAGTGGTATCTGTCCTGATTAATCTGACCCAGTCAATGCTCAGAGCGCAATTAAAACAATTTATATTTAAGATGCATTTTTTTCTGTTATTTTAACAGAAAGGCTTAGGAGGGGTTTAGTTCAGGGTTAACCTCCATCTTTACAGGCAGTTTCTCAGTCTTATTCCTGCTACCTTGGCAGTCATTATAGCTTGCCTTTACATGCAGTAGTTTAGAAGCATTTAGGGTTGAATGCAGCACCAAAACTGCTAATGTAGAAGAGGACTTTATCCTCTCACCACTCGTCAATCTTTTAGTTTTTAAAACAATTAAGTAATCCTAATGGAAGTTAAATCTCTCCTCTTGGACTCAACTCTTCTTTTTTTTTTTTTTGTTCTTGCTATTTTTGTCACTTTTGTTTCAATAAAACCACAGCAGGAAGACTTGAAGAGCTTGTTTTTCCCTCCTACCTTACTCTTTATTTTGGTGGAAGATAAAAAAGATCTGGGTCCAGCTAGGCTGAGGAATCGATTGCAAACCACCACAATGTGACCAAATAAACATATTAACAGGCTATAGCTGAAGTCAGATGGTAATTGTGCAAGGGATAGTGCATACTTACATCCCTAACTCAGGTGCCTGAGCAATTGAGAAGAATGTGTTTTAGGCAGTGACTTTGCTGAGTACTTTTCTAATATAAAAATCGCTGCCTTTTCACTCTGAATTCCATGAAATTACAAGTTTTGACTGTTATTTTCTTCTCATGAACTGGCAACTATATCAGCATTCGATATTTGTATTTTCATTGTCATGGCCAGGCATGGAGATGTACAATACTGCTCTGTATTTCTCTAACTGAACACAGGCACTGCATTGATGCACATGGCAGCTCTGTGCTTTAGACTACCTTTCTACTCAAGGAGGTACATGGATTCTTAGTTAATGATGGTTGGCTCTCACAAATGGAAAAAAAATGACTTTTCACTGATCGGTGTACTGAACTGCTGTCAGATTTTTCAAAGCCACATGACACTGGAAGCCTTTTTGCTGGACTTTCAGGAAGGTACAGAAAACAGAATGGCCTTTTACTTTAAGTATCATGTGCAGCATGGTCTTCTCCCCAGATTTACTTCCTTATGTAAATCCTGGCACCTCGAACATTACCATTTGAAAAGTAGTCATTATCTACGTGCATTGAAAAATTTGAGTTTCATTGAATCTTTTTCTTTGATGAGATTGTGAAATCTTAAAAAATAACAGACATTCTATCACAAAAAATGAAGTTTTCTTTCAAATCCAATTTGAAAGCAGCTGTGGAGCTTCTGAGTAGCTGAGAAAAGATCTTCAGACCTCTCCCTAATGATTTAATTAATCTTAAATGCATTAAATTTCACATAATTAATTAAATTAAATTAATATCATTTATCCAACCAAAGTTATAAAATAAATTTAGTATCAGAATCAAAATCATATTATTTTAAATGTATTTATTTTCATACTTTGAGATTGATTCTTAGGTGGTATAAATATTATATTGATTTAGCCAGATACCAGCTTAGACTCTGGTGAGCACACGTTGCTCTAAATCCTTTAAAGACTGCAGAACAAAGCAATGAGTGCTTCCCAAAGGTAGTGCTAAGAGGTGGGACCCAGGCTTTATACTAAAACACACAACTCTTGCATTCCAAAAAATTGGAGAGTAAAATCATTGAGCATTCTGTAATTACAGTAATAGACCTTATGATAGACTCAATCTTCACAAGGTTTATTTCAAGTAAAATAGTTTGCTTATCTTTACTATTAGATTTAAGAAAGTCCAAATGTCCAGATTTTATATTGCCAGGTTCCCTTAATGGAATTAAAAAAACCACATCTACAGATTTTTAGAACTTATTACTTAGGTAAAATCTATTTTAAACTAAAGGAACTTGAACATTTCTGGAATATTTCAAGTGATTAGGTTGTCATTATGAAAGTATTAATAATTATTGTTTATAACTGTTATAACTACAGTTAAAGACAGTTCAGCAGCTCAGGTCATTCCCAAGTAGTCCCAGAGGGATTCAGGGCAGCTCAGTCAGCCTGGAAACTCCTGTGATTTGCCTGCTTTCACAGATGCTGTCTGGTCATACATAAGTGGGGACAAGCAGCATGCAGTCTTGTTTTGCAGCATCACCCTTGTCCATGTGCTCTGGGGTGGACTAACGCGCAAGGGCAGCTACAGGTTTTTTTCTATGGAAGCCTGTGCCAGTCAGTGTCAGGCCCAGGTCTTCACTTTGTCATGAGAAAGCAGTGCCCTCAACAAAAAAAACCCCACAACTCTCTCCATTTCTTTCTCACAAGTCCTTTAGCTTAGAAGAAAGTTATGTTTGGAGAAGATGGAAGAAGATGCACCAAATTCCCCTCTGGGTCTGTTCCTTCCCAGTTGTGACAGGCACCCTGTGTTGGAACCAAACAATTCATCCTTGCTGAAACAGAGCTTTCAAATAGGTTGTTGCTACTGATTCACGGTGATTACCCTCCCTTTGAAATTTTTGCCCTTAAAAATAAATTATAAAAAGCATATTCACTTTCATATATGTTACAGTTTGGATTTT
>VWZG01013682.1:167633-188290 GCA_013396735.1 Grallaria varia | reverse complement strand
CCTTGGGGGGCTGCATCTGTCTGGGGGTGTGGGGGCATCACCTTGGGGGACTTCATTGGCCCGGACCTGGGGGACCATCAGCCCTGGGGGCTGCATCTCTTTGAGGAGGGGGAAGCATCACCCTGGGGAGCTGCATCACCCTGGGGATGGGGGAGCATCGTCCCGGGAGCATTGTCCCAGGGCACTGCATCACTCTCGGGGTCTGCATCCCCACAGGAGTGGGGGGACATCACTCCACGTGTGGGGGAGCATTGCCTGCCCCAGGCGGCTGCATCACCCTAAGGTTGAGGCTGCTTTGCCCCAGGGATGTGCATTGCCTTGGAGATGGAGGAACATCGCTCCAGGGACACACGCTGCCCTGGGGATGGGAGAGCATCATCCCGGGGACCCTGTCCTCAGTCCCTGCTGATGGATGGCCCCAAGTGGCATATCCTAGTGGAAAAGAGCCTGGAAGTGCAGCCCCCTCCCAAACCATGCTCTGCCCTGCCCCAGGGCTGCTGCCCCCTTCCCACCCATCCCCCCAGAGTGAGCAGAGCTGGGGCTCTGAGTGGGAAGATGAGGCTTTATTAAATTAATGTTGAGGCAGCGGATACATCCGGTTTGGCTCAGCCCCCATGTGGGCAGGTTGGGGCTGGGGGCCCAAGGGTGACATCACCCCGAGGTGCTGAGTCCTGGGGTGCAGGATGTGGGGGTCCCCAACCTCCAGCTGGCCTTCCTGGGGCAGATGGTGGAGGGCCTGAAGGCAGGGAGATTGCAGGGAATGGAGAAACACAGAGTTTAAATTAAATACAGCCATGGCAACCCACCCAGAAGAGGCTCTAAATGAGGTGGGGGTCCCAAAGCAAACATGCGAATTTGGTGGGGGGGAACGGAGCTCGGTGGTTCTTCACTCTGAAAAGGGGTGCAAAAAATCCACACAAACATGTTAAAAACCACAAGGAGACAGGGAAGTGTTAGGAGGGCTGGCGGGACAAGTGGGGCTGCTGGGTCTTGGCAGGGAAGGGGCTACTGGAGGGGTCCCCCCTCCGCTGTCACTCATCCCCCGAAGCCCAGGGCTCCTGCTCGGCTCTCAGCCGACACGCCGGTGGCTGATCGGGTGTGAGGCACAGGACGTCCTCCCCCAGAGCAGGGGACATGGGGCTGGGGTCGCCACTGCCGTGTTTGCCCCACAGGGTGACATCCCCCAGCTTGGCGGTGGCGGCATCTCCGGGAGCGGGGGACTGCGGTGGCATCACCACGGAGGGGTCTGTGGTCTCCGAGGGGAACTCCTGTGCCAATGCCATGCTGGCAATGCCATTCAGCACCTCCTCGGTGAACTCGGCCAGGTCCTCCAAACTGGCCTCGCGGTGCAGCCCATTGGCAGCCTGAACAAGACTCTCCATCTCTGGTGCCACATCTCCCGGTGCCTCCTGCACTGTTGGCTCCTCCTCGCTGGACGAGGCAGGCGAGGAGTCTTCCCCAGCATTCTGGGGGAGCTCGGTCCTGCCAGGACCCTGCCGCCCGCCCTCAGCCACCCTCACCCCCATCACCAGCTCCTGGTTGTACTCCAGGGCCTGCTCAACTATTTCCAAAATATCCGAGTCTTTCATGGCATCCGCTGGCACCTTTGCAGAGAGAACAGCTGTGTCAGGGCTATCTGTAATCACCTCTGGGAAAGCTCCCTGCTCCACTGCGGAGCCTGGCTGAGGTGGGTCCACCTCGGGGGGCTGCTCGTCCCCTGCTGAGGGAGGGCTGTCACTGTCTGCTGCTTCCTCCTCCATGGGTGGCTGCTCATCCGTTGGCTGCTCCGCTTGGTCAGGCACTGAGTGGGCCTGGAGCTCTGCTGGAGCCTCGGCTGTGTCATGCTGAGCCACGCCAAGCTCATCCTCCTCCTCCTCCTCCTCCTCCTCCTCCTGCCCCACCAGGAGTGTTGTGGCTTCAGGGACACCTCTCTCCAGCTCAGCTGTGCCATGGAGCTCCTTGTCCGACTCAGCAGCCAAACCCTCAGAATGCTCAGGTCCCTCCTGTGCTCCAGTGCCTGTGGCACCCTGGGCCAGCTCATCCGTGCCTCCTGTTAATGGTCCCATGGCCCTGGGGTAGCTGGGATCTGCTTTGGCCATAGCTGGGCCTTCCTCCAGCTCAGCAGTGTCATCTTCGTCCTCACTCTTTGGCGTCTCAGGTTCTTCTGTAGGCATCTCCATGTCTTCTGCTTCCCCAATAACAGCTTCAAGCTGCCCTTCGCCCTCTGGCACCAGAGATGCTCCTCTGGGAGCTTCCAGGTCATCTTGGCTGCCTTCAGTTGCTTCAACTTTAATTTCTTCAAAGTCCTCAGAGATTTCAGCTTCCTCTGAGCTGGACACCTCTTGGCTGGGAGCAGAGACCATGAAATATCCTTCCTCCTCCTCGGCACCCTCTGCTGCAGGGGCCACCTCTGCCCCTGCCTCCTCTTCAGGGCTCTCTGGCACATTGGGAATCGGTGGCTTGTCCCTCCCTTCTGGCCATCCCTCACCCTCTGGAGCTATTTCAGTCATAGGCTCTGTCTCTGTGGTCTCCTCAGTCTCTGGAGGGTTTTGGCTGGGTACAGCCCCAGCCAGCATCTCTCCATCATAGAGGTTCAAAGGAGTGCTGTCTGGCAGGGTGTCCTCCAGCTCCACCCTCCTGCCAGGGCCTGGTGGGCACTCCAGGTCTCCCAATCTCTCCACATCTTCCTCTGCCCACTCGGTGGTCTCTGTGCCCTCACCCAGCACCTGCTGCAGTGCCACAAGGTTGGTGGCAGCATCCTCATCCTGCAACTCCCGTGACTCCTCCGGAGCCTCAGCTGGCTCCTGGCCATCCCCTTGCCCAGGGGCACATGGGGTGGCTGGGTCAGGCTGCCCCGTGGTGCCCTCCTGCTCCTCCCTGGCCAGCTCCAGTGCTGGCTCAGCCTCTGGCAGTGACTGCTGCTGGCTCATCCCCTGGCTCTTGGCATCCTCTTCATCGTCTTCCTGGGCTTCCTCCAGCTCTGCTGGCGATGTGCCACCTCTCTCCTCACTTTCCAGCCTTCCTGTGCTGGTCGGGGTGTCAACCACCCAGGCTGACTCTTCTGTCCCCAAAGGTCCCTCCATGTCTTCTGCTGTCACCTCCCAGTCCTCTGGATGGGGCTCTTGGCCACCATCTCCCCTGCCCCAGGGCTCCTCTCCCAGCTCCGGCTCCTCCTGTTCTGCCCCCTCTTCCACAGAGCTGTTTTCCTGCAGGTTCTGGGGCTCCTCTGGGGCTCTGTTCTCCCACCCTGGGGTGTCACCTGCCTCAGACTCTCCTGTGCTGGGATCCTCTCCTGCCCCAGGATCCTCTCCTTCTCTGGCAATCTCACCTGCCTCAGGGTCCTCTCCTGCCCTGGAGTCCTCTCCTGCCCTGGAGTCCTCTCCTGCCCTGGAGTCCTCTCCAGCCTCGGGGTCCTCTCCTGCCTCGGGGTCCTTTTCTGCCCTGGAGTCGTCTCCTGCCTTCAGGTCCTCTCCGACCCCAAGATCCTCTCCTGCCTCAGGATCCTCTCCTACCCCAGGATCCTCTCCTGCCTCAGGATACTCTCCTGCCCCAGGGTCCTCTCCTCCCAGCACCTCCCTGCTGGCCTCTCCCTCTTCTCCCTCACCACCTTTTGCTCCGCTTGTGTCCTCCCCTGCCGCAGCATCTTCTTCAACTCCTGATGAAGCCTCCTTTGCTGGGATGGCCTCATGGACACTTGAGGGCTCCTGCTCTGGTTGCACCTCCTGTCCCTTTTCCTCCTCTGCAGCCTCTGCCTCACACATAGGCATTTTCTGAGGCTCAGACTTTTCTTGCTCTGCATCAACAAAGTCCTCTTGCAGGTGACTTTTTGTGGGCAAAACCACGTGGCTTTCCAGGAGGACAGCACGAGCAGCTTCCACTTCCCTGTATGGGCACTCCTCTTCTGGCACATCCACTCCTTCTCCCTGGAAATCTCCATCCTCCTCGCAGGGACTGTGGGGTCTGCTCTCCTCCTCATCCTCGGAGGGTTGCGATGGCTCTGTGCCTGGGGACTCTGCCCTGTCCTCCTCTCGCTCTGGCTTTTCCCAGCTGGTCAGTGTCTGTCCAGGGCCACTCATGTCCTCTTCCTGGGCCTCTGCTCCTGGATCCCTCGAGCTCAGCACATCAGGCACCTCCTCCTCCCACTCTCCCATCTCTTCCCGGCTCACTGAGTCACTCAGAGCATCGGCCGTGCCCAATGGGGACATGTCTCTGTCCCTCAGGATGCTGCTCTCCATATCCAGCCCCTGGAGCACGGCTTCCTCAACCCGCTCCTCCACTTCAGGGCCATCACCGTCCCCGGAGGGGGTGGAGTCCTGCCCTTCCCCGGTCCCCTCTGCCACAGTCCCTCCACAAGCTCCTATGGGGACAGTGGGACTGGGGGCACGGGCGTCCCGAGGGGCCCACGTGGCGCTGAGTGTGGGCTCTTCTTCACTTTGAGGGTCGTCTCCCATTTCCTTGAGGGCATCCTCCAGGGCCTCGCTCACCAGCTGGGCCGGGTACCGCAGGCTGCGGGTGGGCACCGTGCCCAGGGGCTTCTCAGCATCCTCGGGGCTCTCTGCTGGGGCTCCGGGCAGGGCACGCTCCGTCCCTTGGCTCGTCACTCCCGCGGCTCCCCCCGGCCAGGCGGGTCCCTCTGCCCCTGGGCTCCCCAGCTCCGGTGGCGAGGGGCTGGGGGGCTCCGGGGACAGGGGACAGGCGGCTTTGCCGGGCTGGGAGGGGCTCGGCGTGGGACAGGCGGGGGCACCCGGAGTCCCAGCCCTGCCAGCCGCCGGCGGGGCTGTGCCACGGAGAGCCGAGCTGATTTTCTGGAGCTCCCTGGCCCCAGGGCTCTGGCGTTTGGGTGTCGGGGCGTTGCTTTGGGGTTTTGCTTGCTGCCCCCTCCCCTCTGCCCTGGGGAAGACAGAGGGGCTGGCGCAGTGGTCCCGGGGCAGCAGCCGCCTGGTCTCAGGGCTTGCTGGGACCAGTTTGCTGCTGCTGCTGGTCTCCAGTCTGAGATCTGTAAAGAGTGAATTGGAGCGGTGAGTGGGCCAAGAAGCCTCTCCACGGCTCCCTCAGCCCTGCCCTGGCCGCCTCGCAGCCTCTCGCTGCCCCCTCTCCTATTTTTAAACAGCCCCTTCATGGAAAGTGGGAAATTCCTCCCTCTTGAGTGCAGCGGATGCTGATGTTCCCAGGGGATTTGGCATCAGGCCGGGACAATGCTCTGTCCGCCCGCAGCCGCAGTCGGGTCCTGCCGCTGGGGAAAGTGTGCAGGTGACAGGCTTGCCTTTTTTTTTTTGTTTATTATTATTTTTTCTCGAGGAAAAAGGAAATGCTCAGCTTGTTACCGCAGCCCGTTATCCTGCTGGGCAGATCCGCTCCTGCCCTCCCCGCGCAGAGCAGGCATGAAAAAAAAAAAAAGAGTCGAAGAGGCAGATAAGCCTTATCTGGGCTGAGAGCCCCGGGCGCTGCTCACACCTCCCTATCGCAGCCGGGAAAAGGTGTCGCTCCCCGGCCTCAGCCCCCCCGAGCCCTCCCCCGGGTGACACGGTGGCAGTGCCAGGGCTGGTGCCAGGGCTCCCTTACCTCGCATGCCATTGGACACTCTGAATTCCCCGACTGGCATTTGCAGGCGGGTACTCTCTGCTTCCAGCAGCGTCCTGAGAGGAGAGAAGGGCGCGGTGGGTGCTGCGGGGTGCGGGGGTGCTGCGGGGTGGGGGGGTGCTCTCTGTGCGCCCCAGCTCGCCCTGTTGGTCCGTGGCAGCTGCAGGGCAGGTAAACTGAGGCACGGAGGGGCTGCCGATGGTTGTGCTGCCCTGTCACGGGGAGGGGAGGGGAGCGGAGAAGCCCCCCTGGCTCCTGTCGGCTCTCCCATCCCCCCGGGGCCGGGATTAGTGTACTCGCAGGGTGACATCATGCTCTGCCGTGGAGGCCCCTCGCCTGGGCTGGGACAGCCCCTATTCTCATGCTAATTGTCCCCCCCCTCTAGTCCCTGGCAGGCGGCCTTTGTGTGGGGCCATCTGGAAGGGTTGCAGAAGGGGCACAGGGCTACGAGACCTCCCTTGCGCCCCCGACCCCGCTTGTGCCAAGACCCTCCCGTGCCCGCCAAGGTTCGGTCCAGGCTCCCATCACACGGTGTGCCAGGGAAGGTCCCCAACGCCGCGCCCAGCGGGAGCCTCACCTGTAGGTCGCCACTTCCAGGCTGAGGGACATCTTGAGGTGCATGAGCTGCTGCCTGTCCTCCAGCACCCGGGCGATCTGCGCCCGCAGGCTCTGCTGCTCCTGCTCCAGGGCCTCCATCGCCAGCTGTGGGCACCACAGGTTGGTGAGGGAAGCCCCAGCCCTGCCCAGCTCTGGGCATCACAGGTTGGTGAGGGGAGCCCCAGCCCTGGCCAGCTGTGGGCATCACAGGTTGGGCAGGGGAGCCCCAGCCCTGCCCGACTGTGGGCATCACAGGTCGGTGAGGGGAGCCCCAGCTCTGCCCAGCTATGGGCATCACAGGTTGGGCAGGGGAGCCCCAGCCCTGCCCGACTGTGGGCATCACAGGTCGGTGAGGGGAGCCCCAGCTCTGCCCAGCTATGGGCATCACAGGTTGGGCAGGGGAGCCCCAGCCCTGCCCATAGCCCGCCGGCCCCTGCAGGTGGCTCATTCCCTCAGGATGCTGCAGGGAGTCTATTTTAGCATGGGAGGGGGTGGAGCTGAGGATGGAGCAAGGTTGAAAGGCTGTGGGGAAACGGTGGCTGGAGGAGGGAGAAAAGGCCAGGGGGGATTTGGGACTCTGGGGTGCAAGCGTGGGAAAGAAACAACTTTTGGGCGAGCAGACGAGGCCGCAGCACCCTCTGTCCCACGACACCCATGGCTGGTCCCAGAACCTGGAACAAAGAAGGACCCTTCCCTGGGCAGCTTTCACGCTGTTCCCGGTATTTCCAGCACCCCCCTCCTCCGTCTCCACCTCTCTCCGCTGAATCACTTTTGCAGCTGTTGAGTTGCAGCTGCAGTAAAGTCAGTCGGAGTTTATCCTGCCCACAACACCCCTCCACTGCCTGTACCCCATTCCAGGGGGCCACGGGCAGGGGCTGCCTTTCCCCGGGGACCCTGACCCTGGAGCCCAGAAGGACGTGGGGCAGTGGCCCCCGATGGGTGTTAGGGGAGGACCTGGTCTCTGGGGGCTGCTCCCCTACACTGGGGTGGCCGCGGGTTCCTGTTGTGACTGGGACAGGGATGTCCCCAAGCTGCTTGGCTCTGTCTCCCACCCTCCCCAGTTCCATCTCCAGCTGCAGCTCATCCGGCACCACCATCCATCCCTGCCCTGGGGTTCGTTCCCTCCATTTTTGCCTTCTCCCCTCTGCCAAACCAGTGCCTTTGTTGGAGGTGGGTGTGTGCCCTGAGCACCCTCCCAGGCACCCACAGCCCCCCATCTTCTCCTTCCCCAGGGCACTGGTGCCTCCCCACCACCCTTGCTCGCCTGGAACTTCTCTGCCTCCCCACGCTGCTCCTGCCACTGCTGGGCCAGGCTCTCCTCCAGCATCTCCTTCCGCGCTTTGAGCCCCGCCAGGTCCTTCTCCAGGTGCTGCAGCTGCAGCTGGCTCTGGTGGTTGTCCTCCACTGCTTTCCACAGGTTCTCTTTGGCCTGGCAGAGGGAGCCCTCCAACTGCGACACCTCCGTCTTGTAGGTCTCCACCGCCCCTTTCCAGATCTCTGAGAGCCTCTTGGAGTAGTCCTCCACCTCCACCGGCTGGAAAGCCACCGGTGCACAGCGGAAGCTCTCCAGGCTCTGGGAGTAGCTGGCGATCTCCTGGTCCAGCCCTGCTTTCTCCTCCTCGTGCACCTCCAGCAAGGCTTCCACCTCCTTCTCCAGCTGCACGGCTCTCTCCTTCAGCCAGATCTGTGCTCTCCTCTCCTCCTCCAGCTCCTTCCTGCTCAAGGACAGCTGCTTCTTGGCTTCTTCTCGGGCTGCCTGCTCCTTCTGGCACCTGCTTTTCACCTGCTGGACCTCTTCATAGAGGTTGTCCCTGGCCAGCTCGGCCGTGCACTTCTCCCTGAAGGCGTGATCCAGCGCATCCCGCAGGGCTCGCAGCTCCTCCTCGTACTTGGCCCGCCACGAGTCGCCAGCCGGACTGCCCTTGGCGCTCTGGATTTCAGCTCGCAGCACCTCGTTCTCCTCCTCCAGGAACTTCACGCGGGCCAGATACGCCTCCAGGCGCTTGTTGAGGTCCCACATCTGCAGGGATTCCTCTCCCAGGGCTCTCGCCGCGGCGAAATTTTCCGTGCTCAGCATCGGTGCTGCCGGAGGGCGCCGGGGCTCGGGGAGCCGGCACGGCGAGAGGAAGACGGCGGGGAGGAAGGCGGGGAGGATGCCGAGGCTCCGGAGGAGAGGGAGGGTAGGGAGGGAAGTGAGTGGCTGCGAGCAGAGGGGAGCGCAGCTATTCATACTCTGCGAGGGCGAGTGGGAGGCCCCCGAGACCCGGGCGAGCAGCCGAGTTTAACTCTTGCCCAGCCGGGCTGCCTGCAGCCCACGTGGGCTCGAGGCTCAGCTCTGCTCCAGCACCGTGGGCTCCCAGCCCTGGGGAAGGGCAAGGTGGTTCCTTTGGGATGGTGACTTGAGGGGTTGGATCCTCCACCGGAGTGGTTCGGCTGGGAATGCCCTCCCCAAAGCCTGTGAGCGATGCCAGGGTGTTGCAGGGCTGTCGTGGGGCTCGGCGTGGAGCTTGGGAGATGTCCAAGGGCAGTTGGCAGATGCCCATCCTGGAGGGCTTGGCTGCAGCATCGCTCCCTCCGCAGTGCCTGGCCGGCCCCGTGCCCTGAAACTCAGGTGCAAGCGAGACCAGGAGGAGCCCAGCGAGGGTCGCACAGTCTGGGGGAGGTGACAGCTGCCCCGAGGACACCGGTGCCACTCGTTCCCCGGAGCTGTTTTGGGCTCAGCACGAACCACGGCAGATCCAGCGCCCTGGATCCATCAGAGAGAAGAGAGGGAGAAGCATCTCGGGGGGACTGTGGTGGGCACGGGGCGTCATCCCCGCCAAACTCCTCCATCCAGCTGTGTCCAGCTGCAATCCTTCCTCTTTCCAGATGTTCGTGGCGGGATGTGCCGAGCGCAGCCGGGAGCCCAACGGGAGCTGCTTCGCCGGCAGCCCCCGAAACTTGGCAAGCGCCAGCTCGGAGTTTCATTTCCTTCACAGCTTCCAACCGCGTGGTCAAGCCGTCACGGTCGGGATATGAATCGCTTCATGGGGAGCATTTGGGGATTAGGATTTTTGATTTGCTCTTTTTATTTTCCCCAGCTGATTTAGCGGGGGGAAGGGCAGCACGCTGCTAAGGGGCGGAGAGTTTAAAATTCAAACTCGAAGGGTTTCTGTGAACAAAAGAGGCAGGAAAACATCACTTCGGGAGAGACTTGTTGCCAGCTTGCTCCCGGTCCTTCCTCTCCCGAGAGACGGTGTTTTTTTTCCCACGGGAGGATCCTTGCTCTGTCCTCACCATGGCAAGGAGAACAAGAATGTCCCCTCCCGAGCTGTCCCACGGGAGAGGCTCCAGGCCAGCGCTTCTGGAGAGACAAGCAACAGTTCCCTCTGGTGGCAAAGGACGTCCAGAGCCGCCCAGAGCCGTCTTCGAGCTCCTTCCAGCCTCGCACCGTCCGGGAGCTGCTGGGGGGGCCCCGGCGCCGCCTATATCTGGGAGCAGCAGTAACGGGGGTCCGAGCAGTTTTTCCCTGGTGTGCCTCAATGTTGGGGAAGGGGGGGATGACCCGGCTCGGGGGTCCCCAAAGGCATTGCCTTTCTGGCTCATCTCCGGCCAGACATCCTGTCTGGCTCTCTGGCCCTGGCTCTGGTTTGCCTCTTACAGCCAGGATTGAAATGCCATTAAGGAGCACAGGGAGCACTGAGGTCGGGTAATTCATCTGGGGTCCCTGGAGCCCCGGGCAGTGGGGGGATGAAACCTTGCTATGTGTCTTCATCCTCCTCCTCCTCTTTGTTTCCGTAGTACATCTGCTCCAGAGCTGGCCATCCCCACTGCTCGGCTGCTCCCACTTTCCTCCTCTCGTGGTGTCCAGCAGATTATGGGGTGCCCAGGTGCTCCTGGGGTGTCTGGGTGCCCCCAATATTGGTGTGTGCCTCAGGGTAGCCCCCAGTGCCTGTGGCTACACTGGGATGTACCCCGGGAGGGAGCATTTCCTTCCTCCCTGTCCTTGCTCCCATCTGCCTCCTCATGCCTTTGCTTTGGGGTTCCCCATTGTGTCCAGGCCCCCCTCCCTCAGCCAGCGCTGGGGCTCAGTGGGACAGACCAAATCCTGCAGCCCAGGAAGGACTTGGGCTTTCCAGGGGTGCTGAGGGGCTCCGGCACCTCTCTGCCCGGGAGAGAGCCAGGGGGGCACCAGGAGGTGTATCCTTTCCTTCTGCTGGGTGCTCGGCTTTAGGAGTGACTTGGGATGGGCTCATCTGTGTTCCTGGAGGATGGCTGGGGTCAGGAGCCACACGGAGTGGGGACATCCACGTCCCTGGGGGATGCTTGGAGTCAGGAGCCTCTCAGGAGGAGGATGTATATGTCTCTGGGTAATGCTGTGGGTCAGGATCCCCTGGGATGGGCATGTCTGTGTCCCTGCGGGATGTTCAGGGTCAGGACCTCGTGGGATGGGGGTGTCTGTGTCCCTGGGGAATACTCAGGGTCAGGAGCCTCTTAGGAGGGAGATGTCCTTGTCCCTGGGGGATGCTTGGGGTCAGGAGCCTCTCAGGAGGGAGATGTCCTTGTCCCTGGGGGATGCTTGGGGTCAGGAGCCTCTCAGGAGGGAGATGTCCATATCTCTGGGGAACACTTGGGGTCAGGACCCCCTGGGATGGGCATGTCTGTGTCCCTGCGGGATGTTCAGGGACAGGACCTCCTGGGATGGGGGTGTCTGTGTCCCTGGGGGGTGCTTGGGATCAGGTCCCCCCCGGATGGGGTTGTCTGTGCCCCCTGTCCCCGTGGGGTGCTCGGATGTGGCCGTTCAGCAGCAGCTGAGGTTTGTGGGGGTGACAGGTTTGAGGGTGCCCCAGCCCTGCCACCCCAGAGTGGGGGCTGGCGGGTGCTGCCGAGCTTGGCACGGGGTGTGTGCCAGTGGCTGGTACGTGACTTCAAGCAGGGCTGGAGGAGGAGGAGAAGAAGGAGGAGGAAGCACAGCTGGGCACTGGGGCCCTTTCAGCCTGGACACAGCTGGGGCTGGGGGGTCCCCATGGGGCTGGACCTCTTTGCATGCCCTTGGCCAGCCAAGGACTGGAAGGCCCCCTGCAGGAATGCAGGGATTCTCTGATGGGGAATGGGGATTCTCTGGGGTCTGACAAGTGTTGTGCCCTGCTGCTGTCTTGCTCCTCTCCCTTCTCCCCTGCTTCTTCCTGGAACTGGATGTCCCAAAGGCTTTGCCCCATCGATTCCAACGGCCAGGAGGGACCAGGAGTTGTCCTGGGAAGGAGCTGACAGAGCAGCAGCCGTGGAAGGTTTGCTCTGAGCCAGCAAGGAAACCCCAGCCATGCCGGGAACATTTGTTCCCAATTAGGATGGGGGACGCTCCTTGCTGAGCAGGCACTCCGCGGTTCCTCCGGCCTCGAGCCCTTTCCCACAAAAGCTCCTGGTGCAGGATGTGACCTCATGGGCCGGGTTTGGGGCGGCAGGGGCTGGGGCAGCCTGTGGGTTTCACCGCGATACCCAGCGCAGCCCTGCTCCACGACGCAGCCGCCCGGAGGGCAGAGCACTGCAGTGTGCGTGTCCCCCCTCGGAGCAGCATCACCCGCCGGACACTCATCCCCCACCGAACTGCTCCGCCAACGAGACCGTCTCTGCCGCCTGCAATTATTTCCCAGGGCGACGAATGATTAATTCTGCTCAGGAGCTGCGGCTTTCTGCAAACTCACCCGAGCAATTCCCTGGCAGGCTCCGCGCCAGCCTCCCCCCTCCCCGCAACCCGGGCAGGGGGTGCTCCGTGCCAGGGAAAGTTTGAGCGAGATCTGGTTTTAAAAAAAGCCCCAGTGTCAGAGCTGCCCTTCTACCAAGGGGCTTGGGGCTCCAGATGAGGGACCAGAACCCCACTGGTCACCCAGGTCCCCACACATCCCTTCAGGGACGAGCACTCAAGCTTAAAGATGCATAAATTATCCTGGTCCTGTCACGGATGCGGGTGGATAAATTGAAGCACGGCATATCACTCCGCTGGACCAAGCTTGGTGATGTGCCAGAAGGTCCGGTCTGGCTGCTCCCAACACACTTTTGGGGCTGGCAAAGGGTCCCTCCAGCCCCTGGATGGTGCCTCCACCCACTGTGACCTCGCAGGAAAGGGGCTTTTGCATGACAAAGCCTCAGCTGGGTACTGGGACCCCCACCCGCGGTCCCCTCTCCGTCCAGCTAAAGGTGCCAAATATTAGGAATAACCATCCCAAGGGCACTCCCGCGCCACGGCGGGGGCTGCGGTAGGGGGACCCCCCTCCTTCGGCAGGGTCCGGAGGAGCCAGGGCCGGCTGCTCCCCCACTTCTGCTGCATTGGGTTAACAGCGTGCCCGGGCTGAGCATCCTCCTCTCGTGCAGGGTTTGCCAGCTGCCAGGAGGGAGGGACGGGGAGGGACGAGGTGCCTGCCAACACGGTAAAATTTTTTTTTTTTTTTTTTTTTTCCTTTTTTTAATTAGGGGAAGGAATAAATATAAAAGGAGGAGGGAAAGGGGAAGGAAAAAAAAAAAAAAAAGCAGAGTGGAGGACACGGACACACACACACACAGAAGCCTCTTTTCTCGGTGCCTGCACTTATGCCTGGTGCGGCTCTTTCCCAGCCGTCCTGCCAACCTGCTGCCACCCGCTGCCCGCGCTGCCCCGGAGGAGCCGCAGCTCAGCCCCACGGCGGGACCCCGGGCAAGGGGACCTCCCGCCGGCGCTGCCGTCCCCCCCGCCGCACAGAGGGGTCCCCTCCGCGGCGCTGCCGCCACGCACGGAGCAAGGTGGGGATGCGGGGAGCGCTCGGTGTCCCCGGGGTCCCCGGGGTGTCGCGGTGTCCCCGGGGCGCTGCCGTACTGCGCTTTTCATTTCGGTATCGCGTTTCGTCTCCGCGCGGGCGGAAAGTGAGACAAGAGCTGAGCCGGCGTGGGGATGCCGAGAGCTTCCCCCGTGCTTTTTCCCCGCGGGGCCACAGAGCATCCTCCTGCCCTGCGACGGAGGGGGATGCTCCGAGCTGCGGGTCCCCACGGTGCCGCTTCGGGGAGGTTTGTCCTTGTCACCGACGTCCCCGAGCACAGCATCGCGCTGCGAGTTTTTTTTTTCGAAGGGACCAGCTTGTACCGGCCCCGCAGCGCCCGAGGCAGGGCAGGGGTTGGTTGGTGGGGTCTCGCGAAGTTGGAAGGTGAAAGGACTTTGGTACAGCCTGGCTGCTGCAGCCTGGAGCCCAGCCCGTCCCGCGGCGGGGAGCCAAGGTGGTGGCGATAAGGGGAATTTTCCGGGCTGTTTAAGCAGCTGCTCCCACGGGACCCTCGTTTTGGGAGAGTGGCCAGCAATCCAGAATGGGTCTGGGGTATCCCGTCACTGGGGACCCCTCCCCGCGTGTCCTGCGGAGTCTCTGGTCGGGTCCTTGTCCCAGGGAGGCTGCAGGGAGGGTGGCGGTGGCAGCTGGCAGGGAAACTGAGGCACGGACCTGGGCAGGGGTCCGGCTCCCGCCGCTGCCACCTGGACGTGTCGCTGCTTTCCGTGGGGCCGGGGGCGTCCAGGGGCAAAGCGCAGGGTTTAGGGTGGCTGGAGGGAACAGCCGGGCCGCCCTGTCCTCCCCCGGCTCTCTCTGCTCCGTTTTCTGGGTCTGTCGGTGAGGGGGACACGAGGGGCCGGGAGAAAATTGTTCAGGATTTTCATGGCTTTTCCCAACCGAGCAGCCCCAGTGTGAATCCCAGCTCACCCGTGGGGTGCCGCAATCCCCTTCCCCTCGCGCAGCCGGAATATTTTGTCCCCGGGACGAAGGGGCTGCCCTTGAGCATCCCTGCCAGGGACCACTGCTCCCGTCACGAGGACTTCTCCCGTCTCAGCCCAACCCAGAACCTGTTGCTCTTCCTTTTGGTTGCCGGCGGGTGGGAGAAACTCCCTCTGCCCCAGCACGGAGCCTTTACCGGTTTCTGGGCGCAGGGACAAGGGTGACCAGGATACCTTAGGGCTGCTTTTCAGGGAATGGATTTAGACTTGGGAAAATGGGAGATGGGGTGATCCTGCGCCGGGAGCGGGGAGATGCGTGTTTGCTGGTGAGAGGGAGCGGGGCTGGGTCCCGCTTCAGCAGCAGCGCTGAGGTCCGGGACCCCCGTTCACCGCCCCACACTCCTGTCCCACCCAGTGCCTCAGTTTCCCCACCAGAGCCCCACAGCCGGGGATGGGTGTGCAAACCTTCACGCGTGTGCGTGACACACTTCTCCGGGGGTGCACACCTCACGTGTCTCTGGAGGGGTCCCTGCGGGGTCTGTTCCCGTCCCCACCGCTCCTTGTTGTGGGGCTGTATCTCCCCAGGAACCCTCTGCTGGGGGCGGGGGGCACTTCCCGCAGCTCAGCCCTGCAACAAGGAGCCCCTTTCTCCCTGTTGGGATTGGGGGGGTGGGGGGTGGGCTTCTGGCAGCTGGACGGACCCCCACCCCCTCCGTTCTCCCCACCTGCTTCCGGCCCTTTAAGCTCGGCCAGCAGCTTCTGCCAAGAGGCTGCCGGGCGCTTCTCGCCGCATCCCCTGAGCCATCACGTCCCTGGCACTGCCACGCTCCGGGCGACCCCTCCGATGGGCGCACCCCACCCGCTCCTTGGGGGTAGGGATGAGTCCCGGACGCGGTGCCGGTTCGCAGCCCCGCGTGGGGGACTGACACGGAGCAGCCACGCGCGAATGCGGGTCCGCCCGGCAGTCGGGGCGGCAGCGGGGTGTCCGGAGCCCTTTGCTGGGAGTGATGGGGCTGGAGCGAGGCCAGGCTGTGCCGGCGGCTGCTGACTCATTCTGCAGCTGAGCATCCCTGGAAAGCCACCGCTCTGCTCCCCCCTCCTCCGGCTCGCTGCGGGCTGGCAGGGCACCTTGGGAGCCGCCATGAGTAACCGTCACGTGAAGGGGACAAGGGGCTGCGGAGCAAAAAGCCCCTTTTTAGAGATGAAAAAGGGACCCCTCAACCCCGGCTATCCCCTGGCAGCATCTCCTGCCTTGCACCCTGGAGCAGGTGCTGTGGTCCCAAATCCTGCCTATCCCACGTTCCAGGAGCGGCCGCTGAAAGGAGGGCCGAGCTCAGGGGAGAAAGAAAGATCACTCCTGTCCCAAAATAGACTTCAGCTCCACTTTCCACCTGGTTTCCCACGGAAATAGAGGTTAGCTGGCCCTGGCACGTGCGTGCGTGCCTGTGACTCCATGCATGCCTGGCATCTCCTGAGCTCTGAGGTCTCGGATACTACTGAGCCTCCCAAGCCACTGCCATTCTTCTTCTTCAACCTTTTTGGCTGCCCTTCCTTAGGCCCGCTTCCAGCTTTTCCCTCACCACATGTGGGTCAAAAGATTTTCCATGTGGGTAAAACAGGAAAAAAACCCAAATCGAAAACCCAACCCCAAACCCCAGATTTGGCATCTGAGAGTCTCTTGCCATCTTGGAACTCCAGGACCTCAGGACATCACCCATGGCCAGGGCGAGATGAGGTTTAACTTTCTCCACGTCCCATTCCCAGTGCCAGTACGCTGGTCCAGCCAGGGCTAGGCACGGGAAGGGAGCAGACACCCGCTTGCCTCATTCCTGCAGGGTTTTATCACTTAGATTTGCTCCCCGGAGCTCCGTGGCTGCTGCCCGCGCCACCGTGGCGCCTTGGGGATGGGAAGAAAAGGTGCCCACGACAAAAGGCTTCCTCGCTTGGCTGCCCAGGGGGTGGCAGCCAACCCCCGCACTGGAGCCCGGCCACGGCCGCCACGCAGGAGGGTTTTGTCCCTCACTCCAGAGCCGTGGGGCTGCATTCAAATTATCCATCTAGAGCAGAGAAAGCCCCTGGCTTGGCCCTGGCACCACTGGCCAGGTCCTGAGCAAATCAAACTTCGGCTTCCCCTGCTGAGCTCCTGCTGGAAAGGAGAGGTTTGTGGTCTGCAGGTGATGGTCGATGTCCACAGTGCGTGGTACTAGGGATTGTATGCCCGTGGTGGATGCTGCCAGGGGTTGTATGTCTGTGATGGGTGGCTCCAGGGGTTGTATGACCGTGGTGTGTGGTTCCAGGGGTTGTATGTCTGTGGTGGATGGTTCCAGGGGTTGTATGTCCATGGTGGATGGTTCCAGGGATTGTATGTCCATAGTGGGTGGTTCCAGGGGTTGTATGTCCATGGTGGATGGTTCCAGGCATTGTACGACTATGCTGGATTCTTCCAAGGGTTGTATGTCCATGGTGTGTGGTTCCAGGGGTTGTATGTCCATGGTGCGTGGTTCCAGGGGTTGTGTGTCCATGGTGCGTGGTTCCAGGGGTTGTATGTCCATGGTGGATGGTTCCAGGGGTTGTATGTCCATGGTGGGTGGTTCCAGGCATTGTACACCTGTGCTGGATTCTTCCAAGGGTTGTATGTCCGTGGTGTGTGGTTCCAGGGGTTGCATGTCCATGGTGGATGCTTCCAGGGGTTGCATGTCCATGGTGGATGCTTCCAGGGGTTGTATTGCTATGTGGTTCCAGGGTCTGTCCATGGTTTTGTGGTGCTAGGAGCTGTGCATGCATGGTACATGGTTCCAGGGGCTGTACAACCATGGTGTGTTGTGCCAGGGGCTGTATGCCCATGGTTGTGTGGTGCCAGGGGTGTGCAGCCATGATGTGTGGTGCTAGGAGCTGTAAGTCCATGGAGCTTGGTGCTAGGGGCTGTGCATGCATGGTGCTTGGTCCCAGGGGCTGTGCACCGATTGTCTGTGGTGCCAGGGGTTGTCTGTCCATGGCGTGTGGTGCCAGGGCGTGTACATCTGTGGTGGGTGGTGCCAGGGACCGGACATCTTTGGTGTGTGGTGCCAGGGGTTGTCTGTCCATGGTGTGTGGTGCCAGGGCCTGTATATCTGTGGTGGGTGGTGCCAGGGGCTGTACATCTGTGGTGGGTGGTGCCAGGGACGGGACATCTTTGGTGTGTGGTGCCAGGGGTTGTCTGTCCATGGCGTGTGGTGCCAGGGCCTGTACATCTGTGGTGGGTGGTGCCAGGGACCGGACATCTTTGGTGTGTGGTGCCAGGGGTTGTATGTCCATGGTGAGTGGTTCCAGGGGCTGGTTCTCCTCTGTTGCACGATGCTGGGTGGTGTGCACACAGTGCTCAGTGCTTGGGGCTGTATTCACACCCTCTCTCTGGAGCAGTGTTCCCCTGGACACACCCCAGGAGCACAGTTTGCACAGAGGTGCAGGTGACCAGGACAGCCGCCCACCAGGCTGGCCCTGGCAGCCAGCGATCTTCCATGGAGCTGCCGAAATCAATGCAGTTACAAAGCTGCTCTGAGTCTCAGGGCACTCCATTCCCAGGGAATTCTGTGATGCAAGCCTGACACGGGGGGACTGAGAAGCCCCCAGCCCCCTGGGGAGCCTCTGCAGAGGGGTGAGGGGGTACTGGGGCTGTGCATCATGCAGGGGTGTCTCCCCACATCCCCAGCATCAGCCTCCTCTCCGGAGGGCTGCAGGAGGCTGTGGGCAGCAGGAGCCCCTTCATGACATGCCTGGCACCCCCTGAGCCTCTCCCTGGAGTGGGCTGGGGGTTGGTGACAGCAGTGCTGGCCACTGGGCTCTGCTTTCAGCACTGGTCCCCAGCAGCCCTCTGGTGAGAGCCCTTTGTGCCAGGCAGGCTGAGAGAGGCCTGGGACATAATGGCTGCTTTGGTCAGCTCTGGTTTTCCCAGCCTGTGCGCGGGGAACCTCCGGCGTGAGCTGAATGGCAAAGAAGCCATCCGGCTCCTTCCCTCCCCCTCTGCCCTGTGCTTTGTGTGCCTTGGGTTGTCCCCCCCCCGCCCCGACAGCTCGCTGACCTCAACGGCCCAGCAGCGCACACGTGCACGAGCGCACGAACACGCGTGTGCACACCCGCAGCACGCGTGGGGCAGCACAAGCACACGTGTGTGCCCTGCTCGCTCGCTCTCCTCCCTCGCCGCCTCTTTCCTGCTGAACACCCGCCGTTAAAACCCTTGCTGAGGTTTCTCACAGTAGAACCGTGGGCACGGGGCCCTGGCACTGGCATCGCCTCCCTGCCTGCTGTGGCCAGAGCTTGGGCTCAGACCTTCTGTGCTGCCAGTGCCAGGCTGGACTCTGCTGTCCCCAAGGGACCCGGCTCCCAGGGAAGGCTTGTGGGGCTGGATGGCACCCAGTGGCTCCCAGCCAGTGGTGCTGGTACCTCATGTTGTCTCCTTCCTTCTGTTAACCAGGGCACATTTCCTTCTCTTCCCTCTCCTCTCCGCTGTCTAAGGGTCCACATACCCTGCGCCTGTGCTGGCCTCTCACTCTGCGCCCCAACACCACATGCATCACCCCATCCCCACACAGATGGGCTGTGGGCTCTCCTCGACCTCTCCCACTCATCCAGGGATGGGATATTTTTGATGCTTTTTTGGATTTGTAGCACAGCTGGTGGTTTTTGCTCCCCGTTGCAGGGCAGAGCATGGCCCCAGCCCTCCCGCTGCTGCTGCTCTGGGTGTTGGCCCCCACAGCGGTCCCGGAGGTGTTTGGCCCCGGAGATGGCACAGGTAACTTGGCATCAACAGCTGCATCTGCATCACTCCCTGCCCTGTCAGTGCCCTGGAGTGGGGACTTCAGTGGTGCCCCACCCCGATCCTGCTCACAGCTCCTCTCTTCTCCCACCCAGAGGACCTCAAGGCTCTGCAGGTCTCCATTCCACGCCACCCAGCCCTTGATGCTGTGCTGGCAGGCGACATCACCATCCCCTGCCTCATCACCTACCTTGGTCCCCAGCCCACCGCAGGCACGAGTGGCCGCCGGGCGGTCCTGGGAACCCCTCGGGTCAAGTGGACCTTCATCTCCGAGGGCAGGGAGGTGGAGATCTTGGTAGCTCGGGGGGACAGGGTGAAGGTGAGCGAGGACTATCGCCTGCGCGCCTCCCTGCCCATCTTCCACCAGCGCTACACCAACGCCTCCCTCCTGCTCACCGAGCTGCGCCCCAACGACTCGGGCATCTACCGCTGTGACGTGCAGCACGGCATCGAGGATGGCCACGACATCCTCCACGTCAAAGTCAAAGGTACTGCGAGGTGGGGAGCGGTGGGGTTTAGGGCAGGTTGGGTCTCTCTCCTGCCCTGGGTCCATCTGCATGAGTGCAGGTGGGGGGCTGCTGTGGAGTCCCTTGCCCACGCCTGTGTCCTCCCCCAGGGGTGGTGTTTCACTACCGGGAGGGCTCCATGCGCTACGCCTACACCTTTGCCGAGGCGCAGGAGGCTTGTGCCCGCATCGGTGCCAGCATTGCCACCCCCGAGCAGCTGTACGCCGCCTACCTGGGTGGCTACGAGCAGTGTGACGCTGGCTGGATCGCTGACCAGACTGTCAGGTGGGCACCACAGCTGCCCGGGCACTGCACCCCTTGTGTCACCCCGTCACCCCTCTGCGAGTTGCCAATCCTTCCCTGTGTTTTCCCTGACCCAGGTACCCCATCCAGACACCTCGTGAGGCCTGTTATGGAGACATGAATGGCTTTCCTGGGGTCAGGAATTACGGAGTGGTGGACCCGGACGACATGTACGACGTGTACTGCTACGCTGAGGACCTCCCAGGTGATGTCGTGCTGCCATCCCTCTCTTGCCCTCCCCTGCTTTTGCTCCCATACTAACTCGCCCCTGTAACCAGTTGTAAACCCAATGAAAAAGCTGCCCTGACCCGCAGGCTCTGGCTCTGTGGTGTGGGAACTTGCTGTGCTGCTTCCTGAAGCGTTCTTGTTGGGTTTGGCGGGTTGGGGAGTTCTCTCCCTCACAGCAGGCAGTGCCCAGGCTGGAGTGTGCCCGTGGTGATCTGCCCTGGTTTGCCAGCAGACCGTGGGTAATGCTGTGAGGTGGTTTGGGGTTTGGCTGTGTGTGCTGCAGGGCTGCAGATCCCAGCCAGTTGCACCTGTGTGGTGGTGGCTGGTCCCTCCTTTGGGCCCTGATGGGGCTTCCCACTGGTGGCAACAGCTGCTGTGGGGTCAGCTGGGGTGATGCCAGGCAGGTGGCAAGGACAAGGGACAGGTTGTTTGTGTGTAGGGCACAATGCGCTGGGACAGGGAGATCAGTGTGGTTGTTGGGGGCTGGCACGTGACGTTCCTTAACTTCTTGGTGTGGAGCCCCACCACAGCATCCTCTGGGCTTGCAGGTTCCCTCACAAATGCCCTGCACGTGGATTGTGCTGTGCAGGGTGCGGACTTGCTCCTCTGCGGTCCCATTGATGGTTCATGGAGGCTTCAAAGTTCCTCTGTGCTCCCATTGATGGTTCATGGAGGCTTCAAAGCTCCTCTGCGCTCCCATTCACGGTTCATGGAGGCTTCAAAGTCTCAGCTCTGCTTGCAAAGGCAGGAGTCCCACGTGGCATGAGAGCTCTGGCCACTCCTGCACTGTGGTTGCCGTGCGTGTGCAGGGAAGCAGAAGACAGGGAGCAGGCAGGGATGCAGGCAAGGAGGCAGGCAGGGAGGATGGCAGGGATACAGGCAGGGACACAGGCAAGGAGGAAGGCAGAGATACAGGCAGGGATGCAGGCAAGGAGGAAGGCAGGGA